>CM076580.1:727554844-728154844 GCA_034641835.2 Pinus albicaulis | reverse complement strand
AATGATATTTTCTGAATTAGATACTCTTAATGGAATTGCTTCCACCCATTTGGTAAAGTAATATGTAGCTGTGAGAATATATCTATGTTTTTTGGAAGAGTTAGGAACAATCTCACCAATTATATCTAATCCCCATTGCTCAAATGGTTGTTCAATATTGACTGGCTATAATGGGAATGTTGGCTTTCTTTTTTTTCTAGATGTACTTTGGCATACTTTACATCTTCTTGAATATTCATGAGCATCGTTGAAAAGTGTAGGCCAGTAGTAACCTTCATGTAGGATCTTATGTTTTGTTGTATTTCCTCCAAAATGTCCTCTAGTTGGTACATCATGGAGTTCCTGCAAGACCTTCTCTGCTTCAGATTTTTCTAAGCATCTTAAAAGTACAAAATCGAAATTTCTTCTAAATAACACATCATTGACTAACTCATATTGTTTAGATTTTAATCTAAGAACTCCTTTTGTCTTATAACTGAGATGATTTGGAGCATATCCATTTTTAGATAAGAAAATAAGATCAGCATATTGTGAATCTGAATCATTGAGGCTTACCTCTGATATTTGCACATTACCTAAATCTTCTTCTGTTGGTAAATGTGATGCTCCTGTAAGCATTCTGCAAAAACCTTGACCTCTAATGATTTTAGAGCGTTTAATTTCTACATCATACTCTTGTAATGCAGTTACCCAATTAGCTCTTTTTTCTCCTAATTCTTTCTGCATCAAAAGCTGTCTTACTGCAAAAAATGGAACTATGATTTTCGTATGAGACTTTAGGAGAAAAGGTATAAAATGTTTTATGGCTTTAAAAACAGTAAATGCTTGTTTTTCAATAGATGTGTAATTCAGTGTTGCACCTTGTAAATTTGAACTAAAGAATGATATTGGTGTTTCTATTTGTTGGTCATTCAACTGTGTTAAAACAGCTGCGTATGATGTATTCAATGAAAAAGTGTATAATGTAAATGGATTAAGAAAATTGGGGGTGGTTAAGAATGGAGCATTGATAATTGACTGTTTAATCAATTCAAATGCTTCTCTTTCATTATGTCCCCATTTGAAGACAGAATTTTTCTTAATCATGTTCTGCAATGGTAAGACTATTTGAGAAAAATCAGGGACAAATATCTTAACAAGATTAATTTTCCCAAGGAAAGATTGCATTGTCTTCTTGTTATGAGGGAAAGCAATTCGCTTAATTTCATCAATTCTTTCAGGATCAATATAGATACCATTTTTTGACACAATGAATCTTAAAAGTTTCCCTTCATCTAAAGCAAAAAATTATTCCTTTGGATTTAATGAAATGTCTTACCTTTTGCATCGTTCAAAGACTTGCTTTAGGTCATTCACATGATGATTTGTCTGTTTAGAGAAAACAGTAATGTCATCTAAATAGATAACTATTATTTTGTTTATAAGTCCTCTAAAAGTTGTGTTCATGGCTCTTTGGAAAGTGGCACCTACATTAATTAATCCAAAAGGCATTTTTTGATAAGCATAAATTCCCCACTTAGTTTTGAACGTAGTTTCCAACCTGTCATCTGGATGAACAAGGATTTGATTGTAACCTGAAAATCCATCTAGAAAAGACATGAGCTCAGAACCAGCTACTTTATGTAATACTTGTTCCATGGTTGGTAGTGGAAAATTGTCCTTCTGAAAAGCTTTATTCAAATTTCTAAAATCAATGCAAATTCTAATATCACCATTCTTCTTCCTGGCAGGTACCAAATTTGATACCCATTTTGAATGTCTCACTGGAAAGATAATTTTTGCCTTGAGAAGTTTATTCAATTCAATTTTAATTTGATTTTCCAAATTTGGATGAATCTTTCTCAATTTCTGCTGTATGGGTTTTTCCTCTGAGATCATAGGAATTGTGTGTTGAATTACAGAAGTATCATATGTTTTAAGATCAAAATAATCCCGAGCAAAGACACTTTTGTACATTCTAAACAATTTGATGAATGATAATATTTCTTCGGAAGATAGACCAAGACCTAGATTTATATTTTGAGGTTTTTCTTCACTTCCTATATTAAATAACTCAAATCTTAAGGTAGAAATTTGTGTTTTTGAGTTGGTTACTCTTTTAAATCTATCCTTTAGATCATATAAGTCTTCTAACTTGACAACAGATTTTAGAATAGGATTTTCATCTTGTTCTTTCTTGATCTGAGTGTCATGTTCGCTTTCATCCATGATTTGATTATCATAAGGTTCTTCAGATGTTAAAAAATCTATGATATCTGAGTCATTATTGAATACTCTCCAATTAGTTATATTATCAGGAATAGATGGTCTAAAATCAATTCAATATAAAATCTATCGGGACTAAATTCTTGAGATGAGATTAATTTTGATGCTACATTGGCGAGTAAATTTGCACTAGCATTATGTATTCGAGGTATAGAAGAAATGTTGAAGGCTAAGAAATGAGAAGTTAATTCTTGGACTAATGATTGATAATGTTTTAAATGTCCAGAATTACAATGGATAGTATCTCTTACTTGCCTAATTATGATTTCTGAATCTCCTAAAACCTTCAGATGTTTGATATTTAGATCAGTAGCTTTTAATAAACCTTGAACTAATGCTTCATACTCAGCTACATTGTTGGTACAATCAAATTCTAATTGGCAGGCTAACAGTCTTTTTGCCTTCTGGGTTTATTAAAATGCAACCCGCACCTGCACCATATTCAGATTTAGAACCGTCAAAATAAAGGGTCCAAAACAAAGAATTAACTATTTTTCTATCTAAAAATTTAATACATCTAGAATTATCTAACTGGGAAAAATTCTCAATATGGGATACAACCGTGTTATCAAAGAAAGAGGATGGTTGAGCATTAAAGTTTCCTAAAATTGACTGTGTAGAGTAGTTTCCAATAATGTTGTTATTGAAGGCTACTAGCTCATTAAGCTCTTCAATATTAGTCACTATATGTTTCATAAACTTTTCACGGTCTATTCTAATTTGGTTTGGCTTTCCATTATGTGGTAACCACATATGTGACCAGTTCGTTGAAAAATATCCATGAAGTTTCTCGGACCAATCAGGCTTTTCACCCATGTCCCCATCTGGATCAAGCTTTTCTCGTTACCCATCGATTATTGGAGGCCTTCAGTGCTGGAACAGAATGGAAACAAGCTGGGGAAGTTTATTCAGGCCTCGGAAGCTACTCTGCAAAATAGGTATACCTCCTGCACTAAGATATGTGTTGAAATGGATGTGTCAGGAGCCCTGCCAGAAGGACTATGGCTAGAATTTCATGATGAAGAATTTTTTCAGGAAATAGATTATGAACAAATCCCCTTTAGATGTCGTAAGTGTCATGAACATGGGCATCTATTTTGGGAATTTCCTCTTAACAAGCAGCCGGACCAAAGGAAAGAGGATCAGCAGAAGGAAAAATATGGTTTTTTCCACCCCATAGTGCGACATAGATCAAACAAATGGAACCAGAAAAAACCATTGTAAACTAATAAGGGGACTGGTAATACCTTTACAGTGCTAGAATAAAATGACAAAAATGAAGCAGAGTCAAGTCCAAAGGAGAACTAAGTTGAACCAGCAGATGGCACTCCCTAGAAAATCTTGAGTTCCCAAACGCAAAACATGGAAAGAGCCTCAGCAGGTGCTGCACTTTGCTTTGACTTGGAAGGTGACGCAGAGATGAAAATGAGTGAAGCTGGTACTGAGGACCTAGAACTGAGAGATATTCTCGATAGGGAAGGCATGGATTCGATTAGTATGGTTGAGAAATGGAAGGAACTTGGAGTAGAGCATGTTCCAGAAGAACAAATAGACAGGATCAATTTCTTATTCCTAGCACAGGAGGATGCATTAGACAAGGATCAAAAAAGAGGATACGAGGGAGACTACAGGCCTGGGAATTAAAGTGTAAGGCTTGCATCAGAGTAAACAAAAGTCCAAACCAAAGCGCAAGTGGGGTCGCAAATTGAACAATGAGGCTCTCCAAGAGTTGGGTCAAATTATTCTGAACTTTGGTAAGATGAAAGCCCTAGAGGCTTTCACTACTTCATCTTAATTTTACTATTTTTAATGAAGATCCTATCCTGGAACACTAGAGGGTAAAATAGCCTCAGAAAACAAAGACTTCTTAAAAATAAAGTCAAAACGGAAATTCTAGATATGATCTTTTTGCAAGAGATGAAATGTACTAGCCAAAAAATGAAGGAAGTATGTAGGAATATTGGTAGGAGAATGGAGCTTTTAGATGTGGAAGGCCTGGGAAATGTAGGAGGGTTGGCTACCTTATGGAACCCACAGACACTCCAATTAATTAACGTAGAAGCAACAATATTTTTTGTAGCAGTAGAAATGCAAATTATTGGTGAACAAGGCACTTACCTTTGTACTAATGTTTATGGCCCCCAGAGATTGGAAGATAAAATAAGAATGTTGGAGGACCTCTCCCAATTGCAAAGTAGGAACCCTGATGGCAGAGGGATCTATGGTGGAGATTTTAATATGATCATATCCTTAGAAGAGAAAAAAGGTGGGCTGATAAAACTAAATCGGGATGTAGAGGCTTTCCATAATTTCATCAATGAAGCTAATCTCATTGACATCCACCTAGAAAATGGAGTGTATACTTGGAATAATAAACATGGATGAGACAAGAAAATTGCTTCATGTTTGGACCATTTCCTCATTTCTGAAGACATTATCATGGCAGGAGTTGATTTGGAGTCTAACATTCTTCCAAGTGGTGGCTCAGACCATTGGCCATTTACCTTGGATGATGTTATTTTGGGCACCCCAAAAAATTTCCCTTTCAGGTTTGAAAATTTTTGGTTAGAACACCCAGATTTCCAATATAAGATCAATCTGTGGCAGCTGGAACCTATCGTGATCATAGTAACCAAAATTTTTCACCTTTAGGCAAGGCTGCGACACATAAAAGTTAAGATCAAGACTTGGAATAAGGAGGTATTTGGAAATATTTTCAAAGAAAAATTAGCTCTCGAAGGAAAACTGGAAACCTTACAAAATAAATTTATGAATGAAGGCATCACTCAGGAGACCAAGCTAGAAGAAAAAGATCTTATGAAGCAATGGGATAATAGATGTCATCAGGAGGAAACCCTTTGGAGACAGAAGTCTCGGGTTCAATGGTTGAAGGAGGGGGATAAAATAAATAAATTTTGCCACATATCAGCAATTGACCACAGAAGTACTAACAAGATTATCTGGTTAAAGGACGATCAGGGTACCTCCTTTGAGTCTCATGGGGATATTTCCAACCTCCTGGTTAACCACTTCACTAACATCACCAAGGAGCCTACCATTGACAGAGATGGGGCCTTCCGAGAAGTGGTTTCTCACATTCCTAAAATTCTCACGGAGGAGCACAACCGAAATTTACATCACCCCATATCTAAAGCAGAAGTGGAAGAAGCAGTCCAGGATATGCCAAATGGAAAATCCCCTGGTCCGAATGGTTTCACCATCCATTTTTTCAAAGCCTGCTGGGAAACGGTTCAACACGATATTTGGGAGGTTGTTGAGGACTCTCGCAAGTCCTCCTCGATCCTCAAATCCCTAGATTCCACATTCATAGCCCCGATTCCTAAGGAAGCAGAAGCCTGTACTCCAACAAAATTTAGGCCAATCGCCCTTTGCAATATCTTGTATAAAATCATCTCTAAAGTTTATGCTAATAGACTAAATAAAATCCTTCCCCTAATCATCTCTGAAAACCAATCAAGCTTTGTGGAAGGTCGTCAGATCCTTGACAATATCCTCTTAACCAACAAGATGATTCACTCTTTGCAGTCCCAAAAGAAAGCGGGAATGATAATCTAGTTGGACCTCTCAAATTTATATGACAAAGTCAGCTGGAAGTATATGGAGGTGGTGCTAGAGGCTTTTGGTTTTGGGAAAATATAGAAAAAATGGGTGACAGTTTTGGTTAAGTCTCCCAGCTTCTCTATTCTCATTAATGGAGCCCCTTCCAACCCCTATATGCCATCCAGGGGTATTAGGCAAGGTGATCCATTATCTCCTTTTCTTTTTTTCATCCTGATGGAAGGCCTAAGTAGAACAATTAAAGAAGCAAAGTCTAGGAATGATATTCAGGGTCTTTGGACTCATCAACCAATCCCAGCTACCACCCACCATCAGTTCATGGATGATATCATGCTTCATGGGGTCCCTACGGTCAAAGAAGCCCGAGGTTTCAAAGTTGTTCTAGATCTCTTTGGTCTGGACTCAGGTATGGATTTAAATTATGATAAATCAATGATCTTTTTCTTTAATACTCACCTTTCCATTCAGAGGAACCTAACAAACATTCTAGGATTCCAAAGGAGAAGCCTCCCATCCAAATACCTGGGTGTTCCCCTTACGGATAAGCCCTGGCAGAAGACCCACTAGGAAAAAATTCTTTCCTCTCTAGAAGATAGAGGTAACCATTGGACTTACAGAGCTCTAAACTTTGTAGGGCACCTTGTGATTACCAAGGCGGTTCTCCAAGCCATTCCTCACTTCATGCTCTCCATCTTGCCAGCGCCGAAAGGAATCCTTCAACAAATTAGAGACACCTAGCAAAAGTTTCTCTGGGCTAGTAGGGCTAATAAGAGAAAATGGACCCTTGTTGCTTGGGAAAAGGTCTGTAAGCCCAAAATCCTAGGTGGCCTCGACATTCAAGACCCTGAGACAGTGAATAAGCCTGCGGGGCCAAGCTTTGGTGGAGATGGCTCAAGGAAATCACAACCCCTTGGGCAATCTTTTGGAAGGCTAAATATGTCGAATACTGGAGACCCCCAGAACTCATCAGGATGACGGGGGATATCACAAGCTCCCTTATCTAGACCTTAGCCTGGGAGAACAAAAATTTCATCCGAAAGCACTGCTTCTGGGAAATAAGGAATAGCCAAACATCGCTCTTCTAGGAGGACGCTTGGAAGAAAATGCCCATGTTAGGGATCCCCGAGCATCTTTTACTACAACAAAGCTTTCAAAGGGCGGGCAGATTGAAATTAAATCAGTATTGGATCACTGATCACCCAGACACTCAATGGCGCCACTGGATTTATGAACCCCCCCCCCCCCCCCCCCCTAGGAGGAAGCTCAGATCCTCCACCAAATGAATGCTCTTTGAACTCTGCTTGTGAAAATAAAGCTGAGAGTCTCCTTGGAGGAAGATCAGCTTTGATGGGGTCGTATGGAGGGTGGGGATTTCAACCTTAAGGAAGCTAGACATTATTTTGAAAACGGAGACATCGAAGACAAGGTCCAATGGCATGATAATGTTTGGGATCCCAACTTCTGGCCGAAAATTCAAACTTTTCTTTGGCTTCTGATGCATAGAAAATCCTCACCTGGGAAAACCTTTTAAAGAAAGGGTTCATTGGTCTGTCGCGCTTCTGCCTTTATGGCATAGAGGAGGAAACCATGAACCATCTCTTAAACTCATGTAACCTCGCAGCTAATCTCTGGGATTGGATGGCAGATATTTTCCGCCAAACAGACCGTAAAAGAGACTCCATTCAAGGCACTGTGTCTTCCTGGAGGAATAAGATGGCGAAGCATGAAATAGTTAACCTTTTATGGAGACTCTGCACTGGTTTTATTGTCTGGAATATGTGGAAGGAAATAAACTGAAGAATTTTCTAAGATGAGGAACGTCCCATTAACAAGCTTAAAACTGAAATTATGAACAATATGAGAGAAACGGTGTTTACCAGAGTCAAGTGCAATCAGACCAACTGTCCTTCGGCTGCAGAGCAACGAATTCTTGAGTTTTTCGGCCTTAGATTGGAGGCCCTCCAGGTTATGTGTATTATGCGCCCCGCTTCTCCCTCGGCCCTTCAATGGTGGAAGGCTCCCAACCCATGTTTCTTGAATTTAATCTTTGACGGCGCTTCACGGGGAAATCCGGGCTTGGCGGGCTATGGAAGCGGGTCATCAGAGATGATAAAGGTCAAATCCTACACTTATACGGAAATTTGCTTGGGGAAACAACGAAAAATAAAGCTGAATTCACCGCGTTGGAGCAAGGCCTAAAAATTTTGGTTCGCCTAAATTGTGGTAACGCCATTGTCGAAGGAGACTCAATGCTGGCGATCAATGTGGCTAAACACCTGCAGAATGGGGCGAAGCTTAGTAAGGTTACGAAGCATTGGAGGATATACCAAGCCACGTTCTATATCCTAATCCATCTAGCTCGTTTGAAGGGTATTATATTTCAAGTGGTCAGGCGCTCAGCTAACTCCCTAACGGACGCTGTGGCCGACCATGTAGTGGATCATCCAGAGGTGGAGATTGATGCCCGCTGGTAGGATGTGACTTGCGATAGCTTAAGAAATGAAAGGGAGCAGATAGCTATCAGGGATATGAGTGAGGAGGCAGGTGAAGAGGCCAACCGGGAAGGAGGATATTTATCTTTTCCAAGATGAAAAATAAAGTGGTGGAACCTGCAAGGAGAAAAACAACATTGGAAATCAAGATTAACCTCCCGAGTGAGGCATGATTTTTTATGTTTCTCTGGATTTCTTGTGATTTTTTTTGGCTCATATCTATAGTCTGGAGGACCGTTGATGGTCTCTTTCCCAGTAGGATGAGCATTGTTGGTCGCAGTTATAAGCGGATGTATCAAACTTATTTAGCTAAGCAGAATGTACTGTGGCACAATGGCTTTTTGAATGTGTAGCGTTCTGGTCATTGGTATGACTGGTTGAGATGTTTCTCCTTTTGACACTCTACCAGCATGCCCCTTTTGTATCAAAATGTATTCTAATTGCTCTATAATATAAATTTATGATTTGCAAAAAACAAAAAAGAAAACAAATTGAAAACCATCGTTCTACAATCAAAACAAGTCTTAGTTTCTTACTTTAACACAAGTTCCTGCATTATATGTGGTTCTTGTTCTCAATATGATTCCTACACTAAGTGGTGTACAAAATATCATGGCTCAGTCATCAAAGGTATTTTTGAAGAAATAAATGCACAAAATCAAGCATACCTCTATTACCAAACCTTCAAGAATAAAGTCTCTCACTCTTACCAAAAACTAGATCTATTTTGTAAGCTTTTGTCATGCAAGTGAGAATGTCTTGATAAGAGATTGAGAAGAGCATTAAATTATTTCTTCGGAGCCCAAATGAATCAGTTAATTAATGAGGAAATTTTTTGGGATTAAGTGAAAAAGTGGTAAATTCAAAACTATAATTCGGGCTATTGAATCAATGGCACACCATTATGGAAAGCCGCATCTAGGTCAACCCATCCTTGAGCTCTGCTTAGGTGTTTAGATTAGTGTAAAATGGGGTAAAAGCATATCTCGATACAAGTGGAAACCATTTATAAATTTATTGGAAGGAAAAGACCCCCCACAAGATGGAAATGAAAATAGCATGGGTTCTAAGGAGTTTTTCTGAGCTCAAGGCCAAGGAAAATGAAAGATAATGACATATTATTATGTTTAGGAACTCTTAAACAACTATTGATTCTTCACCCACAACAGTACCTCTTGCAAGGAAAATGAAAGGAACAAGGTATCTCAGGTCAGTGGATCTGTTCCTTACCCGCATTTGGTCTCTATGGCTTGATCTTCTTGATGTAGTGACAATACGTGGAGATGTGAAAATGTGAAGGGATATGAACGACTAGGGTTTAGAAATGGCTTCTATGGTTCAATCTGCATTTGTGTGGCTCCATTCTTAATCAAAAATATTTGTAGGGAAACTGTTATGCCTAGAACCCCTTATCTCACCTCAAAGTTAAATTCTTTCAAGGGTTAAACTCAAGAATAGAACCCTAGAAAAAAATGGGAAATTTATACTTACAATAGACATTTATGAAACTAATGGGTCTTTGTCCTCTTGCTTTGCTCTTCATCAGGTCCTCGACCTATCAATCCAGGAACTCTTGCAACTTGATGGTGGAGGTAGACCTATCAAACCAAGAACTTGATGGCGGAGGCGGATGGAGGCAACGAGGCTTGGTGCTTGATGGTAGAGGTGGACAAAAGTAGAGAGGCACGCAACTAGCTAGGTAACAAGGTCATGCCATTTGTTTTTTGTTAATGAAATAATTTATAAGCTAGGGTGCGATTATATGTGAATTGAATTTTATTTGTTTTTTTATTTTGTTTTGTTTTTCTATTTTATTTTTTATTTGTTTTTTTAATTTTTAATTTATATATGTAAATTTTTAACTCTTTTTTTTTTATATTATTTGCTTGTAATAACGTCAAGGCTTACAACAAGTGGAGTACCCATCGAAAGGTAGTAGTCTAAACAAATTAATAAATTTGGACTTTGAACATGGTTAATACCAATATAACAAAATTTGAAATAACATTTAGGAGGCATTAGTACTCTTCCACGGGAAATCAAGTTAGTCCTCCATCATGTTAACATTTGAACAAATGGATGGGTTCATGCAATGTTGTAGCTGAGGAATTGAACTTTAAATATATGGTGGAGGAAAACGTTCGTGTTGATTCTAGAAGAAATATATTCCTTTCCTTCTAGGATAAAATTGGTCTAAAGGGAAGATCTATGTATAAGGGTGAAAATATACAAATGTCAAGAAGCCAAATATAATGGAGACAAGATAAAATCCACGAATATTTTAAAAAAATGTTTTAGAGAAGATTAAACATATTATTCATGCATGTACACAGTTGCTTTAGATTCCTCCCATTTTTGTTTTAGAGTTATTTTAAAAAGTTAGTAGTTATAAGTGTCGCTAGTCATTTTGGTTTATTGATCTTTTTCCTTGTCCTTTTAATATTTTTTCTCATATGAATCAAGATTATGATTTACTTATATGATTAGATTCACTTCACCTATAAACTTTTATGATGTTGTCTACTTCTTACAATTCTCTAGATGCATTCTTTAGTTTTGTGTCTTCCATTAAATTTTTCTATTTATTACTAAAATAGGAATATTGTCTATTTTATTTATCTAGGAAGGAAACTTCCCAAATTATTATAGAAATATTATTTAATACTATTTTTGAACCCTATTAATGCAGTTGGATTCGATATTTAGTGGCATAAGACGTAGTTGGGTGGATGGTTTTTTTAAGCAATTTGTGTTAACTACAAATTTGTTGATTTTTTATGAATTACTAATTATTATTTACATTTTTTAACAACACTACACTTCCCTTTTTATAGTATAGCTAAATGAGAAACAAATTATTAAGCATCATTCCTTTTATATAAATGATGTTGACAACGATGATGATGATGATGATGATGATGACGATGAAAATAATGACGTTGATGATGATGATGATGACGACGATGATGATTATGACATTGATGATGTTGATGAAGATGACAAATATTAAGGAGATGATGAAAATTTTGATGATGACGATGACAAATATTATGGTGATGATGAAAATGTTGATGATGATGATGATGACCAAGATGAAGATGAAGGGTAAGAAGTCTTCTCAAATGGAAGGGTAAGGATTTTTCTCAACTTATAGACTATGAAGTACATTATAAGCCCACAACCAGTAAATAGTTATAAATAATTTCATCTCCTTGACATTTATATATATTATAATTTTTTCATTTGATTGTCGAATTATTTTTGTGAGTCATATTTGAGTCTCAAAACCCTCCCATATCATCAATGCATGCATCTACCATAACCATGTCAAATTTCAATGCATACTAGAACAAACTGAAAAAATTTCAACGTTGAGCCCATTCTCAAGTCACATCATGACTAACTCAAGATACTTTTGTAGCCCTCTCTGGAAATTGATTCACTGAAACTTGAAAAGAATAGATAGTGAAAAATAATAAACTATACACTTTCAGACGATGATGATGGCAATGGGAATAATGGTGACACCTCCTGGTAGTAGAGCAACAAATATATCAATCAACACAAATCATTATCTCATCAATAACAATACAATATTATCATTTGTTAGTACCATGTTGCATAATAAATCGATTATAAACCAAATGTTAACACCTAAACATTATTTTAGTCAATTTTCTAAAAATCATTATGAGACGCCCTTGTGGGAACTCTGTTGTTACTTGCCATGATATATAGGAGCCCACAATTTATATATAGAGGCTCAACATGCTAACGAAGATTTTGAGATATTTTATGCCATAATTTTTGTACCAAGTTGGCAACCTAGAAGGTCCTCCTTAAACTTAGGGGATTATTTGAAGGTTTTGGATCATTACATTCGTGAATCATATCATCCTAGAATATTTTTTTCTCATTACCTTGACCTTGGGCATACCTACCTCGTGATATCTTGTATCTAAACCCTAGGTGTCGTGTAGCTTAAATATCAAGGGATCTTCCGTGGAAATATTTGAAGCCTATTCCCAGGGCTTGAGCCTTTAGTATTGAATATTTCTACCAAATGAACTATCCTTTCCCTACTTAAAAATTTTCCAAGACTCACCTATCACAAGTAGAGAATACTAGGACTCCTCCCGTTGATGAAAATATGAGAAGAGAATGGGACTCAGGCTGCAGTGAAAATGGGCCTTAATAGTCCCAAATTATTGTTGTTCATCCAATCCTTGGCCTAATCCCTAGGCCTTTTGGTTTGTGCAACAACAGACCCCATGCACAAGTCACTCTATGCAGGGTCAAATCGTAATTTCCACTAATAAATAGTAAATGGAAAACCTTGGAAATTATTAGATGAACCAAAGTTAAAATTGGAAATGATGGTATAAACGTAAATGGGCTTCTCTTTGTTTCAATAATAATATGTTCTCTATTGAACAATGCCAACCATGTGAAGTTGGAAGCTCATGTAGCCCCCCCCCCCACCCGCCGCCCAGCCCACCCCCCACATCACTCCCAATACCCAATCTCTCTACTATAATATATTTAAAATAGAAAACAACATAAAAACTAGTTAGAAAATAAAAATTTAAGGTGAACAAAAGAGAACAAACCAACTGAAAACATATAATACATACCTAGTACTTTTCAACATTTCAATATTATTAATATTGTTCCTCATCCAACTCATCATTTGTATCATTCTGTTCAGAATTCATGTTCAAATGATTTTCCATATCAACATCATCACCATTGTCTATATCGTCTTCTGGCCCACATGATCCTCTACATTTGGTTCAACTTGTTCAATTTCCTCATCCAACACAACATCAGCATCATCTAGTTCATCCAAATTAACTTTGTATCTATTAACATATATTCCTTGAACTTATTTGATGTTTTGTATGACACTGCATGAACCTTCTACTCCTCTACATCATCTTCTTCTTCAATTTCATCTTCTTCCACTACATTATACTTTACGGGCCTTCCTCTAGGATCATATCTAACAACATATGACCAACCCACTTTACCAGGAACACCTACATAAAATACCTATTCACATTGGCTTGGAAGAATATATGAATCTATTCCTGGTTCAACATTCCTTGTATTAACCATCATAAATCTGTTATCATTGTAAATAACAGTTCTATCGGACCACGTTCATGGATTTGTAGTCTGAACCATTTGACATCAAACACAACTAACTTGAAGGATTTAAAGTCACATTCAAGTATGGCATGTAGATACCCATAGTATCAATTTTCAGAGACTTCTAGATATCTGCCACCTCTAAAGGAAACATTGATAACTTGAAAAAACTGCAGTTATCCCACTATCAAATGTTTTCATCTTTTCATCCAATCTTTTGATGCAAAATTTGCGGTCATCGCACCACATTTTGTTGTGATGTTTCAACTGCAATATGTCAAACACATAAAAAATGCATTGTCAATTGATAAGCATATTTATACTTGCAAAAGTTTCAAATTAAGAAAAAAACACGCCATATGCATTGATATAATTGTAAAAACAACTAAGTAGTATGGATGAATATGCTTGCCCGATAATCTTTTAAATCATGTGCTAAATCAATTTCCCTCTATGTAGGATTGGTATTTCCACTATGTTGAGCTTCTTTGACCAATGTAGACACACCATACCATGATAACCTACCATTATTAGCTTGTTTGCATCATTCAATCCATATCTTCATCCAATCATGTTTGTTCACAATGTATAAATGTATTGCATCCCACTCTCAACCGACTATATTAAAAGAAAACAATTCATATATATATATATATATATAGTTACCATGTTATACCTTCGTAATAAGGGATTATGAAGGAAGTTTAAAAATTAAATAAATATGATATACATAAAAATAAAAATAAAGTCAAATATGTTATAAATCTCCACTATCTACTTACATCTCACTTTCCTCATTCTACCTTTCCAAACAGGTGTTCCCATTCAAATTTGTTCGAGTTGACATCCCAAATGTGATCTAATACATTAATACATTTTCTTATTACAGGTTTATATCTCTAGTACAAAATGGATAATTAGTTACTAAAAAAACGACTAAAATTTGTATATAAACGACTATTTTTCAGTAGGTGACCAATAGTAGCTAATTTACAGTATCTTATAACACGACCAACTTTTAGTCGTTTTTAGCTTAGTCACTAATTGGTTGTCTCAATTTTATTGTCTATTAGTATATTTAGTCATAAATTTGGTCATAAATTTAGTCATTGATTTAGTCATTAATTGCCACTATTAATTACCAAATATACAACAAAATATATTACTATACGATCACCCGAGAAAAATAATTAATGACCAAAGAATATGACCAAAATGTTGGTCTTGTTATAAGATACTGTAAATTAGCTACTAATAGTCATATATATGCAAATTTTAGTCATTGTTTGAAACCAATTAATGACCAAAGAAATATGACTAAATTTTGGTCGTGTTATAAGATATTGTAAATTAGCTACTAATAGTCATATATATGCTAAATTTAGTTTTTATTTGTAATAACAAATTTATCATTTGCAATAGTCATTTATTTTTTTTGTAGTTTCATATTAATTATATAAATGACTAATTTAATAGTTTGTATTCATTTCATTTACTTTCATTAATAATCATTATAAACAACTAATTCAATCGTATATTCATTTTAATTGTGTTCTTCATTAATCAATATAAACTGCTAATTTAGTAGTTTTAGATTGATTTTATGTGTTCATTATTAATCAACATAAATTAATTAGTATGATTTTTCGATTAAATTTTTAAAAAATAATTTCATACAATGTGCATGTTCATCTAATATGAAAACACAAAGTTACATATGTTAATTACAATACTAAATCATATCAAGTGCAACTATAAATAATTTCAACCACTTAAATTATATTATATAAAATGTCAAGTATTACAATATTAGTTTCCAACTTGATATTTGTTGGACTACGATTTACACATGAAATATTGTTTCATCACTTCAAAACGCTATCATTATGTTGTCAAGGAATTTCAGGTGAATTCACCAACTCTGAAGACTTGACCATCAGTCTTTATGTGTGTGTCTTATGTGGGATATTAGCTCTACAGGTTTCACTAGACCAATTCTCTTTTCTCTCTCTTTTCGCATTTGTCACTCTAGTGTTATTGTTCTCCTCTTTCTTCAATTCCCGCTTCTTACCATCAATATTGAGTTCCTTTTCTGAAAACGAAAGAAGAAACAATGCAAAGTATATATAAGACATGAAAAATGATGAACACTAGAATGTAAACCAAAGTTTACTATAAAGGATTTATACGACATATACCTCAACATCAGCAATGTAAATTCCATTTTTCCCCATAAAAGCAAGAAACTCGAACAAGTTTTCTTCATTTGAGCGATAGTGGTCGTTATGTGGTCAGATGACTTGCATAAACAAAGCAAATAAAATGTCACCATAGAAAAGAACACCTTAGAAAAATTAGTATTCAACCTTTAGGGAAATATTAGGCACAATCATGTCATCTGAAGTTACATGCTAAAAAGCTCAAGTTGCATATTACTTATACAATGTGGGAGTGAAAACATAACTCCTAGAAAATGCCAAAGATAAGTCTAGAATAAAACGAAATGACCTCGTCTACATGTATATAACCGGATAATGTATAAGGCTAAGTGAATAAGTCTAGGGATGGAGGTCGGTGATGTCAATAATGACCAAGTCCGATGAGCATTTCTTCATATAAGAACTACTATTTGGGTCCATTATCACATATGAATAAGCAAACTAATCTATATCAAATTATTAATGTTTTTCTTATATTTATGGATCACTGCATTATAAGTGGACAAATTTCAAAGAAAATTTCCTTCCCATTGTGTTCCCGACCTGTGGTACGATATATTAGCTGCGATTTGGAGAAAATTTCCAACATCGAAAATACGTAGCAATCATCACTAGTAATATCCCAAATAGGCATAAAAAATATGTAGCAATCACCACTAGTAATCCCCCAAATAGGATTATTTTGGAACATAACTCGCATATTGCAGTTGTTATATTATTCCTCAATAAAAAATCCACATTGAATTCCAACACCAAACTTCCAATTTGAGGGAACACTTGTTGCCATCCTAGTGTATTTTGGAGTCTAGATAATTCACTCCCTGGAGCCAAGACATCTATATTGATTAAAAAAGTCAATCGATCAACTCAGAACATCAGTGATAATTACAATGAAAGATAAATAAGAGTAGTTTTGATCTACTTTGCATATTTAAATGCAAATCACCAATAGTTTTCCCATATTTACCATAATTGTAATTTCCAAAATATAACACATTGATTGATGTTTTACAAAAAATACTTGATTAAATTCAAACAAGGATTTAATATATTACAACAATACCACCAATGTTTGATCCTCAATTAGTTCAAAATAGTTAGCACAAAAATTTCAAGAAATAGCAACAATTAGAAATAACAAATCCATCAATTAATAATCAATCAAAAAAGGATAATGTTTTTGCTGAAGCTTAATAAAAAACTATAAATATTGACAATCCATTACAACTAGTGGCCTTGTTCAAAGAGAAATACTACTTGGAGAACTCATATTCCAAATTATTTTATCTATTTATGAAGCTTTGTGTTATCATCAAAATAGAATTCACATTCAATCATTTAGGTTTTTGAAGTTGCCCAAAGGCCTTGCCAACTGAAGTAGTGAATTTCATTAATTTTCATAAAATGCTTCTGGTACTAAAAAAATATAGTTTGAACATGTGATAGACAATTCAAGCAAGAAAAAAATTGTGTACAATATTTCTTAGAAGACTTAATGTTAAAAGGGAAACTTGCATATTTCAGATAGAAAAAGGAGCTTAACGGAGATTGTTGATATTACAAAACAACAGAATGGATATAAAACTACATGTAGAGCTAACTAAATTTTAATTTTAATACAGTTAATTGATTATTCTAAGTGAAGCCAACTAGATACATATAAGTTTTTATTTTCAGCTTTCTTTCCCATATCTTCAGATATGCTTAGGTTGCCAATTTGTTATGTGGCTCTGCATCAAACAAAATAATGCAGAATGGGAATTTTACAGGCTATTAGATTTCATAGAATGCATAAATATAATCCAACCTAGAAGGAGCTTTATAGTATAGAAAACAATGATTTCCAAAATCTCAATATTTACTGTGAAAAAATCCTTCACACTATGAAAATCAATCATGAAAGAGCATTGAAATGAAGGTTCAACAAATAAAAAATTAAATCATTGATAAACTACAATGATTAATATACCAACTAACTATTGATTCCCTATACCCCATTTAGTAGTAAAGGAATGGTTAATCCTCTCATAAAAGAAGCCCCATGGCTTGACATGCAAGGAAATTGTTGATGTCTCGTTGTGTTTACAAGGTGGTTTTCTAGTGGCACATCAACCACCTCACTCTTAGTCTCCTCCCCAATAACAGTTGTGGGTTATCCTCCCCTGCACCTCCTCCTCCTCATATAGCAACTCACAAATTCAATGTTTCAAATACAAAATCAACTAATGCAAAAAATCAAATGTAGAAGTTCAAGCACATTGACACAAAAATAGTTGGTAAACAAAAATGTTATGTATTTATAATACAATAATTTAGAAAATCAAGAAATATTTTTTTGATGATCCCAAGGTCACTTTTGGAAATCCCATTGAAAACTTAACTGCATGATTTGTGCATGAAAAAAAATGTTATCACTCTCAAATAGTGATGAAAATAATAATAAAAGGCTATTTCATTCACCTAATATATAATCCTAGGGATTGAAATGGAATCAACTTGGTAACTTTCAGGTTTTGAGTCTTAATCATTCCTTCCCACGTTAAAAAGCATCAACCTCTAATGTGAATAAGATGCAGGGGAAATGTTGTTGCATAAAGGATGAGACCTACTTAGTTTGATGAAGAAAACAAACCTTCTTGGAAACAACATAAGATGTGCTAGAGACTTGTCTAGCAGCTCAACATGTCTTCATGTCAAAGGTTTTGTTAACTTCAACTAGTGGAATTTTTTTTGGAACGATATCATCTATATGGCTAATTAGAACCTTTGTCTTCAAAGTGGATTGTTTGTAATGCCTAAGCATACCAACATTGACGAGGTCATGAATACAAACTTAAACGTTTTAGGATCAAAGTCAAGTCATAAATCATTATTAGCAATTTGATGAATGATTGCGTACGACCCTCCAATGTTGGCAAACAAATCGCAAGTCTTGATTTGAGACAATGTTGATGAAATGTCACCATAAATGATCAAATAATAGTTGAGTTGGTTTCCAAAATCTCACCATACATAATCATAGAGTACACAAAAATGAATTGTACAATAAGCAACCTTACAAATGAAAGCCCTAATATAGCTCTAAATTAAAAGATGAAGGATGTTGAAGTGCATTGTATACTTTACCAAATATGGATACAAAGCATAGTGGTTTTCCGAATCATGGAAAACAATGTTAGAATAATGGTTTGATGAATCATGGAAACCAATGTCAGAAAGAGTAATAGTAACAATCCACAGTTGTTACAAGTTATTTCATTAACAATGTATTTAGACCCAAGTGCAAATGAAATGTGCCGGCATAAATTATTATCTTTCCATCCCACAATGGTTTTGGGTGTAGGTCCATAGGAAAAATGCATAGGATCAGCTATGTGTTGTGTATTTAAATTCTTTTGTGATCCATTTCCAATTATGCAACAAACCCAATAGTATTGTGTTAAATGGGCTCAAGAGAGAAAAAGGTTATCACAGTCATCATGGTGTTGATGAGTGAGATTTTTCTATCATGATCATCATGGTGTTTGTGATTTTTCTATGCTTTTTATTGTAATGAGTGTCTTATTTTGGAAATAGTTTTTTACATCACTAGATTTCTTACGACAATTTCAAAAAGGTTTAGAAGAAAATGAAAAAGAAGGTTTAGAAAATGATTGATACCAAACAAGAGAAGAAACATGAGAGGGCGGGGGACGTTTACTTCTTCACAAGAATGGGAACTGAAATATTCTTCTCTTTTTTTGGCTAATCAAAAGTTGACAAAGGGTTTCATATCCAAGGAATAATCTCCTCAACCAAATCTGCAAACTATTACCATCCAGCGTTTCAATCTTTTGAAACTTGGACTCCCTATAAAGATGTGGAAGTAAGCCATGTTGGCCAAAGTTTTCATTGATGTCAATATGAGCATTGTTAAAGATGGTAAAACCCTAGATCTATTAAACCCTAATGCCTAGATTCCTAAATGTATACCCTATTCAAAATCTTACCTGTATCAATCCCATATTTCTTCATTCATGCTACCTTATTTTTATTCATATTAGAACACCATTAAAAAACTCTTACTAATTAATCCTAGTTCTATGAATGGGCTACATAATCCTTGGCTCCGAATATGTTTTGAAACAATATCAAAAATTCCTTTGATTAATGGCACACAAAACATGTTCCCTATGACCATACATGGGCAAACATAATATTTAATGCTAGTAGCATGGTGTACAAACATGACATGGATATTCCTACATGGCAGACATAATGTATAATGCAAGCAGCATGGTGTACAAAAATGGCATACATGTTCCTACATGGCAGACATAATGTACTATGCAGGTAGCATGGTGTAATGCATCACTCACATGGTAGGCAAGGTCTTTTTGCATGGTTTTTTATATGATCCATCTTTCACATCGCAGACCAATATTTGACGTCTACTTAAGAAGCATATCCATATATTATCACCACGTATAATACAACTAGACTAATTGAGAGATTGTATCCATTGAAATTAGTTGCATCCTATGTTAAACTCTCCATAACCAAATTTATATGAAGTTATCATGGGTAGAAGAAAGGCAGCATAAGAGAAAAACACAATGCTCTCGGCAATCACTACCAAGGGGAAAAAAATTTCTAACACAAGAAAATTGTACTATCTACAAGACAATGCTAGAGAGATTAATTTAGAAAGAGAAAACGAGCTTCCAAAGCTTCAACAGTCATGAGTTAACAAATATAATTCAAAGGGCACTTGAAAAGTGCAAAAGAGCAAAAAATAGGAAATCAAAATCAAATTGTTTTCCTGTAAATGCTTGGTTTGATGAAGAATGCAAAACGGCAAGGAGAACCTTGAAAAATACAGGCAAGGAGAAGTTATATAAGCAGATATTAAAAAGGAAAAAAGATAAGTTCATGCAAACAAGGTGAGAAGAGTTAATATATCTAGGCAAGAATAACCCAAAACTTTTCTAGCAGGAACTTCAACCAAGGAAGAAGCAAATCGAAAATAATATTACAACTAATCAATGGTTTGAACATGCAAGACAACTCTATGAGAAAGAATCAGAGGTTGAGCCTCCCCCGGGGCTCAACACAACTACAAAGCTCTTCACATTACAGGAGGTGGAGATTGGAATTAAAAAGTTGAAAATAGGAAAGACAAAAGACTTAGTTGAATTTCAAGCAAAGTATCTAAAATGGGGAAGGAACACTCTTGCACCACACATCATGGAAATATTCAACAATATCATTCAACAAGGATTCCCAAGAGACTGGACAACTAGCCTAGCAATACCCCTTTTTAAAAGTGGAGACATTAATAATCCGTCCAATTATAGAACCATTATGATCAACCTTTTGTTTGCAAAGCTTTTCGGCGGCATGGTAGAAAATAGAATCAGTAAGTGGGCAGAAGTGAAAGAAAAGAGGGCAAAAGGACAAGTGGGTTTTAGGCCGAAGCATTCTACAGTGGATCACGACATCACGTTGAGACACATTATTGAAAAGGTTTGGGGGGATAAAGAAGAAGTATTTTGCTTTTTCGTTGACTTCAAAAAGGCATTTGACACAGTCCCTAGAGATAAGTTGTGGCGTAGAATGGAAGAACTTGAAATTCCTTTGCATTATAGAGCTGTTGTCCATAGACTTTATGAAGAGTTGAAAGTCAAAATTAGAACCTCAGTGGGTATTTCAGAAAGCTTTAGAAGTGACATTGGAGTCAAGCAAGGGTGTCCACTATCCCCTATTCTTTTTGGTTTATACATTGATAAACTGGAAGAGTGGCTAAATTTTCAAGGTGGGGATGGTGTTCAGTTGGGGGGGTTTGTGATAAAGCTTCTTTTATATGCTGATGATCTTGTTTTGATTTCTAAATCGGCCCATGGATTGCAGATGCACCTATATGCCCTTGAGCATTTTTGCAGAACAGTGGGGATGCAAGTCAATATTAGCAAGACCAAGATAATGATTTTCTCTAATAAAAAGAAGCAAAGTCAGCATATGTTCTTCTTTGAAGGCAACATTATTGACGAAGTAAATGAGTACAAATACCTCGAGATCGATTTCAACAAGAAACTTAATTGGGAGGACTGCAGAAAGAAGAGAATCTTAGGGGGGTGGAAAGCATTGTATGCTCTTCAAAACAGATGCAGAGAAGCAGAGTTATGGGATTGGAAAACAATTAAAGTGCTTTTTGGACTCCTAGTTTGTCCAGTGATGCTATATGGGTGTGAATTGTGGGCTAGCAGCACCCTTATCTCAAAATGGAAGAAAATTGAGAAAATCATGAGCAAGTTCAAAATAACAAGTCCGGTACATTATGAGATAATGTTGAGTGAAACAGGAGCAATTCCCATCGAAGCAATTACTACGGTGCGACTCATAAGATATCTAAAAAGAGTTGAGCAAATGGGAGTAGGTAGATGGCCTAATGTTGTCTTCAAGGAAGGCATGAGTGAAAGAAAGAAAACATGGATGAGACAAAACTACACATGGATGCAAAAATGGAATATCTACCTCAATGCTTGTCCCACAAATAGCAAAGAGCTAAAGAGTTTTGTTATGGATAAATTTCGTAAACAGGTATGGGGAAAAGAGTTGGGTAGAAAGAAGAAGTACTACATCGAAGAATTCAACCCTATGTATGATATCCAACAAAAAGAGTACATTGGAGCTACCATTCCGTGGAGAGCAAAGGTTCTTATTGCTCGATTAAGAACCAACTCGCATCATCTTCGATGTGAAACAAGGCAGTGTAAAAGGCCTAAAGAAGCTTGGGAAGAACAAGTATGTACATTTTGCACGTCTGGAGCAGTGGAATCAGAAAAACATTTCATTTTGGAATGTGATGCGTTCAAAGACATTAGAGAAAGTTATGGGAATATGTTAGCATCGGTTTCTTGGCATTATCTTTTCAACGATGAGATAGTTGGAAGGTTGGGCCAGCTCATCATCAATTTGAACAAGAAGAGGACTGAAATGCAAAAGGCAAAAACAGGCAACCCATAGTCCCATAGGCTATTTTTAGTCTCATGGATGTTAAAATTTCATTCATTCATTCATGATATAAGAAAAGTGTATTTTGTATTGGTCAGTTACAAATTAATCATGTTGCCTGTCCATAAAGTCGTGTCTCTTGAAATGAGGCAAGCCAATAAATATAAGCTCAAATACTTCATTTCAAGCATCAAAAAAATTTGGTGAAGAACATAGAATTTAGATTAGAAGCTCAAAAGTAACCGAGGAGATTAAGTTTGGGATCAGTATGTTTTAAGACCTGTAGCTGCAACAACAAGGTGTGAAGCCTTCTCTCAAGCTCAGAGTACACCACAGAATTTTGGAAGTCGGATAAGCAGTCTTCTGTGGGAGCTCAAATTGTGTGGATCGGATCCTCTCTGCAGACTGTGGTTTATCTTTGAACAGTGAAGATCTTGGTTCAAATATCGCTTGTGGACTGTGTAATCAGTCTTGGATTGGATTTCTTTGTGGCTCGGGCATACAATTGGTGCAGCAATCTTCCTCCTATTGCTCGTGACATTACTTACTCTTTCGCTCGGTAAAAACAACAACATTGCTTCATCATTCTTGAGTCATACTCCTTGTTGTGGTATTAATCACAGAGCTTCTGTGCTTAGACTTCCTCTGGTATTAATCTTAGAAAACTGAAGTAAACAGTGTAGAAGTAAAGGAGGGTTCAAGGCTGCTTTTACACTTCCATATACATATTTAAATTGTGATTGTAGCATTAATATAGCTACAATGAAGTCTAGTGGTGGAGACCTATATTGGACAGTCAAGCAAAAGTTTTTTTTTGAGCTAATTGAACATCTAAAAGTTGAACAGTGCAGTGGCTTGATGCTTGTGACATAGCTAGACCTTGGTGTCACTCCAGGATTATGAACTAAGATTGCAACAGTGGAGTCATATGGTGGACAAAGTACAGTGAAGAAAAAGTGGAGCCAAAATCAAGAAGTGAACAGTGAAGAATTTGGTCAAGGTCATACAACCATCATGATGTGACCTTGGAGAAGTTTGTTTGGGTGAAATGAAGAGTTGTGGTGACAGCTTCTAAGAAGAAAAGGTTGTCATTGATGATGTGACATGGAGACTAAGTGTGACAAGGCTCGTTGAAGAAGACTTTGGGAGCTATGAAGAACAACCAAAGATATTTTGTCGAAGTGAAGTTGAGGGTTGGAGCCCAAGAGGTTGGAGCCTCATAGAGACAAGGTCGGTGCCTTGGAAGATAGGGTTGGAGCCCTAGAGGATTGGAGTCCTCAAGAAACTAGGTCGGAGCTTGTACCAAAGATAGGGTTGGAGCCCTAGAGGTTGGTGCCTCAAATTGACAAGGTTGGAGCCTTGGAAAGACCAAGTTGGTGCTTGGCACAATATAGGTTGGAGCTTGGAAGATTGGAGTCTTCATCTAGGGTTGGAGCCCTATATCATTACTGTACTTATTGTAAAGAAGAAATTAATCTAAGTATCTATTCCATCATTGTTCATTTTGTGTTCTAAATATAAGTGATCTAACTAGTAAAATTAACAATTGAAAAGAAATATTGATTCACCCCCCTCTCAGTATTTCCAACAAGCCATTGAGTGTTGATTCATATTTTACATTCAATTGTATGTGAAGTTGATTAAATTGTTGGATGTATTATGCATTGAAATTCAAACTCCTTGATGTAATCCAAGTCATTTGATGCTAAAAGCATGCTTGTACATTACCGGGTAAAATGTATCTTATAACACTTCTGTGACCTGAGTCCATGCACTGATATCTTTTGGTTTTAATCTTGGTCATAGATCAATAGTTTGGCATCTTTGAGAACCTTGAATGGATGGAAATACTTTTACCATATCTTAAGAGCTCAACATTGTTGACTAAAATAATGACTCTTTATAAGATACTGATCCAATTGCTCTAATGTCTTCTTGGGAGGCATGACGAGGCAATGAAAAAGAAGAAAATGAATAAAAATGCAACATAAATGCACACCATGTCTTATATCTCTAATTATATTCTATAAGCCTAATTACAGAAGGCTTAATTAAACCTTGCAAATACAAATTTTAACAATGCCAAATGCCTTGAATGAGGCCTTATGCCTCAAAACTACCCTATAGGACTTGTGAAGTACTTGTTTCCAAGTTCATTGTTCTCCTTTGACAAATGCCGACAAGTTGAAAATTTACATCTATTGTGTAGATTGTTTCATCCTCTTTTCAACAATCACTTGAAACAGATCTAGAGAACAACATTAATGAGGAGAATTGAAACCAATGAAATAGAATTAAGCCAAATCAGACCTCTATGTATGCAAATTTGTCTTGGAGTTCAATTCAACCAGGTATTCCTCCCAATCCAGATATGATTCGATCACCATAATGTTGACCAAATCCAAATATGAATGAGCTAATATTCACCTTGCAATTCATTCCAAAATTTGGATTTTCACAAAAATATTAGCATGCATGACACTTAAGTTTGTTTTTTTAGTTGTGCCTTGTGCATGAAGAATTGAGTAAGGTGTGGGGAGAAATTTCACCTGTAAATACCTGCTGTTATTGGAGACTTGAAACAATAAATTATGAAGAGATGTAATGTTCTATAATAAAAATATGTCACTTCTAACTTCTAAGTTTTCATTTTCCGTTTACTATCCTTGGATTGAGAAACTTTTGGGTTGATTTTATAGGTGTGTAAGTGCCTATGGCTAGTAACTACTCTAAACAGTGTGTGCAAGAACTCAACTTGTAGATAAACCCCTACATGCTTCAAAGTTTAGATAGTGTTCTAACTTTTCATCTTTGTTTTAGTTCCTTCTGTTGAAAAATCTAGATAATGAACCACTAAATTTGCTGGAGAAGAGGTATTTCATTCTAAAAAAATCCTCCGAAGAAGTCTCAAGTCCATTGAGGATGCCATTAACTAAATAATATTTAGAGGAAATATCTCTTTGAAATTTGTCTAAGTCCAAGCTGCCATATGCAAATTTTTAATCCATAATGAAATTTTATTTTTTAGACCAAGTATAAAATATGACTTGAATGAATAGGAATTCACGGGGGAATCTCTCTTAATAGTTATTGAGTTATAATTGCGTTAAGAATTTATGAGAAAAATATTTCAGTTTCTAGGGATGTTTCCCTGTTAGTCTTAAATAATTGGGAAGATAAATGATGAGACATGTATCCCTTACTGTTGACTGTTTTATTCCATTAGGTGGGCTTGTGAACAATAAATTGCTTCATTTTTCTTATAAGTATTCAAAGCCATGAATCAATTCGATCCATTACAACACAAACTAGCACCCAAAAAAGTGTAAAGTACCAAGCATCAAGGTGTCAGCTTTGTGTAACTCAATAAAACTACTCACTATCACCTCAATAGCTTGTCCTCTCTATTTAGGTTGGCCCTTCTCCAACAAGGGGGATATCCCTATGTAGGATTGCTAAGACTATGGAATGTGCAAAGGAGTCAACAACAATAAAATATTGAATGATAACTAACTCCACATGAGTACACCCTAGGGAGGCATGCCAAGCTTCCCACACATGTGAAAAATAAGAAGGCATTCAAACAAGGTTGATCAAGTATCAAATATGACCACTAAGGGTGACTTCGTCATTTCCTCCCACCACAACTTTCCAGGTATGAACAAAAAAAATAGCATCCACCGTGACATAAATCCACATGCATCCAAACAAACTACAAGACTAAGGATATGGTCCCTCCACTCGAGAAAATAATAATAAAATAATTTGATCCACCTCAACATGTGTGCTAAAAGGGGCGCACTCCATTAAAGTGTTTGACCATGCAAAAATAAAAATTCTCTCCCATCAAAACCCCACAACATGGTACCAACATAGAAAAATAAAATAAAATAAAAAATTACAAGTTCTATCTAAGCTCGAAATTATGCCACAACACCAACAAGATATTATTACATCAAATAATAAATTGCATCATTAAATACCAATGCATATGAATACACAAAGATCCATGTCTTATTAAGATGAATATGCTTAAATGTATTTGTATAGGCACTAGTTTCACTAACAAATATCTCTATGGCACTGAATGTGGTCTCAAATAACAACACTCTTTGTTTCTTTGGTATGAAAATAAACAGTTGTTCTATAAGGAGAAAGATAACAAGACATGCTATCAACACAACATACATGTTTGTAGTAGCAAACAACGTGATTGGTAAAACACATTGAACAAACTTTGTTGGCCCTGGGATCCTCTGGGGAAAATTCTAGTGTATTTGCATAGTGTGCCAATGCTGCTTCATATTCTCCAACTTGAAATGATCTATTTCCTTCAGCCTTTGCCTATTTTTCTTGAGCTAAGGACCACTGTTTCAGAAGACAACCAACTCTACAATCAGTAAAATATTTCAACACTGATATCTTACAAGCATCTACACAATAAAAAATGCATAAGCTACCAATCAATCTATGTGAAGCATGTACTAAATCATAAGATAGTTAAATTTGTTTATTAGTACAGAAAAAGACACAACAAAACATGCCATAAGTATGTTGAGTTTCTATTAGAAACACTTGGTGCTACCATTGTACAAATCTTATGTAAAACAATTTCGCCTGTTGAAAACATATGCTATTAGTCTTGCCAATAGCTTACCATCAAAAAATATACTATCACATTCAATTTCATAATTGAGGGAACTATTTTCTAATATCATATCCGGTTTTCTTTCAGAAATGGAGTATTATCAGTCATCGAAGTTGTTGGCACTGACCATGGTTGTATTGCAGGTGCTTTGTTACAATAAAGAAAAAAGTTGTGCCACAAGGATGCACTCTTCTAAATTATTTTCTTACAAACTTTAAATTACATTACCAGGCTGGAGGGGATGTAATGAGAAATCATAAGCCACCTCCTATTGTGTTTATTGGTTGTACTTAAAAGTTTTAACTACACTAAACATCTTATGCAAAGAATTTTTGAATCAACCATTTTCTCAAGATATTTTCGGGATTATTAGCCCACAATTTGACTCCATGGTAAAAGTTTTGGAAGCATCTGTAGCGAATCTCTTGTCAGGATGCAAGGTTTTGTGGCATATATCACATAAGGTAAATCATAAATGATTTAGTTCATTGATTTTAACAAAAAATATTGTCAATATTATCAACTATCATTACATACCACCCTTTTTCACTTTCTGTAAGTGCTAATTTAGTCTAAATTACCAAGTAGGAATAGCGGTAAACACTATTTGTATCACTGTTGCAATGGTACATTCACAAACCCGACAATAATAGTTTCTATTGTGGTAACTTACGTATTGTGTTCCATCACCCCTCGTTTCTCAATGGGTTTGTCACTCTTTTAGATTCAAAACAGGATTTTGAAATAGTTAAGGAGATTAAGCTTTAGGTTCTTTGGTCAGGGTGCAGGAAGAAGAGGGGTATCCTTTGGGTAAAGTGGCAGAAATTAGCTATTCCAAATGCCCTATGTGCTTGGCGACTCAAATATTTTTTTCTTTTCCAAAGTTGTAGCAGCCAAAAGTGTTTGCAAGCTTATTTCAGAAAATGTCTATGGTGTCAAGTTGTTTATCAAAAATGCATTATCTGTTGAAGAATGGATTAGAAAGACTCAAAAAAGCTTACACAATGCTTGTGTTATTTGGAAAGCAATTGTTTTGGATTTCCAATTGATTGGGGATGGTTTTGTGCAAAAGGTGGGGAACGAGGCTTATGTTAGGTTGGGGGAGGATCCATGGCTTGGAAGTGGTATGGAATTTGTGCTTCCAGATCATATGATTCCTTTGTTGAGGGACACGATACTTTAATCTTTCTCGGATTGCAGCTCCTAATCTTACTTATATTTGGAGGTCAAAGGTGGATTTCATTAGATTTTAGAGGTGACGATGCTCTTTCCTAGGGAATTTTTATGGTAAGACTCAAGTCTAGCCATGAGATATTGAATAAGAAGATAGAAAAGCTCATATGGTCAAAGAACCTCTTTGGGGTTTATACCCCAAAAGATAGATATATGGCTATTAGTTTAGATGGGGAGAAGAGGAATCATGTGTGGTGGAGGAGGAGAGTTTGGATATTTAAATATCCCTAAAAGGATTGAATTTTATGTGGTTTGCACTAAACAAAAAGACGTGACTTGGTATAATATTCTAAGAAGGAATAGAGCAGACTCGATAGGTGCAGTTTATGCAAGGTATGTGAAAATACCAATAAACATATTTTCATGGACTGTAACTACACTATGCAAGTTTAGAGGGAGATCAAACATTTGACTAGGTTGAAAAATGTCTAAATTGGTGGCACAGTTGAAAATTGTCTAAGAGATTGGTGTCATAACTCTTAAGTGAAGGACTACAAAGCACTTCCCTGGATCCTAGCTTGGGTATTTAGAAAGCTAGGAATGTCAACTTATTTAAAGATAAGAAAATTCTTCCTATTCAATGTTCTTTTCCTATTTGATGCTATGTTTCAAAAAACGGCCGATTCGACTCGGACCAGGCCTGGTCGACCGAGCGATTAGGCTGGCCGGTCCAACTAGGTACAAGAAACGGCCAGTTGGCCAGTTTGTTACCGAACCGACCGGTTTTTGTACTGGCTCGGCCGGCTCGGTAACAAACCGGCCGACCAGGCCTGGCCCAAGTTAACTCGGCCGAGCCAATTCTACTGGCCAGTGGGCCCAAAAACTCGCATTTTATGGACTTGAAACCGGATTTTATTCTACTGTTAGGTTTGTTTGAGGTTGTCTAACCCCTCCCCATGCTATTTAACTAACCCAACACCTCTCAATACCTCACATCTTTCTCATTCAATTTGCTTGAGCATTTGTGAGAGTTTTCTGAAGATTGTGGAGTTGGTTTTGGAGCAGCTTTGAGGAGTCTTTTGGGCAAGTTTTGGAGCTGCAGTGAGGAGCTTATTGGGCAAGCTTTGGAGCAGCATTGAGGTAGAGGAAGCTAGAGGCTGGAGGTATTTATTTTTTCTCTTCTAAATCTGCCTTTGTTTGTTTTATTTATTTAGCAAATCTAGCATTTTCCATTTGCATTTGCATAGTTTTTGGCATTTGCCATTTGGTGAAAGAAATGAACATAGAATGAATAGTTTTTTTTTTGTTTTCATGTTCAGATTTAAACATTTTATTTCCAAGTCAAAAACTTAGTCCAAAATGGCCCCTAGAGCAAAAGACTCTGCTTGGGCATACGCTGAAATGGTTGGGGATCAAATGTTTTGCAAATTTTGCAAGAAAAAAATTAAGGAGGGTGGAGGGGGCATTCATAGACTGAAACTACATTTGGCTGGTGTTAAAGGCCAAATTACTGCATGTGAAGCACCAAACATTGGGGAAATTAAGAAGGAATTGAAAGAACAATTTGACAAGTTTGAGCAAGAGAAAAATAGGCAAAAAGAAATACAGGTTGAAATTGGGAGGAAGAGGAATCTACAACATATGATGGCTGCCAACTCAAGTTTTGAATCTTTTAATTATGAGGATTCCTCATCTATCCCTTCCACTGATGCATCAAAAAACCCCTTTCGTTATGTTCCTCCCTCTAGGGAGTCTATTTCTGACAAGGGTAAGGGTGCAATGAGAAATAAGGGCACTATTAAAAGTTTTTTTGTGCCCTCATCTCCCTCTGATAGTGCAACTGCATATGGTCCTAGTCCTCCAACTGTGCAGCCCACTTTAGATGCTCATTGGAAAAAAGAATTGAGAGATGTTGCTTGTGAGTACATTGCTAGATGGTGGGGTATGATGCTGATATTCCCTTCAATGCTACTTGTTCACCATATTATGAACCTATTTTTGATGCCATATATGCTGCTGGAAAGGGCTTCAAACCTCCTACTATGCATGAGTTAAGAGGATCTTTTTTGCAAAGAGAGATTTCGAACATTGAAGATTATTTGAAAGAGTTCAAAAACTCATGGGCACATACAAGATGTACCATCATGTCAAATGGATGGACTGATCAGAGGAACCGTACCATCATAAACTTTCTTGTCTTTTGCCCACGGGGAACCATGTTTCTAAAATCAGTTGATGCATCTGATAGGGTGAAAGATGCACAGTTGTTGTTACAGCTTTTGGATGAGGTTGTTGAAGAGGTGGGGGTGGCAAATGTTGTTCAAATCATCATAGACAATGCCTCTAACTATGTTCTTGCTGGTAAATTGTTAGAGGAAAAACACCCAACCATCTTTTGGACCCCATGTGCTGCACATTGCATAGACCTCATGCTTGAAGATATTGGCAAAATAGACTGGATCAAGAACACTGTAGAGCATGCCAAATGCATTACAAAATATATTTACAATCACTCATGGATTCTGAGTCTAATGAGGAAATACACAAGGGGGCAAGGAACTTATTAGGCCTGCCATCACTAGATTTGCAACACTTTTTTTGACATTGCAATCTATGTTTGCCCAACATAGAAACTTGCAAAAGATGTTTTCTAGTGATGAATGGAATGAAAGTCCGTGGTCTCGCAAACAGGATGGCAAAGATGTGAAAAGGAAAGTCGTTGAAGAAATATTTTGGAAAAAGGCAGCAGAGATTGTGAAACTTGTTGAGCCATTGGTTAAGGTGTTGCGCTTGGTGGATGGGGAAAGATTGGCTATGGGCTTCATTTATGAGGCTATGGATCAAGCAAAGGAGCAGATAAGGGCAACATGCAAGGACAGAGTGGCTAAGTATGGGCCCATTTGGGAAATCATTGATCAGAGATGGAACAATCAACTCCATCGCCTGATACATGCAGCTGGGTATTTTCTGAACCCAAGGTATCATTATAAAGCTCAGGAAACAGGAGCTTTGACTGGGGAGGTTAGAGATGGATTGATTGACTTCATTGATCGCATGATCCCCACAGAGAGTGAGCAGTTGAAGATACACAAGCAGATCACTATGTTCAGCCATGCCACTGGTACCTTTGGCAAGAACCTTGCAAGGATTGCAAGGGAATCAGATGAGCCAGGTAAACAAAGAATTTCAATTTTCAAATTTATATATTATAATTTATTATTTTGTATAATTGTTTATAAAATTATAATTTCAATTTCAAAGTTGGATATAAATTGTTGAGCTAACTGAAACTCATTTTTTGCAGCACAATGGTGGGAGGCATTTGGTGCCCACTGTCCTGAATTGCAGAGGTTTGCAATCCACATTTTGAGTCAAACTTGCAGTGCTTCTGGGTGTGAGCGCAATTGGTCTGTCTTTGAGAGGATTCACACACACAAGAGAAACCGTTTGGAGCAAAAACGGTTAAATGATCTAGTGTTTGTCCAATACAACCTTCCACTAAGACGGAACCAATTGCTGAACAAAAGACCTGATTCAGATCCCATTGTGTTGGAGGATATTGATCCAACATCAGATTGGGTAGTGGAGTCTTGTCCACCAGAGTTTGACATAGATGGGGGGATTGACTTCGATTTAGTGATGGAGGATACTATGCTCAATGTAGATCCACTAGTAGCAGACCCAATCCCAAGCCATCCAGTTGCAGGTGCAGGCACTTCCTCTAGTCAGCCACGATGGAGACGCATAGCTCGTCTATCTGATTCTCAAGGTGGTAAGGGCAAGGGTATAGTTCCAGTTGAGGATGTTGATTCAGAGTAGGAGGCGGAGCGAGCGTCTTCCCCCTCTGGTTCAGAGTTTGAGGAAGAGGACATTGGCTTGTCACAGTCAGATGACTAGCAGTAGTTACTAGTGACTATTCATGTTTTGTTGTAGAGGCCATTTAGAGCCTTCTTAGTTATGTTTTTTGTTTTGATCTCTATATCATCATCATGTATTGGTCCTTGGACAGTGCACTGGGTGCAATTTTGATATAATGGATATATTCATGAGCCTACTTTGATCGTATGTTGTCTTTTGTCTATATTGTAATGCTTTGTGTTTGGAAACATGAATAAAAATCTTTAAATTTATGTTTTTGTACAAAAAAATTAATATTTAATGTATTAATTACAAAAACCGAGTCATTGAAACCGAGTCGACCGAGTCATTACCGATTCAGAGTCATTACCGAGTCATTACCTCGGCTTGGTAGCTGACCGATTCCGTTTTTTAAAACATTGATTTGATGTGGTCTCAATTCTTTAAAATATTTTTCCTCAGATGACAGTAGGCTAAGCCTCCTAGGCAGATTGTTGTAGAAATGGGTAAGGATGGTGCATGGGCATATTTTGATGATGACCCTTAGTTCTATAGAGTAGGGAGAAGTGTTTTATATAGTGAATCTCATAGCATTAAATTTATAGTTGGATTGGGGCATCAGACCAGTTATCATGTTCATCTAATGGTTCTAAAACCTATCAAAAATAAAAATAGGGTGTGGACTGGTTGTGTTCCACACAGTGATGCTACAGTCGTGGCTTCCCATTGTTATTACATTATATGGCGATGAATCCTTTGAAACCAAGTTAACCGCACCATTAGGAGTAAAGTGTTTACTATAAAAATATCAATATAGCAATGAATGAGATCAAAGTAGCAAGGCAAATAAATTACAATCAAAGAGATAACATATTGTTGCTGGTTACTTACTGCAGCAAAGGATTAAATTCATAATGTAACATGAGATTACCGAGGTGCATGTGAATATAAAGTAGTAATTCAGACCTGCTTGCCAATGGCCTTTGAGTCATGACTAGCATCATCCTCGTCTCCGGATGTTATCTTGCACTGCTGCAGCATTGAAACTTCAAGCTGGCAAGCTACTCTAATTAAATCCTCTTCAAGGAATTGTGCATCCTTGACTTTCCACAAAACAAATTGATATAAGTAAGAGCACCAGGCAGCATCAAATGCAGCCAGTTGGGCTGCAAATGGCCGCTGTTGACTTAAAGTCTGAGGTTCTTCAGAACCCCAATCATCGGTTGCTGCATTTGGAGAAAAAGGTCTTGACAGAGAGCTAGAAGAAGGCCCATCTAATATAATGGTGATTAAGGATTCAAACTCTGGAATAAGCCTAGCTGCTGCTTCTGCAAGTGCGGTTTCACGGTCTCCTCTACCACTGAAGACAGCCTCAGGATGACCCAAAATCATATAGGCACACAAAAAGACACGTACTGGATACCTTAACAGTTCTTTTCCTTCAACATTTTGACCTCTACTTGTCCCTTTAACAGATGCTTGAGAAACAGCCAACTTTGCAGCTCTATTTCCAGTTGACGACATTTTCTCGTGTCCTAGAGATAACGGTTTAAGCAAATGATCTATCTGCCCAACATTAGACTGACTTGCTTGTGACACCAAAAACCGACTCTCAATGCGAACTAGAAGTGCTTTCACAGCCTGTAATGTGGAAGTCGACTGTATGCGAGCTGCGAGCTTCTCAAAAGGAACTGAATTAACAGAGGAATGATTGATTTCACATGCAGTAAACTCCCGTGCTAAAGCATACGTTGTACGTCTTGACTTTTGGAACTGCCTCCAAACCCTATAAAACAAGAACTCAGTAAGGTTCATAAAACAAAAAATAGTGTTGCATCAGTCTATCAGCATTTCTAAAATCAAAATCTGAATTCCCTTATAAGTTAGACTCTGACCTGGCCAACTTTCTTGAGAGACGGTCCCCTTGCTTGTACATTTTGCGGTGATTAACATGACTGATGCCTCCACATCTTCCTCTTAGCTTTAGAAGTTCTGCCCTTTTGCGTTTTGCCTGTGTAAGTGTTAAATTGGGACAAATGAGCTGCAAGCAACTAAAAAGGAAAAAATTGTTGAAATCAACTGCATCATGCACATACCCTTTGCAATCGATTTTCCAACTTCTCCTTCAAATTTTTAATCTCCATTTCCCTCTGAATACAGACAGAATTTGCAACCTTTCTTGCTTGCATAACTATTGCATGTGCACGAGTTTTTTCAGCCTCTAATAGACCCAAACGCTTCTCCTCTGCAGCTGCAACTCTTTGACATATTGTTGCATAATGTGTTTCCATATGCTCTTTATCCTGCAGCATCCGATGCAGAAGGGAATGTGCCATCCTCTCCTGGGCAGCAGCCCTCCGTTGTTTCTCTGCCCCCAGAAGAGCCATCCTGTTTATCTCTGCCTGCTGCACACGCGATTCAACTTTTGATTCCAACTCCTCGCGCTCCCTTTCAGCACGCAGTTGCAATTCTGTTTTAGCAGCTTGTCGCAGCTCATCTGACTTGGCTAAGCGCATTTGTGACTGTGCCAAGAGCTCCAATCTGCCAAAATCACAGAGTATCATGGTTAATGTCAATCGCATTTCTGCATATAAATGGCTTTAGGGAATGCATCAAGAGTTATTTTGTTACAAGTTCTAGAGGTGTTCTAAACCATTTCAAAATAAATATCAAGAAGCAGTGAAATTTTGGAACTGAAAACTTGAGTGACCAGTTCATTCGTATTTAAAATTGACATATAAAAATGTCTATACTCTCTGAGTCTACACAGGACACAGATGTTAAATAAAGATTATTATATCTCTGAAGTAGTTTCTGCATCAATATGGTCATCTCAGTGACTTGCAGGCCCATAGGAGTCAGGACTAATTCTGTTTTAACAAAGCCCACTGCTGTGGACTGGGTAAATGGACAAAAAGCCTCCATCTGGCCACTCTTTCTTACGCATGAGCCCAAATCTAGAATCAAATTTAAAGATATGTTACCTAACCTTTATAACCTGGAAAAAGAAATGGAAATAACAACATCATAAATGGAAATAACAACAACATATTTTGACTCGAGACAGAAATTCTTAATTATTAGTATCTGGCAATGAAAATAGCGACAACAAATTTAGGCTTGAGCATATCAAGGGCCAGCATCAATATTTGGAAAACACAACACACAACAATTAGTAGTAAGCATGCAACCATGCTGTATTAACAAGAACAATTAAGCTATACACTGATAATCATTAAGACCACAAGTGAAGTAACAATGATCATAATCAGGCTCAAACTTTTGGGCATTTTTTGTTGTAAACACAATTTTAATCATGCTTGAAGTGGCTGCTTCAGCAGCCCTTTTTTGGCATAAATATCATGTACATCTACTGTTGATATTAATAGCTAAGCAAAGTATCTTAACAAAAATATTTATCAAAATAAAAATGAAATACAATGATACATCATATAATCATTGTATCACAGGCACTATCATTTAAACAGTAGAGTCAAAACCATCTAACAAAAAAAAAAGAAATTCAAGCTACTAGTCATGCTCGATCAGCCCTTTGCTTGGCCCTTTGCATCTATGTGCCACAAGAAACTACATCACTTATGGCAATGTGAAAACAGTCAGCTGTCAGCCCCCGATTCAAAGCTTCATGCTCTAACTAAAAGAATGTTTTTCACCACAAACAGTTACAGCAATAATGCTCTTTGGATTCCTAAGGGGTGTCAAAAATAACTTCCCTTGCAAAAACATTCATTGTACTTCCTACTTGCACGTGAGTGTGCCCTCCTGTAAGGTGCCCTCTCTTCTGTCTCTATTTGGTTTTGTATTGGAGTGCAACATGTTTTATTAGACTTGTATTTATTGATTGGTAGAGTTACTGGACCTTAGCCAAAGCCGAAGTTAAATTCCATTCAAACCATTATTGTGGTGTTCAAGTTAAAAATGAAGGACTATATTGTGGCAATGAAGATAAATTTCATCTGATATATAGCAGCTTCATGGTGGATTCTTGACAAGTAATTTGGTCAAGATAATGTATATTTGATTAAAATCTATGATTTCTTGTTGCTTTTCTGGAAGTTGCAGGTGACCGTTTTACAAATTTTACAGATTTCTATTCAGGATACTAAAGCCCAAGAAAACTTCTTTTAAAATAAGCCAAAGAAACTATAGATGCGATCAGGCAATTACATATTCCTTATGTTATGCTGGTACAAAACACTTAACATAATGCTATCACTAAAGACACTAGTATTTAATTTATGCCAGAATGCTTTAATTTATGGACTTCAATGAAACCTACCATAATATACTACAACTAGAATCTGTACCGACCGTGCTAAGTTGCATGAAATTCCCAATAGAAAGACACTTGGTCGGTTGTTAGAACAGATAAAACCTTGCTTCAAAATTCGCAAATTCGAAATAAGAGAATAACAAAACCCAGGATGGAGACTATTTGTGCATAACCATACCTCTTTTGCTCAGCAGCAGAAAGCTTGGCTTCGAGACGTTGTGCCAAATCTTCAGGGTTTGCAGACCGAGTTGGACTTCGAGGCTTTGGCCGAGCCTTGTTTGCCAGCCACTCATGAAATTGCTGCAAGTTTTAAAGCACTTATGGTTGGTTACTTTCAAAAGTAGCTTAAAAAATACTTTAACATCTAATGAATTCGTAGATCCAAAATTAATCGTAGAAAGGGAGAATAAAACCCTGGGAACTCCCTAACAAGAATGATTCTGATGCACAGAAACTCCCATCAAATGTAAGAGGATAAAAGTACTGTGAAATCTAGGAACAAAGTAACTTTACCTGGCGCCTGAGCTCGGCTTCTTTGAGCTTAGCTTCAATTTCTTCAAGACTGGATGGCGTCCTGGGCTTGTTTTCAGGCGCCTCTAAGAGGCGTCGTCGGACCCTCTTCGGCACACTTTGAGGCGTCCCATTAGGGTCAGTCATGTCTACTTCAAAGGCAATCCCGGCAACAGGGCTTTCGCCGCCAATACTCACAAAATCCAGGCTTGTAGAACCGGCCATTTTTCATAAAACCTCCAGAGACTCAAAGAACACTGAACAACAGATCAAATTCAATTTAGCGTTAATATGACAGAACAGAGCCCCCAAAATATAATGCTTCCTTCGGGGAAAAAAATCCCAAATCTGGGCCAAGAACTGTGCAGAGTACGGCATAACGGAGACCAAACAAAAGCCAGAGACAAACGACAGCGATCGCAGGGAAACTCGCGCGGCAAATAGTTCGAATTTGAACACCCGTGAATCGACGAAACGGCTCTATTCGTCAATTGTACGTAAGGAAAACGAGTGCTCCACGTGACAGCCGCGGCAGGTCGCCTATAAATTTATAGTACCGTTGCTTTATTGTAATTTTCTCAAATATGTTTTTTGAATTGAACAAATGAATTTGGTGAACCGAATTAGGTGAACCCTGTTTTTGCTTTTAAAAAAAATATAAAAATATATTTATGATATATGGAAAAAATAATGATTAAAAAAATTAAGGTTTGCTTTTCTTCACGTTAAAATGAATTTATTTTTATTTATGTTGAATTGTTCACAAATTAAAAAGTTCATGGATCCAAATTAAAATGAATTTATTTTTAATTTACGGTCGAAGTTCATGGATCCAAACCAGAATTTCCTTTGTTAAAAAGTTAAATGTACGGTTGGGAAACTTGACTTCTCAGGTACTTTTGCATTACTTGTGTAGTTGATTTAGGAAACTGGGTGGATGGATGGATAATGAAACAACCAAGGGAAGTAGTTGGGTTTTAAATGGACAAATTTTGTAATTTTTCTTAATTTTGTTTTTATATTATTAATAATATAAAATTATTAATAAGGTGAAAAAAATTATATTATTAATAATATAAAATTATTAATAAGGTAAAAAAAATAAATTATTAATGTATATTTAATAATAAAATATTTAATATATATTAAGTTTTAAGAAATAATTTAATTGGTTGAGTTTTTATTGCTCAGTGTTTTGTTAATTGGGAAGTCACGGATCAAATTATTTCGATGTTTTTGGAGTTAGGTCTGACATATTACCAATAGTGAATCTGCCTAGATATATTATACCAACACTAGATCCATTCAAATAAATCTACTTAAATTATTGCTCTTAAATGTAGCACCACTCAATAACCCTAAATTATTACTCTTAGATATAACACTACTCAACAACCCTCAACCCTCAAGTAAACTTGAAAAAATATATATCTATTCAATATATATTATTAATATATTTAATTAAATAAAAAATATCACAGGTTACTTATCTTTCATTATCTCTATCACATATTATCATTTTTAAAAATTTAAAAAAAAAAACTATAAAAACTTTTTTTCACATTCATTTTCCCTATCACTTTTATAGATATTTTTTAATTACTACTTTAAACTAATTTAAATATAGCACCACTCAATAACCCTTAACCACCACTTAAAAATATATATATATATATATATATATATATATTCCATATATATTATTAATTTATCTAATTAAATGAAAAAGTATCTTTCTAAATAACTTAATCCACACTTATTATTATGCACCTTTCATTTTCTCTATCGCATATTATCATTTTTAGAGATTAAAAAAAAATTGTAAAAATGTTTTTTTCATATTTCATTTTCCCTATCACTTTTAGCGATGTTTTCTAACTACTACTTTGAATTAATTTAATAATATTTTGATTGACAAACCATTCCCACATGGCTCTTTTAGTTTGGCGTAAGCATTTCAAATTGAAATATTATATTATGTGGTCAAACCATGAATATTAATTTTAAGGATTCAAGATTCTTTATTTATTTATAAAGAGAGCAAGGACGGTTTTGGAGGTTGATAGGAGAGTAAGTAATAACAACTCATACCAAATAAAAATAAAAAAATAGTTATGCTACTTAGCCGTTTCACATTTAATGTGAACTTTGTTGCTTAGCCTGAAACAATTTGAAGGACTTTTACATGATCACAGATTTCGTATTATATAAGAGATAAGAATTTATATTTTAAAATTATATTTTAAAAGATTGAATCTAAATTTCAAATTTTAGATATTATATTTTTTTTAAATGTGTAGAGAGTTATGTTTAATGTAAAGATAAAATGATTTTTTTCATTTTATGATTTTAATTTAAAGTAAGATTGTGATTTTTTTGTTGTTTAAAATATATTTTTGAATGCATTTTTGGTTATACAATTTCAAGTAAGATTGTAATTTTGTGCTATTTAAAATACATTTTTAAATACATTATGATGTAACTGGTTTTTCTTTACTAATATAAAATCTAGTTGCTTTTTTCTTTCTTAAAAAAAAAAAAAGAAAGAAGATTCAACACCCTCAAAAACCTCACATGCACTCCAATTCTAAAGATTGCACAACTTACACTCAAGTTTTTAAAAATCTCTACCATGTCATGAAAAGATTGTTTCCTCTATTAATTAGACTAAACTTATATTTTAAGAATTAGATTTTTTCTTAAAATTCTATTATTGTTTTTTTTCCAAAAGAAAAAATCGAACATTCTATTGAGTATATAGAAGGTTACATAGTATATGCGCATGGCATTCAATGAACTGCATGTTTTCCCCTTTTTTTAAAAAGGGAAAAATATGGAGTTGCGGTTGTTTAGGAGGAAGAAGTTTTCGACCATTCCTCCCAGCCCTTTCAAAAAAGTTCATATAGAGAGCATTTGCTTCCGGCCCCCGGGCTTCCCTAACAATAGGAAAAAACGCCCTAAACAGGGGTGGAAAACAGACCTATTGTTGTTTGCTTCCCACACAAACAAAAACCTGGATGGTAGACAGCTTCCCAGATATATTGAGTTTTACAATCCAAAAAACAAAAGAAAACCACCCCAGCCTCCCAGATCTCCTCTTAAGAGGAAAAATAATTTGAAATAGAGATGGTGGGTTTTTTAGAGTGTAGTTCAGTGCTTTTGCGAAAATATACAATTGATGATGAAAATAAAGAGTTTGAGACAGATCTCCATGCTAAACAAAAAAAACAAAAAACAAAAAAGTAATTGGATGTAAGATTTTAGCGAGCAAAAGGAGGTTGTTCAATGATTCGAACCAGCTCTCCATCAAACTCTTTTGCTACCTAGAGCCCCATATCTTGTTGAACACCCTCCTTAGATAGGAGGTATGCATCACAGTTTTGTTCCCTCTAAATGTGACAAGCAGAGATTTGATTAAAATAGGATTTTAAAACTAGGACCTCATCTAATAAAGGAGTCAAAATGTAATTTAGGCACCTTTGAGATCCGTTAAACCATTTTATGATGTTAATATAGTCGCCAAAAAACTAGGCTTCTCTCAGCTCAAAAGGGGAGAGCCAGCACAGAAGGAGATGAAGGGCTTTAAGTTCTACAAAGTTATTTGTACCAGGCCCTAGACCAACCGAAGCTTTGTACACTTTCCTAGAGGGGAGGTGTATGGTGAGCCCTGTTCCACACCTGTTTTGTGGATCATATGCCCCATCAAAATATGCCCACGGGATGTCTCCCCTAATTTCTTCCATTTTTATGACTAACATAATGGGATTCCGTTGGGATGGGAAGGAATTCAAAAATAGATACCCCTTATGCTTTTAGAAGATTGATGGGAAAAAGGACGTCTTGAAAAATGACTCGATTTCTTTCAATCCAGGTTCCCCGTGCTACAATAAGAGGAATTTTCCTCACCCAGTCATTTGATGCTTCATGCCACCATCTCTACCATGCTTCCGAGATGGTTGGACCTTCCCATTTCTGGGAAAACTTAAGGAGCCTCAAGGTTTCAATCCAAAGACTAATGTTAAAAGCACAAGTGAGAAATAGATGGTGTACAGACTCTTGGCTAGACTTGCATAAAGAGCACCAACCAGGACCAATCTTGCCCCTCCGTTGTAGGAAATCCCAGGAGGGAACTTTGTTTTTTAGGATGCACCAGAAAAACAATTTTGATTTCGCCAGACCTTTTAGCTCCCACAAAGATTTATCCCACCACTCCGACTCCTCCCAACCCTTCTGCGACATCATCCATTTGTAGCCGAATTTCAGAGTGTACTGACCCAAGGGGGAGTGAACCCACCTAAGCTCGTTCGGTATCTTCTGAATCCTGACATTTGATCTGTGTAACTCTTTGATGAAACTCTGCCACTCCTCTTTCCACCTGTCTTCAAGTTGAAGAACCTCCCCTGACATCCATGCTTGTCTCCACATAGTTTACTAACCGTGTTAAGTAATATGGCTCAGAGCGTTGAAGCCTTGTTGATCCAAATGCTCAATGAGTTCTCTAGAGAGAGCATAGCCCCCATTTCACCCCACCCATGGATCACGACCCAACCTTACCTGAGCATCGTCCCCAACATGCCAAGCCAGTCCATGTTCGATGATCTTGACCGATGCCAACGTTGCTTTCCAGACAATCAAATCATTTTTCAATTTCTTGGTAGGGAGATGCAACCATTCATTTATAAGCATCGGGTCAATGTATTTCCTTTTTATCACTGATGACCATAGGTTCTCCAGGGTGATGAGTCTCCAACCCAATTTTGCTGCGAGAGAGATGGTGAAAGAAGTGAGCTCCTTGATTCCCCAACTTCCCCAGGCCTATGGTCGTGCTATTTTCTCCCATGCCACCCATGCCATTACTTGATCTGACTTTGACCTCGACCATAAGAACCTGCTGCAGAGTTTGTTAATTGAAGAGAGGATGCTTTTTGGAACCCATGAAAGGGTTGCCCAATACACCGGGATGACCATAGCAATGGATTTGATCAACACAAGCCTCCCTGTGCGGGAGAGCCATTTAAAGCTCCAGTGCTTCATCCTTGACTCAATTTTTGCCACAAGCTAGTGCCAATCATGTATTCGATAAGAGTTCAGCTTTAGATGGAAGCCCAAATATTTGAAACTATCATGTAGGGATTTTACTTCAAAAAGCAGCACATCTGAGATTCTACCCACTTCGGCTTGGGATAGAATTTCCATGGTAATGGAGGATTTATGATTGTTTATGCTTAAGCCAGTAGTCTTTAAGAAGAGGTCTAGCACCTCTTTGATCCTTCGAATATCTTCTATGCTTCCATTACTGCAGAGGAGGATATCATCTAGAAAGAGCAGGTAGGTTATGGGGAGGTTGACAACAACCTCAATGCCTTTTACCTCTCCCTTTCTTTTTGCATCATGAATCATCTGACTGAGCCCTTCCACAGCAAGTAGGAAGAGGAGGGGGGATAAAGGGCATCCCTGATGGAGGCCTCTTTGAATATGGAAAAAGGGAGTAGCAACTCCATTGATCAAGATGGCAATACTGGTAGTTGTGATACACCCCATCACCAAGTTGATGAAATCAATCTCGAATCTAATATGAGTCAGGAGTAGATGGAGATACATCCAATTGATTCTGTCATAAGCCTTGGATAGATCAATTTTTACAATGGCTCCTTTTTTCCGACTTCTTTTCAAACTGTGAATAGTTTCTTGTGCCACCCCTACTGCCTCATGAATTTTCCTTCCATCTAGGAAGCCGAATTGTTCCAAGGAAATGTTTCGAGAGAGGAAAGGTCTAAGACGGGTTGCTATCACCTTTGCAACGATTTTATATATGCAGGTACAGAGAGAGATAGGTCTGAAATCATCAAAGGATTTCAGATCCTCCTTCTTGGGAATGAGGGTGAGGAAAGTGGAGTTGAAAGGTTGATAGATGGTACCTGTGCGCCTTGACTCTTCAACCATTGCTAGCAGGTCCTCTCCCAAAGATTCGAAGAAGTGTTGGAAGAATTCCACCGTCCGTTCGTCATACCCTGGGCTCTTATCCTTCTACATTTCCTTGAAGATCCCTTCCACCTCCTCTTTCGAAACAGGATCCATTATGCTGTCATTCCCTTCTTCTTCAATATATTTGGGAAAAAATCGGGCTACCATGATCACTTCAGCTATAGAAACATCAGCAGGGGCTTTGAAAAGGGTTTTGAAATGCTTGCATCCCAAAGATGATAAGTCCTCGAAATATCAAACAATACTTCCTTCCTCCATCTACATCCCCCATATAGCATTAATATTTTTCCTTCCTTTGGCATAGTTCTGGAAAAAAACTGTATTTGCATCCCCTGCTGCCAACCAAATGGCCTTGCTTTTGAGTCGCCAGCTTTCTTCCTTTTCTAGTAAGATTTTCTTTCTAGATGTTTCAAGGCTCTTTAATCTGTCCCTCGTTTCAATGGAGGCATAACCCCCACCCTCCGGTCTTTCAAGGAATTCAAGTTCTTAATTTATCTTCCGCAAATCTTCCTCCTTGATTTTTTTGGCCTTTGCCCAATCCAGTGCAGTTTTTTTCATTCTCTTGAGGTTCTCCATAAATATCGAGCACATACTACCCAGCTCATTCGTCCCTCCCTTCCTCCAGGTATCATGGAAAAAAAGGTTGAAAGATTCATCTTTGAGCCAGGAAGAGTTGAACTTGAAGGGTGCCCCCGGTTTCTTATAAGGACCTTTGATCTCTAGGAGGATGGGCAGATGGTCAGAGATACCCCCTTCCCCAACCCAATGCCTAAAAACAGAGGATCGGGCAACCATCTCTTCATTAAGGAGAAAACGGTCTAACTTCTTTACCACCCTATCCTTACCTATTCTTTTGGTCTTCCAAGTAGGCCTGGGTTTAATCAGGTTTGCGTCGACCAGGTGAGAGGATACCAGCTTGTTGAGGAAAAAATCAGTGAGGGGGTCTGCACAAGCAGAGGGGCCCCAGGATTCAGATATCCCCAAGGAAAAATTCAAATCTCCTCCCAAAATGAGGTTAGGGTTTTTCATACAAGACTTTGAGAAGAGATTGTTCCAGTACTGCACCTTATCTAGACATGGGCCATACACATTTAAAAGTAGAAGAGGGTGACAGAGATCATTTGAATAGACCTCCATGGCTAAAGCATTTTCGAAGCCCCAAGAGGAGATTTCCTTCAACCTTCCTGATTTTATTCCCATCGCCAAAACCCCAGACCTTCCTTGGGCATCCAGAGCCTGAAAATTCCACCCCAGGAACATCCTGGATAGTGCTCCAACCACTTCCTCCCTCATCCCCAAAGTCTCATGTAACATAAGGACCTCCAACTCATAAGACTTCATCAGAGCCCTAAGTATTATTTTTTTGGGTTGACTAGCAAAAACCCTGCAATTGAAGGAGAGGATGATCATCGATAACCCAAGGAGGGGGTCTGCGCTGCTCTAAGCACCCGAGATAGAGAAAGATGTTTCCCATCTGCTATGTCAATTTTGGCCCTAACCTGGGCTTTGGAGAGGTTGGATTTCCTACCCCTCGTCTTTCTAGGGCCTGCCAAAATAGGTTGAGAATCCAAGCTTCCAATAACCTCCTCCTTCATGGGTTTCTTCATCAAGGATATTAAATTATAAGGGGTTTTTTCAGGGATACTAGACCGAGGAGGGGGAGATCCATGTCCTAGTACAGAGGGAGCTTTCAAGGGGATATCAGGGATGGAGGTTATGATAGTGTCCAAAGAATTTATAACATCGTGCATTTGCATAGATTCCATTTGAGATGGCCTGGAAGGACCATGCCTTGAAATAGAAAAAACATAAGTACATAAAGAGGAGTAAGGTGGGGAGGAAGAGACCAGGATCGTACCCTCCTGAAAAGGTGCCGCAATCTCAGCTTCATGGAGGGGAGAGGATGTTGGAGGCTGCTTCAGATCTTGCTCCATTGTTATAGGACTATTTTTCTCCACCAATAATTTGATAGGAGTTGTTTCTGACTGGTTGTCGCCTGCTCCTTCGACCCCTTCCATCAATTCCCCCTCAGATACTCTGGGCTCCTCTGGAACTGGGGGCTTAACCGACCCTCTGTTTGTCCTCTTCTGTTTCCTTCTCCTTTGATGTCCAAGCGGACAATCCTTTTCCAGATGGCCATATTTATGACATCAGTGGCACCAAAAGGGCATGTGTTTGTAGTTCAATGTCTGAGTGAACTCTAGTTCTTTATAATTGAGGTGCATTTCTTCTGCTATACCTTCTTTTGGGTTTATATTGACCAAGGTTCTAACAACACTCAGGTCCATAGTCTGTTGGAAATACTGATATGCTTCTAGGAATTGTCCCAAAGTGTTCCCTATTGATCTGAAAGCTGAATCTGTCCAAAATGGGATCGGTAACCCCGGAAGCTTTACCCGTATTGGAGTTTCTTCAATTTTTTCCCTATGTTCATCAAACATCGGCATCCATTTCCTGAATAGAATAGGTATTTTCCCAAAGTTACAGTTATGTTCCATTACCCATTCTAGATGCTCCTTTTTCTCAAACTTGATCATGAACCAACCCTAGGCTAATGTTTTGATTTCCGAAGGACTCCCCGAGGTGTCCGCCCATGTTGAAGCTGCCCATTCTGAGATGTAATTGGCCGAGTATTTCCTTCCTCTAACTCCGCCTACTAGGATAGTTTCTGTTGCTTCCATAACTTTGTCAATGCGAATATCCACTCCAAAAACACAGCATGGATTCTCCTCCTTCTTTCTGATCAGCTTGGTCTTCTTTCTCTTGTTTCTTGCAACCCCACTCCTTCCTCCTTCCTCACCCTCCAACGACATTTCATTAGCATCTGGTCCTTCAAGTTCGGGCGACCCAAGTCGCCCTTCTGAAAACTGATGTGTAGTCTTCCGAAAAGGGCCTCCTTCTTCTCGTGTTCTGGCAGCCTCAACTACCTCCTGCCGCTCCTCACCTCTCTGGGTTCCTGAACACCTTTCCTACTCCTCGACTTAAGGCTTAGGATGCTGAACTCTTGTAGGTCCCAACACAGTTTGCCTCAAGACACTAGGGTTTTGAAGCAAACCCTTGCCTACCTCCAGCCACGATCCCGCCGCTTCACTCCCCTACGAGAAGAGGAGATTTTCGATAAATTTTGTTCCTTGCCACTGATGGGTGTTTTTTTGGGCACTAGGAGCGTCCAAATGGGCTCCTATGCCCGGATCCTGAAATATGCGGCTCTCTCCCAAGAAACCCTTGAGACCTACATTACTCTGAATGCCACAATTTTCTACTATGTCTTCCAGCCCCCCTGAGAAAAACGAGATCGAGGAAATACCTGACAGAAGAGGGTTTACAAGGTTTTCGAGGCTTCCACAATTCCTTCCTTCCCATGATTTGTCAGGTGCTAAAAAAGCCCTAGATCTCGCTCTTCCTTCCAGGCACAGTTGAAAGTGCTCTGTAAACTTTCTTCTAAGAGTGCTGCAGCATTTGAAATGCCCCAGGCCCCTCTTGGATCTTTTTTTTTCAGACTTGCTTCACAGAATGCCGAAATATACCGCTCCAAGTTCTTCGCTGACAATTCGTGTCCCCAAACTGCTAAGAAGTCTTCCGGCGTCAGGTCTAAATCTACCGAATCACGTTCATTAACCATGTTTCCTATGAACGTTAGTGGCAAACAAAAACCTCCGACAGCACAAAACCTCCTTCAAGCTCGTAATTGCGTGCTCACACCTCCGTAGGGCCAAGTGCATTTCAAAATTCTATTTTATATATATATATATATATATATATATATATATATATATAATGTCACTTGAAACATCTACACCATGTATCTACGTAATGAGTAAAAGTCAAAAGTGTTTTATCATCATTAGTCCAAGTTATATATAGGAGTACATAAGTATTTAAACCATGTATCTACTTAATGAGTAAAGGTCAGAGGTGTTTTATCATTATTAGTCCAAGTTATATAGGTAGTATATAAATATTTAAAGTAAAGTGTCTTAATAAAAACCTGGTTCTTTTTCTATTTGTTTTTGTTGATTTATTGTAAGTGATTAATATTTTCTAATTATAGTTAAGAAATTAAGGTTGTAATTTAATTAAGTTAACATAAAGGAATTTTGTATAACATTGAATCACATATATTGTATTGTAAATGATAAAGTTAAATGATAATAAAAATTAAAATTGAGACTTTAAACATTTTATTGGTTTTTTCACTTAATGGATAAATGTCAAAGTATCATATATAGGATTGGTATTGTTTATTTTTCTTTTTAATAATAATATAAATATGCATTACTTATTGCAAAAGTTTAATACTTGCCCTAAATAGATTTTTTTGGAAAAAGAGTTTACTAATAAGAAAAAGAAAACTTCCTTTAAATAACCTAACAACTAATAATTTTCTTTTAATAAAAACTAAAGTAACTTAAAAAAAATAAAAAATAAATAAATAAACAATTCTAACATATATGGCATATTTATGTGTGTTATAGAATGCATATGTCTATATGGCTATAGAAAGCATATCTAAATGCATATATATATATATAACATCCAAAAAGACACCTCACCACAAACACCAACACAACATAGCCTCCAAATAACAATACCAACTATCAGCAAGAACTTATTGCTCCTTTAAGACTATGTCATCATTTTTTATGGTATTGAAGATGTAATGTGCCTCATTTTTATATTAGCATTTTATTAAAATTGGAAGTCTAAGTAAAAATAACAAAGTGTGTGATAATTTTGAATCAAGGTTTTTTATTATTATTTTGGTTGATTGTTGTGTAAAGATTCATTTCTTTTCCACAAACAAAAAGTCTCATATATCAATTTGTTATGTGACTTGGAAGTGAATTTAAAATTAAATTATTATTATTATTAAAATATAATAATTATATAGAAGAAAAAGTTGAGCTCAAGTGATAAAGTGATAGAAGGGCATATTATATTTTGGTTTTTTATCTTATCTATTAAATACTATATTATCTCAATCCAATAAATAAATAAAAATCAATCACTAACTTAATATTTATCAAAAAAAAAAAAAAAATTAGTTAAAAAATCTAACAAATAAACACATACCGTGTTTATCCCAATTATATATATATATATATATATATATATATATATATATATATATATATATATATATATATATATATATATATTTTAATCCAACAAATAAATACATACCATACAATTTTATTAAATTATAATCTTTATAACGAAGTATGGCAATTTGGCAAATATGAAAAGAGTACATAAAACTACATAAATCAAATCAAATCTTTGTAAGGTGGATGATCAGCCTACCATCCTTTACTTAGCATTACCAACTAGAAATTGTTCCAAAAGTTTAAAGACGTGATAATAGAAGGTGTTTTATACTCTCAAATGAGTAAATTTATTAATCCTATAGATTAGTTTATAGAATTGGACATATTTTATCCTCAAAATACATTGAGGAAATGGAACACCCATCCAATGGGAATGATATTGCTTTCATTTTTCTTTCTTTAATTGCTTTCATTTTCTTTCTTTAATGTGACATACTTGACCTTATTTTGAGGAAATGGAACACCCATCCAACGGGAATGACATTGCTTTCATTTTTCTTTCTTTAATGTGACATCTTTGACCTTATAAGTTGTAACAACCTCAACCCATGATGGGTCTTTTCTTTCTCGACTCTTCTTCAATAAACTTCATTTGATTTAGCATTGCAAAACATAATTTAAACTTGGGATTATGAAACATTAACACAATGTGTTTGAATTTTAAATAAATTTGTTTTATTTTGTTTTTTAAATAATTGATATTTAAAAATAATGGAACATTTATCAAATCAGAATGATATTGTTTTTATTTTCTTTTTCGTGTGATATTTTTTTATTTTTTGTATTTTTGTGGGACAATGGAGTGCTTGTCTCATTGGGATGTTATCTCTTTCACCAAGTTTCAAATCTCACAGGGAGATACAATGGCTCCTTATGGTAAGTGTTGGAGAGGTAAATTCCCTCTGCGGACAGAGGCGATCCCTACTAGCCCAGATCAGGTCTAGCAACAATCATACACGCAGTGACGCAGGTCTCTAGTTACAAAAACGACAAAATATAGCAAGGTTCCTACCTCAGGTCCTACGCAATGGTCGTCGAAGAAAGGATGAAGCTTCCCGTCCTTCGCTTTGGCAGATCACGATCCTTCTGCTTAACACGTCCTAACACCTGCACACGTGCGAAGAAACACAACGATACACAGCATAGAATCTAAATCTTGTAACCATACATCAGTCAGAGAGGATGTAATTCATTGCATAAAAAACAAAGACACATGAATGAAACCATAATCAAAGTCGCTTATCATTAACAATAACAAAGAAAGATACAACCCAAGGCTCTGACGCTGGATCTTCCTTCGGCGGGTCAACAGCGGAGCACGTCTCGATGAAGCTCGTCGGGAATGGGACAAAGCTCTCTCTCTTCGGCTTGGCTCTCAAAGGTTGTCCGGCGATAGTCTCCTTGCTATAAGTTCATCTCTTGCTTCTAGCTTGCTAAGGGAAAAATGGCAAGCTTATATAGATGGTGGAAGGGGAGTTGGGATCCCTACATTTTTTGGATTGGCCCTATCCTCAAGGAAGCTTCCACAATAGGTGGAAAACCACTTCCCATACATGGAGATCCGGAGCCAAACCTCCCAACTCATTTTAGAGACTCGTTCAGGAGTTGGTTGGAATCAAACTTCCGCCATTTATTTTTAAAAAACAATCCTTATTAAGTTTGGCATGGGCAATACACTAGGACAAAGCGCCAGTTAGCGCGTCCTATTTGGTGGATTTTCCCCATTGGCACGAGGGCTGAACTGGCTAATTGCGCCAAGGCCAAAAGATTAGTTTTTAGGGTTTTTCAGAAGAATGATTGTCCTTGTCAAGGGGGATGCCATGAAAGTGGTTTCAGGTTATGTCACTGCTCACAAGTCACGGAAAAAGGCCCTCTAATGTGGGGCACGGGGGATTGCAGGGACGGTGACAAATTACTGCGTAACAGATTCCCCCTAAAGCATGAGGCCCGAGAGAGAGAGAGAGGGGTGAAATGCTTTATGAGAACGTGCCCAACTAAAAACACTGTTGTCGGAAAACCTGCTTAGACAAATACAACTGATATCTCAAATAAATGATGTGTGGTATGGGCGCAACCATCCATAATAGAGTATACAATAATCAGGATCCAAGGTATGGACGCAACAATCTAGAAAGGACCAATAAGCAGACTCAGGTATGGTCGCAGCCATCCAATCAATGAGTCACGTAACCAATCATGATAATCCACAAAATCTGCAGCCTGGATTCCATCAGACAAAACCCATGGTCTTGCGCTCCATCTCGACCCGTACAGAGTACAAGTCCTAGCATGTGAATATGTGAGTTGAAGTCGAACATGCAAGAACATCGTCTGATTACCAGCCAATAATGAAATTCGTTTAACAGACGCGAGAGGAACCACCAATAATGACGATAGCCCTCAAGTTACTATAGGTACAATCCACATAATGTGAACAGTGAGCTGACATCGAACACCTATAGAATCATTCGATCGAAGGCCAATGATGAAAACCTTGCGTCGAATGTGAAGAACCTACCATTGAGGCATGCAGGCTCCAAGGTACCAGAAGGGAGTCTCTAGATCAACTTCCTAGATAATGAGCTAAAGTCGAAAGGAAGCGACCTTGATCGAAGGTGGGCCATAATGTTTCCCACATCATCGACGCGAGACAGAGGATCATAATGTTTGTGAATCAGGATCAGTAGAGAATCAGAGGAGGGTTGAAACTGCAGAGGTCAACTTCTCTTGAACATATCGGCGGGCATGACACTGGATTTGGCAGTATTTGACATCAAAAGATCCGAGGTCATGATGACGAGGCAGAGAGCAGATGAGCGGTCAAAAGGGATTACCCAAAACCATGTAGGCAAGCAGAAAATGAGGTGAGATGCCCCCAACCCGACACGAATGCATAAAAGTGCCATGTTCAAGAGTGACATACTGTCGACACGACGATGATACTGGTTTCATTTTTCCCCACCATTTCTAGCAAATACCCCAATTATTTTTGAAAACAAGCTTGAAGGGGATAGCATATGCTTGTGATATAAGTTCGTCCTTCGGAAAAATCCAACCTAGTACATTTAACGAGCCCTAGGAAGGAGGAACTTGAGTATCGTCATTATGACAGAATTCGATGTCATCAGGTTTTAACGAGTCTGACAAAGGAAGAACTCGACGTCTTTTCATGTTTAGAGAGTTTGAAAAGACAGCGAAAAATTAAACTCTAACTGTCCCTTTTCATAGATAGTTCCTCAAATCCGAAAAGGTAGAAAATTACGTCTGATAAAACCTCCTAGTCGTGATAGGCTAGGGTATTCCTTTTTCGTAAATAATCTATCCCAGCCCAAAAAAGGGGTAAACGTATACTAGGTAGATGTCGTTTCGCAGCCAATTTAACGACATCAAAACGACAAGCGACTCGGCAATATTTTCAATTTTTAAGAGTCAGAAAAGAGCTGAAAGTTGACTCCTCCTGGAGGAACGAGTGGTATAAAGGGTAGCTATTGGTTCTGGTAATGGTGGAACTGCTCAGAACAAGTAAAGGTTAAGAGGCTGGCTAACAAGACCACTCATCGCAACGGTTCCTCAGGAATGGGTAAAACAACCAAGTGAAGGCATATGATCGGCCAGGCAGATAGGGACAATGGAATGAGAGAACGAAGACTCATCTAGAAAAACAGGCTGATAAAATGGCAATCACGAGAGGTAAAATGGGAATGGTTTCATTTTTACACAAGATTTAAATCAAGAAACTTTGCTTGAAGTTGGTTTCATTTTTACACAAGCTTGAAACAAAGATAAGCTATGCTTGAAACTGGTTTCATTTTTACACAAGCTTGAAACGGAAACAAACTATGCTTGAAAGATTAAGCATGCCCCCAGCTTGGTGACTCAATTCGAGGTACATGCCCCCCATGCTTCAATCCATAAGATAGGCAGATGGAGTGAAGGTTCAAGTTACGAGATCAAGAGAAAGACTCGACTAGGATTTTATGAGATCTGAGCAAAGACTCGAATTGAAAGGGAACGTGTTTCATTATTTTAATGAGGTTGACACATTAAAAGAACTATCCTCATGACCTAATTCATTTTTTAACGAGGTTGACATAGTAAAAGAACTATCCTCATAAGAGCTTGTTTCATTTTTTTAAGGAGCTTGACACAAGAAAACGAACTCTGCTCCGATGACCTTGTTTCATTTTTTAAGGAGCTTGACACAAGAAAATGAACCATGCTCTGACGACCTTGTTTCATTTTTTAAGGAGCTTGACACAAGAAAACGAACCCTGCTCTGAACACCTTGTTTCATTTTTTAACGAGCTTGACACAAGAAAATGAGCTCTGCTCCAAAGACAACTCATCATGATGAATAAGAAGTCATCACTTCCAAGAGTTGCCCATCTGATGGAAGGAAAACATCTTGGAAGTCTGGACCCAATGCCCCTAGCACCTGATGCACAACGACACTATCACTGAATACGGGCACAGGACAGGTAGCCACATAATTGACATGTGGCGGGGATGACACAACTGACGGATAAAGATCCGGCAGGGATGATGGTGGACTAGCTGCCATATTAGGACCAAAGAACGCAAGCTGATCAATGGTCACGATCCGATCTTGGTGTGGAAAACACATCACACGAAAGAGGGAGGAGACAAGCGTTCCCATGGCATAAGTATAACCGCGGCCCAAGAGTAAATTAAAGTCCAAGGGGCCAGGAACAACCATCATGTCCATATGGACAATTTTCCCTCCCAAAGTAACAGGCAACTTTGGAAGGATCCCTAACGGTTGACTAGTTCCTCTGTTAAACGCCAACAGATTCTGCGTAACAGGCACAAGCGGCGGCGAACTGAAAGCTTGCCAAGTAGTTGAGGATAAAATACTAACAGACGCACCTTCGTCTATAATGGTGTTGGGTATGACTAAACCAAAGGCCTGTACCATTATCTCAAAAGGCACATAAGATGGAAGGCGATATCCTGCAAATCGATTCCAATCAAAGGAAGCGACCAAACTACTTGGAGGGGTGTTGAAGCCCAAAAAATCGGGTCTACAACAAGGGGGATACCCACCCAGTCCAGACCTTGGTTAGTAGCTCCTTTTCCGTTTGGTACAGTGGGTCTGACTAGGGATAATGGGACCAATTTCCCAATATGTGTGTGTGTGTTGAGAATTGATATTTCCTTTCTAAAAGTTCCTAAGTGAAATGCTTTTATTCTAATTCTAATTTAATAACATGTAATTGTATTTTAATAAACAGAAATGTCTAATTCTACACTAACCCGGGATGTAATCTTTCCGTTATGCGATCTAAAATGATTTCAAATAACAATTGGTAATAAAGATCATTCAACTGTTATAAGAAATGAATTCAATAGAGATAAACCACTTCGTATAAAAAGTTAGACGAAACAATTGTGAAAAACATATCGCATAATAAGCTGCTCATATATTAAGCATAAATAAATAGCTATCACCGTACAGAAATGCCAAATGATAACTCAAGCATTCAAGCATTAATATATAAACAATTGAACATGAATATCACTTTAACACAAAGACAGAAATAGTTAAGAGATAAAAGTACCATTTATAACTAGTTATACTCATGAGCTTCAAGTAATAATGAATTATCTCTTCTTAATCCAACATCCACTAAGAGTACAAAAGTGCAACATCAGTAGTAGATATTAAACACAAATATCAATAAATCCTATTCCATTCATTCATCAAAACCTCCTCGGAGGGTGCAAAAGTGCATGTTCTGAGGACAAGTTTTTGACAAATTTCAGGACCCTTCTCTAAATGCATGAGAAGGGTTTAAATACTACTAACTAAATCTAAAAATAATTTATTACAAAAATTTAGGATACGGTTTAAAGGACCGTCCTTATTTCAGGCGAAAATAAAGCAAAATTAATACTAAATCTAAAAATAAAACTAACAACTAACTATTTGTGAATCTGTTCTTTGAAATTGCAAGCGTTCAACATTTGTTTGAGAAGAGTAGGTTGGTCGACTTCAGACTTTAACTGTCCTGTGAAAACGGAATCGGCAAGAGTTGGCGCCATCTTCTCGGCAGAATTGATGATACATTTGAGAGTCATGCACTGGCTGTGTGGTTTTACCAAACACGCCCAGTAAGAATCCCAATTTAACTGAGTTAATATTTTAAATGATTCTGCCTTTTCTTGAGCCTTCTGTCTCCAGCCTGTCTACAGTTGCTATGCTTTCGGTAGATACCCTGGAGTGGTTTCTGATATCAAATTTTCCTTGTGCAAATTTTCATTTATGCAATCAATAACATTGTTTGCTGCTGTGGCAGCTTCTTCTGCCGCTTGCTCTGCTTTCCTGATTTGTGCATCCCAATTATTAAAGAGCATTTCTTTGTGATTGTTGTTGATTATTGGTGCACCTGCTCCTTTCCCCTCCTCTATTTCTTGCCAAGCCAAATATTCAGTAACTCTTTTATCAATTAAATCATAATCATGTCGTAAGTCTACGACTTGATTAGTGATTTTATCACTTTCTTCACAATAAGAGTTCCACTGTGATATTCTTTGGCACAATATTTCTTGTTGCTGCAGTAGTTGATTATTTAAGGAAATGGATTCTGTGATGAATTTTGTAAGCTTGGGATCATCCTTGTGCATCTCTTGAATAACCTGTAACTGTTTTTATTTTTCAGCCAAACTGTTCTGGTACCCTATCTGCATTTGTTGGAAGTCCTGCTGTAATTTTTCAAGTTGTTTCTGTGCTTCATTGTTGGCGTTGGCTTGTTGCAGCTGTTGTTGCAAAACCTGTACTTGATCTTCTTTCTCATTCAGTAATTGTCGTACCTCAGATGCTTTATCAATGGCTTCAGAGGCATATGCTCCTGTGATCTGAGATAATTTGGTGAGATTTTCAGTGGGATCAGCGATAGGATCTTGCCATAGGATGTCTAATTGCTTTGCATCATGAGAGAGCACGTTTTCCAATTTCCTTTTCTTCCTTTGTCTTCTCACTACTGTCTTGTGTTGTGGACTATAAAATACATCAAGAGGAGGAATTTTCTCTATTTTGAGCATAACTTCAGAGGATGGGGTAATGGGAATATGTTCCATTTCTGAGACATTTCTAATTGTTCCTGTGATTATATCTTTTGTTGCCTGTACATTACTCACAGGTGTCTGTGTGTTCTGTCCTTCAATATTGATTAAATCATTGAATGTCTCCCATTCTTTATCCAGCTCAGTTCTGACTGATGGTTGCTGTACGATGAGAGGGGGAATATTTAGCTGTGGAGAGGTCAAAAGCTGTTGTTGTGGGAGCTCCTTTGACTGGGCAGTATCCCTTACTGACCCTTCACTTTTATCATGGTCATTTTCAGACCTCTTAGAGTGTTCTGACGTTTTTCTTTCGGACTTAGATTTAGATTTTCCTGTGCTTGAACTTCCACTGAGACTAATACTGGGGGTTGGTTCCCTTAAGGGTTCCAAGCGTAATTTATCCAAAGGGATACTAGATAATCTCCTTTCCCTGTACATCTTGAAATCTTGAAATTCTGCTGGAGGAAATCGTATTTGGGCCGAATGTAGAACCTCTTTAAGTGTACCTTTCTCTTGGAACATGTCATCAAAAAGATCATCTTCTTTAGAAAACACCTTTATTTTGATTGTAGTAGTGAAATTTTTAGCAATATCATAAGGGTCGAACGGTCTTCTTGGAAATTTGAACAAACGTAAACATGTTATGTTGTTTACTTCTTTGAATGCATGGCCTACATCAAATAATGAAAAGGCTCCACAGGCCATAGGAAATTGTGGCCAAATAGCCTTCTTTTTATCCTTCAAATCTTTAGTCAAACCTCCTTCTCCACAGGTTTGATAAGAAATTTCTCGTGCCATGAGTTTATCAGGAACATACAAAGGTAAGACATGAGGGGAAGCAAGACTTCCAAATACCCTGACATATGTAAACAGTTCTTCTCCAAAACATCTCGCAACAGGAAGTATATCTACTTCTGCTTCGGGAGAAAACCTTGGAGCGTCTTTATCATATAACATTTTGTACAGGGGCAACATGATTCCATGACAACTATTGTAAAAATACGGAGTGAAATTTGAATCCCACAATTATTTATGATAAATATGAATGGGTAGGGGGTCTTGAGTCGTCCATTTCCAACCCATCAAAGGAAACTTGGAAATATAACAAATTGAATCCATCACATATGCAGATAAGTAAAAAGGGGGATAAATTCTCTGAGAAACAGTTCTTTTAGACCGGTAATTCAAAATGGCTGTGGCTAAGTTATCAGATAATATCTTAGCCTAATCTACAACAGTGGCATTAACAACAGCATTCAATAATGGTAGCCATTCAGATGAAAATTTATTAATGTCTGGCTTCCCAAAAAGCCTACAGAGCATAGCAGCAGCAAAGCAATACGGGGAGGTGAGAGAAATAGTACTATACATACCGTGTTTATCCTTTTTTAGTGGTTCGTCCCTCCTTGACCAGTCCTTGGTACATACTTCCAGGTCTTCATTTTCTTTAGGAAACTTCTCCATGAACTGTTTGTTATAAGTCGCCTGTGGCTCTGGTAAATGATACATGAGTCTCAAATTTTGTGGAGTGGATGAGCCAATGAGTTCTTGACTCTGAGTCTTAAACTGTTTGTTAGTGATATCAGTGCTGTCCAATACCCATTTAATCATGTCTATGTATGGAAGAATTTTAGGCCTCGCCGCTATTCGGTGCAAGAATGAGCAAGCTAGCTCTGTAATAGACGTCTCAGAAGACCCATGTGAGCATGCAGTAGCTGTAACCTCCATTACTCTGGGGTTTTCTTGCTCAAGTAGATTATACATGCCTTCCCAAGTAGAAATACCAGCATCTTTGTTACAGGCAGTGTCTGTATACAAGGGCATCATTTCTTTATCTTCAGAACTCAGAGTCTTGTCTTTCTTTCCCATAATACCCTGAATACTGCTTTGTATAGTTCTATGTTCTTCGTTCCTGCAGTTTTACAAATGAGGTGAGAATAATGATAGTAAAAAGGTGACGGGAAAGATTTTAAATGCTGAAGACGTATAAAAGATACCACCTTACGTGAAATGGCTCTTCGATCATAACAAAACCATATTTCATTAATGATTGACAACCAATTCATTGATTAACATTAAAGCGCATAACAAGGCCTTGGTTTATGGAAAATATTTTTCGTACAATGAGCCTTAAAGATCTGTGATAAGGCGATCTACAATTTGCTTCGCAATATCACAGATCACAGTATCGCATATCTCAATCTCATGGAATTGCAATATCACAATACCGCAATATTGCAGAATCGCAAAATCGCTATATCGCATTATCGAAAAATCGCTGGATCGTAGCATATGACAAACATCCATTAATGTGTTTTTTTGCGAAATGCGATTTGCGATATGTGCCATCACATATCGACTGTTTAAGGTTTTTAAGGCATGCGACGCAATGAATGTTTTTTTAGTGCGTAGTTTCGCATTGCGATCTCGCAATCTTAGAATTCCGCTTGTAAGGAGATATTCATTACCTTTTTTGCGATGCGATATTTCTTAAAGAATGATTTTATTCTATCCTATCATAAAAATTAATTTTTTTTTAGATTTTTCAAGCGATATTCTCCTAAGTCTATGATAGTAAGTTTTATTTTAAAAGGAAATACAAGCACTAATCGATTTTTAAATTTTTTGACTAAGGGCCCCCACTTATTTAGTATTAGTGATAATAATAAATAAGAAGGGGGTTTGTTGCTGGCCACAACAAGAGGCTACCATCAAACTGAGATAGTCTTCCCCTGGTGTTATGGAAGAAGAAGGAGCATCCTCCACGACCTCCATCTCGAAGGCGGGAGGAGTATCCTCCAGGACCTCCATCACGGGAGGCGGAGGAGCAGCTTCTTGAGATATAGGGACAGGAGAATATTTCTCCAAGTCTGAGGAATCTGAAGAAACATGAAGAACCTGAGGGATGTGAGGTCCACTCTCAACGAAAAAGACCTGGTGCACTGACCCCACGACCAATGGTTGGTCGGGGATGGATTCCTAAATTTGAATTTCCAAGGGAGCGGGATCGACCAAGGATGACTCTTGACCAATCGTAGGATCAACTAGCGGAGGACTCAAAGATAGATGTTTGTAACCAGCTAGGAGGCAAGGTGCAGAAATAATTGAGTTGTCCAAAACTCGTTTGGCTTCATCCATATACGAACAAAGGTGAATGGCATGGTGCCCTTCACACAACCTACAGGGATTGGTAAGCTTGCCCTGCTTCTTAAGAGCTTTACTAGCACTAGCTGAAGATGTGCCCCCAACCTGACTCCCGGAAGCCAAAGGCAACGACGGATGGTCGTTGGACCATACTTCGAGCACCTTGGGAATACCAGGGCAATCTTGAAGAAGATGGTTTCCCTGGCACAACATGCAAGGGAACTTAACTTTCCGCGAAGGGTTGGAAGGTTCATCGAGAGCAGATGTTTTAGAAATAGTAGCTGCAGCTTTAGCCTCTCTCTTATCAGACTTCTTCTTCTTTGTCTTCTTCTTCTTCTTCTTAGCCACTTGGTTACTTGAATCCAGACTTCCACCAGGCGAAGTAGAAGAGGAGGACGCAGAAACAGGCGAAGAAGGGGAGAGGTCCACCTTGGAATCAACATGGCGTTGTTTAGGTGGAGGAACTAATTGAACAGTAGCCGGGACATTTGGGACCACAGAGGTTGAAAACAACCAAACAGGCAACCCAACAGTTAACCCAGGAAGGGACAACGTTTCCATATAAGGAGCGCCAACATTTCCAAAAGGAGGAAAAGGACCCGGATTCCCATCGAAGGGGATTCCTTGGTTGGTGAACTCCGGAAAAGTTGCCATTAGAAACAACTTTAGAACAACACCCTAAGGAGACTAACTTTAACCAGGAATATTTCATGGGCAGTTAATTTTAAAACATTGAAACAAAACTCTACCGTTTCATCTTTTAAGAGTCGAGAAACAGGAAAAAGGTGACTCTATCGCTTTCATATTGGAAACAAGCGTGAAAGGACAAGCGCTTGATGATGTTTTCAAATTTATGAGTCAGAAAAGATCAAAATGACTGTTCTACTAATCTAGGCAGATGGGTGTACCAGATATCCGTGAACTTCCATATACACCTTGGTTAAAAAATGAAAGAGAAATCAACCAAGGACTTGACGTACGTGTAGGCAATCTCCCCGAATGTTGTGTCTGGTGTATCACAGGTATAAGGCGGCAGACTCGGCTTCCTACGGATAAAGGATAGCAACCTAGTGGGGTCTCCCTTTATATATGCGACGGTACGGGGAGCACAATTCTGTACTAGTGTTGTCTAAAGCCAAAAGGCAAACAAGAGATACTAGGTTTAACGACGCTGGAAAATGTCACTAGCCTAGACCTCTAGATATTTCGTTAATTTTCAATGCTTCCTTAGGTTAATTAAATAAATTTTAGAGTTGATCTTCAATTATGTTTCAATTTCAGGCCCTACTGAATGTTATGTCTTAAAAATCCTCTAAATGCATACTACATGTCACTGCAAATCACTTTGTTCGATGAATAGCTAACTACGGGAGGGTTGAGAGCTTTTCAAACAATAATAAAATGATCACAAAACAACCACTAGTGTCTCTAATGCACGCTAATGAAACTAAAATCTTTTCCTTTAGAGTTATATAACACTAATAATGCATAACAGTTTTCAATTTTCACTAACTAATCAAAAGCACAATAATTGATTTTTTTGTATTTTCAATGTTTTAGAGCAAAATTCACCAAATGAAATGAAAACTAATAAGGGACCAATTTGAGAAATGATAACAAAAGAGTAAAAGCAAGCGAATTCACTGACCTCAAACTGACGGAGAAGTCCTTCAAATCAAAGAGGAATCCCAACAAAACTCATACAAACCGTGTGATCTAGGCTCGAAATGAGAAAAAGCCAAACTTGAATGAGGAAGAGAGAAATCACTCAAATCACGTAATGATACGATAAAAACCAACCAAATGAATGCAAGGAAGCAAAAACGAAGTTAACTGAACAAGCGAAAACCAAAAACTCCTACAGGAGGCTCAGCACACAATAGCACCTAAATGCCCTAGGGCTAGAATGTAAAACTGAAGGTAGAGGGAAAAAAATCAGAGGATAGAGGGAATCAAAGTCAACAAGGACTCAAAAGCACTCAGATAGTTAGAAAAGATGCACCAAAAACCAAAAATCAGACTCAGAGAGCTCTAAACAAGCAAACCCTAGCACCACATAGGAATGGCGCGACTGTTTGGCTGTATCTAGCGCCAAAACAGGGTTGGCGCGGGCGCCTAACTAGCAACGGGCACCAATTGGCATGACTGTCAGGCCAAAAAATGCGCCAATCGAGTTTACTAAAGACAAAAATAAAAAAGAGCAAACAAGGAGCAGATTAGGTATGGTGGGAGCTGAACAGAGGTTCTACACTAGAAAGAGATAGACCAGAAGAGCAAATCAAGCAGACAGAGGCCAAAAGCAACCGAAAGAGACAAGAAAAACTCCAATCAAAGTCTCCCCAATGGAGTTGCCAGTTTTTTGGAGAGTAAATCCCCTCTGCGGACAGAGGCGATCCCTACTAGCCTAGATCGGGTCTAGCAACAATCAGACACGCAGTGACACAGGTCTCTAGTTACAAAAACGAAAAAATATAGCAAGTTTCCTACCTCAGGTCCTACGCAATGGTCGTCGAAGAAAGGATGACGCTTCCCATCCTTCGCTTTGGCAGATCACGATCCTTCTGATTAACACGTCCGAACACCTGCACACGTGCGAAGAAACACAACGATACACAACATAGAATCTAAATCTTGTAACCATACATCAGTTAGAGAGGATGTAATTCATTGCATTAAAAACAAAGACACATGAATGAAACCATAATCAAATTCGCTTATTATTAACATTAACAGAGAAAGATACAACCCAAGGCTCTGACGCTGGATCTTCCTTCGGCGAGTCGACAGCGGAGCACGTCTCAATGAAGCTCGTCGGGAATGGGACAAAGCTCTCTCTCTTCGGCTTGGCTCTCAAAGGTTGTCCGGTGATATTCTCCTTGCTATAAGTTTAGCTCTTGCTTCTATCTTGCTAAGGGAAAAATGGCAAGCTTATATAGATGGTGGAAGGGGAGTTGGGATCCCTACAATTGTGGGATTGGCCCTATCATCAAGGAAGCTTCCATGATAGGTAGAAAACCACTTCCCATACATGGATATCCGGAGCCAAACCTCCCAACTCATTTTAGAGACTCGTTCAGGAGTTGGTTGGAATCAAACTTCCGCCATTTATTTTTAAAAAACAATCCTTATTAAGCTTGGCGCGGGCAATACACTGGGATAGAGTGCCAGTTGGCGCGCCCTCTTTGGTGGATTTTCCCCATTGGCACGAGGGCTGAACTGGCTAATCGCGCCAAGGCCAAAAGATCAGTTTTTAGGGTTTTTCAGAGGAAACTTTCTTCAGAGGAATGATTTTCCTTGTCAAGGGGGATGCCATGAAAGTGGTTTCAAGTTATGTCACTTCTCATAGGTCACAAAAAAATTCCCTCCAATGTGCAGGATGAGGGATTGCAGGGACGGTGATAAATTACTATGTAACAGTAAGGCTAGAAGGATAGGCATCATGTTGGAGTTTGGGATCCTGACTCCAGTTTTCGTGGTATCCAAACATCTTGGTCCTAGATTGAACTATGAGTTTTTTATATATGTGGCTTGTAGGTTGTTGCATATATCTAGAGAGGTTGATAGTTCCCCATCAATATTTTTTTTGACGTTTTTTCCCTTATGACTTGGAAGGTGTGATGAGTTTTGTCTTTAACTTTTTTTCAATAAAAATTCATTTGATTGAGTGTTGAAATAATATAATTTACGCTTGAACTATAAAACATTAACATTAACAAAATGTTGATTTTAAACCATTTGTTTTCTTAAATTAATATTTAAAAATACAAATAAGCAAAATAATTAACATGGTATAATTTTTTAGTTGAATAACATTAATACATTGTAATTAATCTTTTTTTAATTGTATATGCTTTTATGTCAAAATAGTTGAAAGTTACACAAGTATACAACATCACTTTAAATTGGAATAATTACATTTGTATGTGAAATTTTAATTGGATGAGGTTAACACAATGTCATATCATTCAACCATTATGTCATTTTGGAATAATATTTCCCCTCTAAACTAGATTATGTGGAGGGAGCAAGAAAAATCAATTATGGAATATCTTTTTTTTTTTTTACAAGAACAGCAGATTTGCAAAAAACTTTCAAGAATTTTGCAAAGAGCTTTCAACAGATATTCTAATACAAGACACTAATGAAGAGAAGATGCCACCAAGCTACCTAGCAAATTCATCATCATAATCTTCTAGATAGTATTCATATTCTTGTTCATCTTCATTCCTTTCCCTCTCTTCATTGTCCTCACGCTTTGCATGTTCCAAATCATAATATTTATGGTCATCATCTTCATCTTCATTGATGTGAACACCATCATTCATTACTGCATCTTCTTGTTCATCCATTACAACAGGTTTTTCTCCATTTGAAAAGGCTGATGGTGTGTCCTATATAAGAGTGTCCACATCATTGGATGCTTGAGTGTCATCCAATCCAGGAGTAAAAATGGGCAGTTCAGACATATAACTCTCACTGACTGGAAGTTCTCCCTCTTCAACATATTTTTCAGGTGGTGGCAAGACATCATTTCCCTTGCTAAAATGGAATCCCTGAATGGCCTGACCCTGCACTTCTGTAGGTTTATTTCCTTCATTGTCACCATTTTCTTAAGTCACTTTCCATTTTTTCCTTAGAATATCACTTAATGTATTTGGAACCTGAAAGTCTTATTCCCCACTTGAATCAATAGGCGCACTACAAGAAAAAAGGACATTGGTGAGGTTCATGCTTGTGACGGACCTTTAAGGTCCATCACCAATGTCACATATGGTGACGGTCCTTAAAAGAGTGTCACTGTAATTGTATATAGTGATGGTCCTTTAAGGTTCGTCACCAAATCCATTTTCAATGACACTTTTGGTGAGGGTCATTAAAGGCCCATCACTAATTCTCTCTTTGGTGACACTACTAGTGACGAACTTTTAATGACCCTCACCAATGCTCTTTTTTTTACTTTTGGTGACGGTCAAAAAATGTTCTTCATCATTGATCATTCCAATGAATTTTTGATGACGCTATGTTCTTGTTAATATATTTTTTGTCCAAAGATAACGGTTTAAGACCATTATTGTGGAGTCTTTTTTATAATATGTCCAACGCCTTAGTGGTTAGAGTCAGTCAATTTGTTAAGAAGTAATTAGTGTGTATAATTTCCCTCAAGTAATGACTAGTCTAATAGAGTTTTCCTATGAGTCAACACATGGTTCATATATATTAAGTTTATTATCTAGAAAATTCCCTTTAGATAAAGTTCCACTAGTGTGTGTAGGAAATATATTATTTAATACTAAATCAAATTCTGTCAATTCTATTAATGAGAGAGAGTTAACACTCCACAAAAAATTGGGCACACCTTAAATTAATGCTTTGTCACACTAACATTTCTTAGCACCTCGCATGTCTTGGAAAATATTTGTACCTAGAACATCTTGTCATGACATTGACACTCGAGCACATGGTGGGATGCGCTAGCACAAAATAGAACTCTCATAGCATGTGTTGGCATGCATGTAGTCACTAGCATTCCCTGGAACACCTTGGTTTCATGCATTGACATACATTATCACTTGGCACACAATGCCACTTGGAATGTATTTGGACTTATTATTAGTGTGCCTAGCATGCCCGTTTTGGAAAAGACAAAGTCCCGACTTATTAACCCTCTTATGTGTTCATTTCCTTTCATTTTAGCTTGGTTCTTCCTTTTTTTTTCCTTGACACATATTGACATACCCTAGCACCCTGCACATCCTTAGCACTTGGCATGTATTGGCATATCTTGGCACTATTTGGCACATATAATTAGCACACCCTGGAACTCCCTAGCACACTTTGGCACTTCTTGACATGCCTTGATATTCTCTAGCATGCCTTACCAATGCTTATCATACTTTGTCACTCCCTCCTTGGCATGATAGCTAGCACTCATTAACACTAGTCCCTAGCACACATTCCTCATATTCATTAACTTCCATGAATTTTGACCTAGTGCTCCCTTAATTTTTTGTCCTAGTACTCCTTAGCACTCCTCAATATGCACTAGCACTCTCTAGCACACCTTACCACTCTTAAACATGCCCTTCCACTTCATAGCATGCATTACACTCCCTGACACATATTGGCGTATGGCACGTGTTGGCACCTGGAAAGTCTTAGCATGTATGGAATACGTTGATATGCCTTGGTATGATTTCACATGGTTTAATATTAAATTTATTTGAGATTAATTGTTGGAAAGTAGATGAGAAGCAACAAAGGAATACTTGACACTTAGAATGCACTAAGAATTTTCACTTGGCACCTATTGGCGCCTAGTATTGGTGTGCCTAGCATGCCCCTCTTGGAAAAGGTAAATTGATGACTTATTAACCCTCTTATGTGTTCGTTTCCTTGCAGTTTAACTTGTCTCTCCCTTTTGTTGCCTTGACAGTCCCAGTCACCCATTGACACACCCTTGCACATCTTGGCATGCCTTATCACTTGGCACATAGTAGCATGTTTGACATGCCTTCGCACTATCTGGAACATCTTAGCATTCCCTAGCACGCCTTGGCACTCATGTCCTCACAACTATCCTTTACATTTTTTCACGACTTGGGAACCCAATCAATTCCTTGGATACTACAGTTCATGTGACAATATTTGCCTGCTTCAACCACAAAAAACCAGTTGCACCTACTACAAGTAGATTATCCCTTTTTCACCTAAGAAATCCTTATAACTAATCTTATGCCACTCATGTCCAAGCTCAAATTGTCCCACTTAACTAGTTACCAAGACAAGGATCACATGATCTAGCCATGGCCATAAAACAACTAAGCAACATAGATTACACAGGAAATATTTCACATGTATGTTCAGTTCATATAAATAATAGAATAGTAATTGAGAGTTTGAAAGAACCATAAGATTCACAAGGCACACAAGATATAAGTTGACACAAGCCAAGTTCCCCAAAACTTATACACAACAATGGACAATATGAAATTATCTAGAATAGTTTAAATCATGAACATGTAGCCAAAGTGTGGCACATCTCATATAAAAAAAATAGCTAAAGGAAAAACAATGTTGTGCATAGCACAAAGTGATCTCCCTTTGTCTAAAACTGTTCTATCGAGCCTTGTATAATAAATGTAGGCTTGCCTCCTATAAATCCTATTTTTATCTTCTCCTAACAAACTTCGTCCTTAGCACACTTGAATTTTCTGGCACACACTCTTATTCATTCCTTTCTATGCATTTTGACCTAGTTATCCCTTGGTATGCCCCGACACTCCCTAACACTCTAGTTAACCATGCATTGATATTTTTCGACATGTGTTAGCATGCCTTTTCATTCCTTTGCATGCCCTGACCCTCCCTAGCTATCATTCCCTCACAACTACTCTTACTTAATTTGTAACTTGGGAACCCAATTAAACCCTCGCTTGACTACAAGAGCTTTAACAAGTTACGGTTACTACAACTAGACTATGTTGTTGAATTTTGTAGCTTGGGAGGTACTCCACAAGCCTAGTGAGATGGGTTTGTGTGAGTTTGGTCATAAAATTATTTGTGGGCAAAGAAGCCAAGAAAAGGGATTTTGGACCCAAGATGGAGTTTAAATTCTAAAATAAAATTAAAAAGGAAAATTAATATTTCCTAAGGTCTAAGTGGATAAAACCCGTAAGTTCTAGAGGGTTCCTAATAGGTCTAGGAAAAACTATTTAAGGAGGCCTTAGGATGAAGGAAATAACATCAAGTGGAAAGGATCCCATTTGATCAAGGGGGAGAAGAGAGATGTAGTCATAGAGAGACCATGATCATTAGCATGTCTTCTCATCTTGAGATCAATTATTGGAAAAAAGAAGAGAAGTAACAGAGGATGATTTGGCACTTAAAATGCACTAACTCTTGGCACTTGACACTTATTTCCACCTAGTGTTGGTGTGCATAGCATGTACCTCCTGGAAAATGTAAATTGATGACTTATAAATCCTATGATGTGTTCATTTCATTTTAATTTAATTAGTTTCTCCTTTTTTTTCCTTGATAGTCCCTGGCATGTATTGTCACACCCTTTCACATTTTTCCATGCCTTAGCACTTGACAGATCTTAGCATTTGGCATGCCTTCGAACTATTTGGCACATGTTAGCATTCCCTAGCATGCCTTGCCACTCATGCCCTCACAACTAGCCTTACATTTTTTCACGACTTGGGAACCCAATCAATTCCTTAGCTATTGCGGTTCATGTCACGATATTGGTCTACTTTAGCCGTAAGAACTTGATCAATTGCACCTATTACAAGTAGATTGTGCCTTGTTCACCTAAGAACTGCCTATACCTCATCTTAGGCCACTCATGTCCAAGTTGAACTTTTCCCACTTAATAAATTACCCAGACAAGGATCACATCTATCCATGGCCATTAAAAAACTAAGCAACATAGCTTACATAGGCAATATTTCACATGTATGTCTAGTTCATATAAACAATAGATAATTAACTAAGAGTTCGCAAGAACCACAAGATACAGAAGACAAACAAGATACAAGTTGGCACAAACTGAGTGCCCCAAAACGTATACACAACAATGTAAAATATGCAATTGTCTAAAACAATTTAAAACATGAGCATTCAGCCAAATTGTGCCACATGTCATATAAAAATAATAGAGAAAATAAAAATAGTATTGTGCCCAACACAAAGTCTCCCTTTTTCTAAAATTGCTTTGTCCAACCCCTTATCGCAATCGTAGGCTTACCTCTTGCAAATCTTATTATGAAATTCTTCTAACACACTTCATCCTTGGCACACTTGAATTCACTGACACTCCCTGGCACACACTCTTATTTGTTCATTCCCATGCATTTTGACCTAGTTCTCCCTTGTGATGCCTCGACACTCCTTAACACTCCTCAACATGCATTGAAATTTTCCAACATGCATTAGCACAACTTTTCATTCCTTGGCATGCCCAAACCCTCCCTAGTTATCATGCCCTCAAAACTACCCTTACTAAATTTTCAACTTGGGAACCCAACCAAGTCCTCACTTGACTATAGGAGCTTGACCAAGTTACGATTACTACAACTAGACTATGTTGTTGAATTGTGTAGCTTGGGAGGTACACCACTTATCTAGTCATATGGGTTTGTGTGAGTTTGGCCACAAAAGGCTTTGTGGGAAAATAACCCAAGCGTAGGGGCTTTGGACATGATATGGGGTTTAAAATATAAAATAAAATAAAAAATAAAAAATAATATTTCCTAAGGTCTAAGTGGATAAATTTTGTAAGTTATAGAGCATTCTTAAGAGGCCTCGCTAGAAAAATATATTCAAGGAGGCCTTAGTATAAAGGAAAGAACATCAAGTGAGAAGGAGCTCATTTGATCAAGGAGGTCGGGAGAGATGTAGTCCTAAAGTAGGTTGAGTTAGAGGTCTAAGTAAGCGTTGCTAAATGGAGGCCATGATCATCCACCAAGAGTGTAATCATCATGTGAGAGTTCACAAGAATTTCACATACCTTAATGGGTTCGAGATAGGAAGTAGGATGGCATATTGTTGGTTCTCTTATGGAAGATCAAGCTCAAGGGAGGTGGCTCATGAGAATTTGGGCATGTGATTTCAGTGGTGTTTTTGTGTGAAGGCCACATAAAATTTTGAAATAGCAGAGAGGGTTGAGACCATACATTGTGGTGGTTAGTAGGTTGCAAGGTTTTTGATAAAGACCAACACAGATGGAGGAGGGTCTACACTATAATTTAGGGCCATAATAGTAGTCACAGGTGTACTATTGACTGAGGTAACGGTAGTTTGAAGGTCGTAGAGATCTAAAGTTCAGGTCAAGATTCAGTCAAAGAAATGTCCAGAATCTATGGATCCATATGTGCTAGGCCGAGTCTCTTATGGAGGAAAGAGTTGTCGTTTTTCCTATGGGTGGATAGGGTTTGTTCTAAAGCAAATAAAATAGAAGTATAATTCCATATTTATTAAGGTTTCCTAGCATGTTAAATCCATAAGGTATGCCATTAAGATTGTGACAAATATTCATAGAAGAAGAGGGGTTGTGACCCTTAGAGAGAGGTTTATCTCTATAATATATACGACAAAATTGGAAGATGGTTTTTAGAAGTATGTGTGGAGATAGAAAATCAAAAGGAAGGTGGAACCTGAGTAGAAGATGGAGCAGAAGAAATGTGCCATATGAGGAATATAATGACATGAAGAGGAGTTTATTTTCGTGGACTGTCCATAGAGTTTTGGACAGAGATATGAGTCAACCTATAAACAGTTAGTTGATGGACTTTTAATGGATGATTTGTGACCCTATTTCATTCATCTACAAATTGGTAGAAAGATGATAATATTAGTAGTTCATATTTGTTCATAGATTGGACAAAAAAGAAATTGGTACACAAGAATATTGATTTTGAGAGGACTCAAATCACTATTAGGTGGCATATTTGAAGAGCCCTAGATGAGGGTTGTGTTGTGGGCACTATATCAATAAAATAATTGTCTGTGGTTGGGAAAATTGATGGCAGTCCAAGTACTATTGGAGGGTTGTTAGGTGACTGTAAAATAAGAGCTCTAAGTCTTGTACTTGTGAAGGAAAAGAAGACTGGTAGAAGGGTAGGTGTATTGGGCCTAAGGATGTGCAGACTTTGAAGGACTAAAGTAGCAGTCAAGTGGGATAGCCAACTAGCCCTATTTCACTGTATTGTAGAGGATTGCGTCATTAAGAAAAAAAAAAAACTCCATATCCCTACAATTGTCACCTTGGAGTAGCAGTATGGAAAAAGTGGCCATACCAAATATTTGTTCATAATGAAGTTGTGAACAATTGAACTAAAACCCTAAGTGTTGCAAACCTTAAAGGAAAAAAAAAAGGTATATAGAGGGAAAAAAAATTTGAGCCGAGTTCAGTAACCTAAATGAGTTGAGTTCATTGATAGAGGCAGGTTGAGGAGTTGCATAATGGGAGGCAAGAGGACCTAGCAGATGTGTTAAAGACATATGGATTGAAAGAGCTATGTGTGGCCACCATAAAAAAGTGGGTCAATTGTTTTCTTGTTCAAGGTAGATTGGTTGTCAAAGGAGTAACACCAAGGCCTAGTTGTATTCCTTATATCAGTGTGCTTGTAAAGGGCCATGATCCCTGGTACGAGAGCTCTAGTATATTCTATTATAGTTTTTAATTTAACGAAGAAAGGTTTGAAAAAGTTAAAAAATTTCATGTGCACTAGTTGATTCCCTGGTGTGTGTAGATTTCGTTGTGCAAACTAGATGTGTTGCCACATGAGTGTGTTTTCATCAAATATTCTAAGACCAAACCCTGATTCTCATGTGTCGTGGAAATTCAACATATGCATTGTTCACCTAAGAACTACATGTAATTCATCTTAGACTACTCATGTCCAATCTCAACTGATCCCACTTAACAAGTTACAAAGAAAGGCTCATCACATCCAACTGTGGTCGTAAAACAACTAAGCAACACGGTTTACATCTTGACATGCCATAACACCTCACATATCCTAAATTCCTTGGCATTATGTGGCATGTGTTAGCATCCCCTACATTCCTTGACATGATTTTACACTCTCTAACACACCCTAGTACTTCTTGACATGCCTTGGTAGTTTAACATACGTTGGCATTGCCTAGCATATAACCCTGTCACTCCCTCCTTAACACACCTAGAGCTCATTGACACTCCCTATCACACACTCTTATTTGCTTATTTCCACGAATTTTTATCTAGTTCTTTCTTATGTTTACCTGACACTCCCTAACACTCCCTATGCATTGGCACACCCTAACACCTGGCACATCTTGGCATGCCACCCTAGCACTCTATTATTCCTTTGCACTACCTAGCATACCTTGTCACTCTCTCCTTAGCACACCTAGAGATCATTAAAAATCCTATTCACAAACTCTTATTCATTCATTTCCATGCATTTTTACCTAGTGCTCCCTTGTGTTTCCATAACATTACTTAACACTCCTTTTCACATGTTGGTACACCCTAGCACCTAAGACATCTTGGCATGTCACCCAGGTCTCTAGCATGCCTTAACACTACCTAGCATACCTTGTCACTCCCTCCTTAACACACCTGGAACTCATTGAAAATTCCAATAAAAAACTCTTATTTGATCATTTCCATGCATCTTGATGCAGTGCTCCCTTGTGTTTCCTTGTAACTCCTAGTTAACACTTCCTTGCACATGTTCACACATCTTGGCCACATGCCGCCCTAGCACTCTAGCATTCCTTATCACTGCAAAGCATGCCTATTCACTCCTCCTTAGCACACTTGGAACTCGTTCAAACTCCTTGTCACACACTTTTATTCATTAATTTCCATGCATTGTGACATAGTGATCCCTTTGTGTTTCTCTAGCACTCCCTAACACTCCTTGGCACACATTGGCACACCCTGGAACTTGGCACTTATTAGCATGCTTTCCTAGCACTCTATCATGCCTTGGAATTTCCTAGCATACCTTTTCACTCCCTCCTTATCACACCTATAACTTGCTAACACTCCCTATCACACACTCTTATTAATTCATTTCCATGCAATTTAAACTAGTCCTCCATTCTGTTTCCCTAACACTCCTTAGCATGCATTGGCACCAAGCCATAACACCTAGCACATATTGGAATTCCTAACATGACTTGAAACTTTCTAGCATGTGTTAACACTACCTGGTATTCCCTACACACCTTGGCACTCCGTAATTTTCATGCCCTCATAGATAACCTTACTTTTTTGTGACTTGGGAACCCAACCAATTAATTGAAAAAATAGTGTTGTGTCTAGCACAAAGTCTCCCTTTGTCTGAAAATGTTTTGTCCATCCCCTTATCACAATCATAGGCTTGCATCCTGCAAGTCCTATTATGAAATTTTCCTAACACACTTCATCCATGGGACACCTAGAATTCACTGACATTCCCTCACAAACACTCTTATTCATTTGTTTCGATGCACTTTGAACTAGTTCTCCTTGTGATGCCCTGACACTCCTAAACACTCTTGTCATGCATCAACACTAAATGGAATGTGTTATCACACCTTTTAATTCCTTGGGACACCCTAGCACTCCTTAACTGTCATGTCCTCATTAATACCCTTATTTTTTTTAGACTTGGGAACCCAACCAAGTCCTGCGTCAACTACAACAACTTGACCAAGTTTCATTTACTACAACTAGACTATGCCTTTTTCACCTAATAATCGCTTATAACTAATCTTAGGCTACTCATGGACAATATTAACTCATCCCACTTAAAATGTTTCCAAGTCAAGGCTCATGTCCAATCATGACCATAAAACAACTGAGCAACATAGTTTACATCTTGACACGCCATAACACCTGGAACGTCTAACAATCCCTTGGCACTATGTGGCACATGTTAGCATCCCCTGCATTCCTTGACATGCTTTGGAACTCCCTAACACACCCTACCATTACTTCACATGCCCTGGAACTCTAGAATGCATTGGAATTTCCTAGCATATAACCTTGTCATTCCATCCTTAGCACAGTTGGAAATTTCTGACACTCCCTATCACACACTCTATATTCATTCATTTCCATGCATTTTGAACTAGTTCTCCCTTATTTTTCCGTGGCACTCCCTAACACTCCCTGACACAAATTGGCACACCCTTTCACTTGGCACATATTGGCATGTCGCCCTGGCACTAGCATTCCTTGGCACTACCTAACATACATTGTCACTCCCTCCTCAGCACACCTACAATTTTCTAACAATCCCTGTCACACACTCTTATTCATTCATTTCCATGCATTTGAAACTATTTCTCCCTTGTTTTTCCCTATAACTCTATAACACTCCCTGACATGCATTGGCACACCCTAGCACCTGGCACATCTTGGAATGTTTCCCTAACATCTAACATACCTTAGCACTGCCTATCATACCTTTTCACTCCCTCATTAGCACACTTGGAACTTACTGATGCTTCGTGTCACATTCTCTTAATTTTTCATTTGCATGAATTATTTTCACCTAGTGCTCCCTTGTGTGTCCCTATGACTCCCTAACACTTCCTAGCATGTGTTGGCGCACCTTGGCACCTGGCACATCTTGGACACATGCCACTCTGGCACACTAGCATGACTTAGCACTGCCTAGCATACCATGTCACTCCCTCCTTAACACACTTGGAACTCGTTGACACTCCCTGTCATACACTCTTATTCATTCATTTCCATGAATTTTTACATAGTTCTCCCTTGTGTTTCCCTGGAACTCGCTAACACTCAACACACATTGGCACTTGGCACATCTTGGTATGCTTGCCTAGGACTCTAGCATGCCTTGGAAATATCTATCATATCTTATCACTCCCTCCTTATCAAACCTGGAACTCCATAGCATGCCCTATAACTCCCTGACACATATTGGCTCTTGGCACTTAGCGGCACTTGAAAATTCTTGGCATGTGTTTGGATGCCGTGGAATTCCTTGGCATGGTTTAAGATAAAATTTATTTGAGATCAATTATTCAAAATTAATAGAGAAGTAATAGAGGATTATTTGGCACTTAAGACACACTAAAACTTGGCCCTTTGCATGTATTGGCACTAGTGTTGGTATGCCTAGAATACCCGTCTTGAAAAGGTAAGGTCCTGAATTATTAACCCTCATATGTGTTCATTTATTTTCATTTTAACTTGGTGTTCCATTTTGTTGCCTTACACCCCTTGACATGCGTTTGCATACCCTAATACCTGGCACATATCGTCATGCCTTAACGCATGTCATGTCTTGGCATTCCTGGCATGCCTTGGCATTATCTGGCACATGTTAGCACAACCTGGCACTTCTTGAAATGCCATAGCATTCCCTAGCATGCCTTGTCACTCCCCCCTTGGCACGCTTGACACTCGCTGACACTCCCCAACACACCCTCTTATTCATTCATTTCCATTCATTTTCACTCGATGATTTATGTTTGATGGGGTGCATGTCTAGAAATATTTCCTTTAAGAGAATAAAAAAATGACCGCACCATTACTAACATAAGTAATTGCAAGATTCTACTTGAATGACATTAGGAAACCACACAAGAGATTTTAAGAATGAAATTTTTAGGTTTTTCTCTTATGGTGTGGGAATGGTAAGAAGTGAGTGGTCAATATGGTTTTTGAATGCTTAGAATACCTTCCACTCCCTGACACACCCTCATATTCATTCTACCATGCATTTTGACCTAGTGCTCCCTTGTGTTGTCCTAATACTCCCTAACACTCCTCAACATGCATTGACACTCTCTACTTAGCACTTTTCGACATGCTCTGCCACTTCATAGCATGCATAACACTCCCTAACACACATTGGCACTTGGCACATGTTAGAGCTTGTAAAGTATTAGCATGTATGACATGCATTGAGATGACTTGGTATGCTTTGGAATGGTTTAATATTAAAGTTATTTGAGATCAATTATTGGAAAGTAGATGAGAAGCAATAGAGGAAGATTTGGCACATAGAATGCACTAACACATGGCACTTGGAACTTATTCACACCTAGTGTTGGTGTGCCTAGAATGCCCCTCACGGAAAAGGTAAATTGATGACGATTAACGCTCTTATGTGTTCATCTCATTGTAGTTTAACTTGTTTCTCCATTTTGTTTCCTTGACCATCCCTAACACACATTGTCACACCCTTTCACATCTTGGCATGCCTTAACGCTTGGAACATCTTAGCATGTTTGACATGCCTTCGCACTATTTGTCACATATTATCATTCCTAAGCACGCCTTGGCACTCATGCCCTGAAAACTAGCCTTACTTAGGAGCCTTACATTCCCTGGAACACCTTCACACTGCCTAACTGCCATACCCTCATAGACAGCCTTACTTTTTTTGCAACTTGGGAACCCAACCACGTCATTAAAAAAACAATGTTGTGGCCAACCCATATTCTCCCTTTCTCTGAATTTAATTTTTCCACACCTTATCACAACCATAGGCTTCCTCTTGCAATTCTTATTCTGAACTTGTATAATTGTATTTGTATAATTTATTGATGACCCAATGAATGAAGTAATGTCTAAATGAGAAAAAATATATAATCAATTATCATGTTAAGAAATTCTATTATGCATTTTTATTTCAACATGGTATTAGATTTAGAAACAAGGATCAAAATTAGTCTCTAAAATCTAGTCAAGATTATGAAGGACGTATTCACCAGAAGTCAAGCTTGTAAGAATAACTTTCTATGGTTGGAAACAAAATTCCTATTGAAAAAAAATACCTAAGACAAGTCTAAAATTTTCTCTATCTATTGGGTCAGAATATATTTGTTATAAGAGAAGGACCAAGGGTCTTGGTTTATTAGCACAAGCCTCGAATAGGTCGAGATTAGGAAAATATCAATTCTGGGCACAAATATGAATTTAAGACAATATGATCGAGGTTATTGTAAGTTGAGTTATGATACAAGCCAATAAAAACCTAACTCTCCATGATGATCATCGAAGTTATCTTTGATGAAAATTCAAGGAAGAACCATAAATTTTAGAGTTTTTTTTTTGTCTATTGAAGGAAAACTAACATAGACCAAGCCTCATAAATCCAAAAAAAAATCTTACTTGATGGAGTTAACATAAGAAATAATATGAAATTTTGGAAAAGGTAACACATGAGGCATGGTATGTTGGGTCGCCACTTTGAACAGGAACCCCCTTTGGGGGATTGTTGTGTCTCCCTCACAGGTGCTTCCTCTTTATGCAATTTTGACAAATTTTCACCCGAGTTTCTTGCTAGTTTGATTTTGTTAGTTGGAGATTAGTTGGAAATTATTTTGAATGTTTTGAAGAGTCACAACCACATTTTTTCAATGGTGATGGAAATTGTTTGTGTGTGCAAAGAGTGTGACTCTATAATGAGCTAGAAGTTTGGTTCACCTCAAAATTGGTCATGGGTCAATTATAGGGTGGCTGATTGTCAGTTTTCTTGGCTGTCACACATGGTAACACATGAGTAATATTTTGGATCAAGCACAACTTAGTGGGAGTAATTTTGAACGAAAACTTGTTTGGTGGATCGATGTAGCTCCCTCGTAGGGGCTTTGCCTTTTTATGGTTTGGAGGATGTTGGATCCAGGGTGGATGGGTGGAATTGTAGTTTGTGTGAAGGGTGATGCGGTATAAGATTTTTTTGTCAGACGCATTTGAAGATTGAACGAGGGCCATTTGTAGGGTGATCAACTCCCATTTTGTCTAGACTAGGCCGAAGTCCCTTTGAAGGGGGCACTTGATAGGGTGACTGACCCATCAGGGCAATACCATGCGACACCTTCGATGAGTCAGGTTGTTTTGAAATGTAACCCTAATTGGGTGGTAAATTCTTTCCAAGGCTAAATATGGACAAGGTACTGATAATGAACAAGTATTGTGAGGAAAAGATGAAAAGGACTTTAAAAAGAGAGTTATATTGCTTGATTGTTGGCATTGGTATTGTATGTAGAATTTCATTACCAATTCTCTAGAATAATGTTATCTATAATGATAATTTTCCTTGCTAAGAGGGTTGTGAGGCAAATTAAAAACACAACACATAAAGGGTCACTATTCAAAGCCCAATTTGCACCCCATGTTTGTTGCATTGGTTTCCATGTATTGGGGTTTCCCTAAAGAGAAGTGAAAAAAGAACCTTTTATATAAACTTGTAACCCATGCATACTATAATTTTATTATTCAATGTAGTATATACAATGGGAAATTAATTAAATTTGTAAAGCACCCACCTAGTTTAGGTCGTCATCTCCATTTTCATATTCAAGAAGGAGCCTGATCTAGTAAGAACTTAAGCCTGCATTAACGTGGAAGGAAATATTCACAAGGCACCCTGTATTGCACAAAATGGTCATCTATAAAAATAAGCATTACAAAATAAAATAAAAGACTGCAAACCATTTTTGAAATTCATCTATTTTTCTCATCTTCAATCCAAAGAAGATAAATTCCTTTGAAACAAGGTAGACATGACTCTAAAATTGAGCTTATCTATACCTCTACGTGGATCAGATGCCATATCTTGGAAGGTAGTATCGCTGAGAACAAACTATGCTTTCCTAGATGATTCACCAATGACCACAATAGTGACTTAGCCCATAGTTAATTTCCTCATCCACTTAGTGTTGGAAAACAAAGGAAAGATAATTTTTCATCTCATTGTTCGAGAAACGTTGAATGTTAATAGAGATTTAAAAAATCACCACCAAAAATATAAAATATATTCATGAAATGGTCTCTGCACTTATCGACATATTGAAGTGAAACCATACATTGGCTTGACATTATTTAAACCTAGACTAAGTTAAAATTATTGCGTTGGAAATGACCTTTTTTATTGTGGAGGAAATGAATTTATTTTTTCTTAAGTTCATTCTTTTTAAACCTTTTTTTGAAAGTAAAGTTCATCTTTAAATAACAAGTGGTCATTTCTTTCTTCTGTTTTCCAGGTTTGGGATGTAATAGGAATTGAACATTGAGGTCCTAGGGGTCCCTTATTAAAGAAGTTGTTGTAGCTACAACAAAAAATGTAAGAAATTGCTTTGATTCTTTCAATGGTTATGTTGAGGACTTATGTATGAAGAAATTAGTTGTTTTTGGTAATCATCTAAGAAGTAAAAACAATATTTTCTATGCTTACAATAATGAAGGTCAAATGGTTATGGTTATTCTCTAGAAAAAGATAGTTGATATAGGAATTTTTTCTATATTGTTTCTTGTCACACAATTTGTCTAGTCAAATCCACACAAAATCCTAGAAGCATACATTTTAACAACATCCCTTTGTGTCAACAAGGAAAATTGTTAGTGTATTCCTTTTCCGGCCATGGTTAGGTAGGATCTAGTTCATACCTCCATCTCCTAAAGAAATGATCAATGTAAGACTAGGGCATATTAATATTTTTGTTGTATGAATGGTATATTGTAGGGGGGAATCACACAAAAGGTTTTCTTTTCATCCCTACCAGGTACACCTTCAAATATGCTTTACCCTCCAAGAAAGGATTTATCTCAATTATAACACATGATTTAAACTCATTGAAGATTCACTCAAGAACTATACTGTACCCAACAATGTCATCAATTGTTCTAATATCAAACTTGGTCTAGTACTTTTGTAATTGTAAGTTCTTTGGCTTACAACACCACCTTCATCCCAAATAAAACGTCAAGCTTAGTAATGGGAGCTTAATACCCCAATATGGCTAAATATACCATATCCTCCTCTATCCACTTAGACAATACTTGAGTAGTATTTAACTACTCCAATTACGATAATGGCTTAGTGGAAAATTTATCTCTCGTGAGGTTGAAATTATACATTAACATAGACAAACAAAGTCCTAAAAGTAATATTTCTTTTCCATTTTTCCCAAGAGCCAATAAAATGACTTTTTTCCTGAAGCACCTCTTCCTAATGTCACCTTCTACTTTTCCCAACCCATTTCCAAGAATAATTTGCATCCTAAATAAGCTTAGGGGAAATTTAGGGTCATGGTTAAAAACATTCAAGTCGCTTGAAGACATTTTGTATGTTAAACCCAACACCCTTGGTCATTAAACCCTAATTTAACTCATCTACCATATTTCAAAGATTTTAGACATTTATTTCCCATTATTGAGTGTTGGCTTTATCATAGACTCAAGGTTAATGGAATGTTTCTAAATATGGCTTATTGTTGTCTAATGTCCTAATATATTCCATCTTATAGGGGCAAGAAGGTCTCACTTGAGACACATCTAATAATTCCCAATAAATAAAGTGCAAAATGTTAAATATTTTAGTGGGGATCACATTTGTTATGATATTATTAACATCCATTTAAACCACTATAACTAACATCATTGTGAATAAAAACTAACATATATCACCGAAATATATTACAAATACAAACACATAGGTAGAATAGTAATCCATTATACTAATAACATGCATGGTATTACATAACTCTAATGTAGAGTGAACATCAAAAAATAATAACAAATGCAATCCCCATTACAACTTCTCCGTAATATTGAATCTATTTAAGTACGTTATATACCTTGCATATATAGGAAAATAGAGTGACATCAAAGAACTCGATATTATAATAGATAATTTACGAACTATAAACCACTCAACACACAAATAGACTACAAAAAAGTTTATTTATTTAGAAAGATATACAAATTATCTAGAAACTAAATAAAAAAACATATGAGATGACTCTTTAACCTTATATACTCAACCTTCTATAAATCAACATATTCAATCTTCTATATATTTACTTTTATAAATTCATATTTTTTCATATTTTGTTAAACCTTTCTCCATGCTAAAACTTTGTAAAAAATGGTCTCGACATTGCCTTCCCCTCACCCCTAAATTGGTTTCTATGCTTCATATATGTCTTCTTTGTGACCCAAAAAACACACGCATTTCATATCAAAATATAAAAAAAAATTCAAATATCTATTTTTTTCATTTCCCTCCTATTGCTGCTGGGTCAAAATATCAAAAAATTTCAAATATCAATTTTTTTCATTTCGCTCGTGTTGCACAGTTTGTCGAGGGAAGGAGGGGTGTCGTAGTGATTTCTTTCCACAGAAAGAATCTAAACAATATTTCCCACCCTGGGGCGATAGCCCATCCCTAAAGCCTCCATCTCTCTTCGCAACTTCATAATACTTCTAGACAAGCACTCGAATTGCCTTCATCCGCTCGCTCACCAGAGCCCAAAGATTTGATCGAGGGTCTCCCAAGAAGTTCAAGGAGGGCACCGGTAACGAAGAGGCCGAGGAGGCTAAGACACATTGTCTAATTCTTTTCAAGGTTCAGTCTCCTGACGCAAATTCCTTTTCACTCTTAAACCCTAGCTGTTTGTTGAAAAAATGTAATACTTAGGTGAGAGGCCCTCAGTTTTTTCTAGATAAATACCAAGCTCTCTTGTTTCCTTACATGTTAGTAAAGTTTTCCTTACATGTTAGTAGAGTTTGCCATGGGTTTAATATATGGGTTTTGTATTTTATGGATCGAGTTTTGTTTGTTCCAGTTTTATAGGGATTCACGTCTTTTATTATTTAATAGCAAGAGTCGAATGTATTGAATCAGAAGTCACATGTTTTGTTTTTATGGTTGACTTCCTACGAAAGATGTAGAGCCAGAGAGAAAACTTCCCAACCTTCTCTATGAGGAAATGAGATCTGTCTTACAGAACAGGGAGGAATATCATGTGGGGTTCAGATTCCATCTGTTCGGTAGCTCGAACAATCGAGAGAACAATGCGAGTGGATGCTCCTGCAAAGCTGAAGCAGTACACACTAGATCCGAAACCATGGTATCCAGCGGAAATTTTGAGTGACATCCTGAAGATCTTGGAAAATATCCAGCGAAAAATAGTTTATTTGGAAGATATCCAGCGGAAAATTTGAGTGACATCCCGAATATCTTACAGAGAAATTGCAATTCTGTTTGCTTTTTTTAGCTGGGAAGATTGACAAAACGGTGAGAGAACGCCCAAGATCAACGCATCTTCTGGACTACTATTGGAAAATATGTGTTCTACCAGTAGCCAGACTTCTGTACAGCGTTCTACGAGATTCTGGAGCCCTTGACTGTGCTATGAAGACCATCAAGGCAGAAGGTCCTATGGCTCTTTACAAGGGGTTTATTCCCATTGGTTAATGTCGTTGTTTTCATTACTATAACTAAAGTGTTATAACCTATAACAAAGGTGCTAAGAAGTAAGTAAGAGATGTAAGATAATATATACATGTGAGAAAACCCCAGATATCAATGAAAAATTAGAGAGTTAAGTCTGTGGAGAGCTTGAAGTTTTATGAGATTGGTACATATGTATATATATTTGTATTCATATGCTATGATGATTGAATTAATTGAAGTGTATTAAAATAGTGTGTTAGAGGACCTCTTGCTACTCTTCATTTGTAAATCTCTTCCAATAATTTTCTTTATGAGATTTCCTGATGTCTTTCACAGTTTAATTTAGCTTTTCCCTTTTCTCACTTGCTTGTTGTTCCTTCAAAAGAGGCTCTGGCATGAGATTTCAGTGTTTGCAGAAGTTTTCATGTCTCAAGAGTGCTCTGTTGAAGTTTCCATCCTTTACCATTCTATTTGTTGTTTTTAATCTAATTCCTTGAATAATCTTTTGCTACATAGTTGCAATGTGAGAGGGGCTCTCACTGATTTCAACATGGCCATTTTAAACCCTAATGGCAGGCTGAATGCAGATGATGTATTTCACTACAAGGGTTTTTTGGACATTGCAAAATTCAGAAGAAAAATCCCTTTCTGATGATAAATATTGGAATGTACACGAGTATATGCTCAGGTAATTGGAAACTAAGGGGCTTATTAAGATAGTTATTAATGACCATATTCTTTTTCATATCAGGACAAAGAGTGATAAAGATATACCTTGGTATGGTAGTCTTTTTATCTAATGGTTTACATTACATCTACTGGGTGGTTCACTGATACTAGGTAGTACTTAGCAATGGGAACGCTCATGGGTCGCTGATTGGATTGCAATATAATGCAGAATTAGTTTTTAAATTTACCAACATCTTTCCTTATTAAGATTTTAAATAACCAGTTTTTCCGTGATGGTGATGGGACGCTGATAGGATTGAAATATAAAGCAAAGTAGTTTTTAAATATACCAACGTCTTTCCTTATCCATCTAACTGAGGTAGATAGAAAAATCTTGATATCTATTTGTCAGGTAGGAAATTTATTTCCATGATGATATATTTTATTCTGCTGGCCCTTCATCGTCCTCCTCGCCCCCTCCAATCAAACCAATAGCCTAGATGTCGATAGTGTTATAGGATCTGCTAGAAATGCAGTGATTGGTTGCAAACCAAGGAAGAAATGTTGGCATACCCATTTGATTGAGTCAAGTGAAGAATGAAAGCACAGACAGACATATGGTGGGAGGGCACCATATTCAAACAAAATATTATCCATGAACATATATATTGGAAACAATTCACTATGCAGTTAGAAAGATTTTCAATGACCTTAATTTTTAGATTTTATTCTCAACAATTTTATTTGAGCAAGTTAGGAAGATTTTCTAAGGACCTTAATTTTTAGATCTTATTCTCAACCATTTTATTTAATTATACAAGTGGATGCCTTCATTGTGGCCATCTATATGTGTCTTTTTGTCTAATTAACTTTGGAGAATGTCAAATTGAAGAACCATTTGCCTAGTTCTCTATGGGAACTGGACATAAGCATGTAAATTTAACATGAGAAATTCAAAACTTTAATCAAACTTACAAAAGAAACAATAATTTTTTGTCTACTTAACTTCGTACATTCTCCGATGTAAGCGAGCCTGTAGGGATTTGAAAGTGAGAACCCATATGTTTTTCCAATGCCATTCCTTGCTTTACGAATAGTGTGCTTAAATGTGAAATCTAGGTGCTTCGTATCAATAAGAACACCCACACTGGAAGCAATATTAGCATAAGCTTGGTTTCTTCTACCTCAGTTACAGGATACAACTTACACCGAATAGTTGAGCCATCCTTTGTTGCCGCTTTGTCCAAATATCTGCAAGGTAGAAAAAGGAAAATTAGACTAAATAATCGTGCAGTGAAGTTATGGAAAAATTAATTTGTATAAACATGGATAGAAAATTAACTCATTTATTTTGAGACTAACACTAATAACATAAAATATGGTAGTGACACTAATACTATTTACTCTCAAACAATCATGATGATTGATTTCAACAATTACAACCATGGTTTGTCTACTATTAATCATAATTCACAAAATAGTCACATGATAGTGAAAATTACTCCTCGTTGAACTCACCTCAAAGCCAGAGTATGAGAAATGGGGAATCTTCCTTTAGCAACATAATCTTTGGGGTCAACCTCATAAAGTTTGGTGGGATCTGATGGCACATTAACTTTCCATTTACGAACTGTTGCAACAATTTCCTGAGCCTTACGATTGAATGGATTTCCATTCTGAACTTTATGTCTATAAAATGTAGTACCGATTAAGAATAGTATGAGAGATATAATCAATCCCACCATGAGAATCACATAATCTACGGTGAATCCCAAATGATCCTAGATGTATATCAGAAAAATATCTGCAAACAACATTCCCAAAAACACATTAAATATCCACCAATTGAAGGAGGATTTCTGAACCTTCTCCTTGGGATCAAATTCATCGAACTGATCAGCACCAATGGTGGAGATGTTGGGCTTTGTATCACCAGTGCCCACAGCAAGAACGTACAAAGCAAAGTGGAAAATCCTAACTTGAAACTTGGAAGCTTTCTCACAAAAGTTGGAGACTTCGGAGAATGCTCCCAACCTCTCTACACAGACTCCGGAGAATGTCAAATTGAAGAACCATTTGCCTCGTTCTCAATGGAAACTGGACATAAGCATGTAAATTTGACATGATAAATTCAAAACTTTAATCGAACTTACAAATGAAACAATAATGGTTGCGGAGCAACATGTCCCTTTCCAGCAATAAGGGAGTGTTCGAAGAATGACGAATCCAAACCCAACACACAACTCCATCTGAACATGCTTGTGAGCCTTCTTGAATGAGGAATCTGAATTCAATTCACAGCAACATGTGAACTTTCCTTTGAGATTTCTAATTGTTGGTGAACAGATCATCCTGGACAACGTTCTACCAAGAGCCAGACCTCTGTAAAAAACCTGGAAGGAATCTCAGCGTGATAGAAGTGGTGTGGCATCCCAGCGGCATGGCCACAATAAAGAGATTGGGGAAAGAATATCGACTCATGGTGAACGTGAAAGGGTAAAGAGGAAGGATATTATGATGTTGTTGTTGGCTGCATTGACCAAGCCATCAAAAACACAACCCATCTTCATACTTACTACAAAGATGGAGGAGAGTATGATGTTGATGCTGCAACTGACGAAGCCATCGAAAACCCAAGCCATAATGAAAATTGTTGTGCCTACCAATCAAACGTTTTTTCCAAAGGTTGTCATCAAAGCGTTAAAACAAAGCCAGGTGTCCCATGACTGTTCTAATGATGTTGCAAGAGAGGATAAATAGTGGATGTATTAGGATGTGAGTTACATATTTTTTTCTATACTTTGCCAAAGTTTGTGTGTTTTTCTTTCAAATGAAGTAGAAATATCTCTTTTGTTTTTATAACAGAAAAGTTAACCTAACTTTAAGTGTCGTGGTATGTTGGCCCTATTTTATTTAATATGTGCACTAGAAAATTGGAACTGAAATTTAATATCTCGATGGAAGATTTTGCTTCCTATAAACGTAAAAAAAAATGCCCAGCCTTCTCTATTGCATATCAGATGTTGAACACAATTATGAGCTTATTGAATAAATTTCTCCTAAAACTGGATGTGGTCATTTACAAATGAAATTTCTTAGGGGATTGATCTTAAGAACAATTCCTTCCCCTTTGGCTCAAGGTATGAGTGTTAGCCATTCTATCAAACTCACCTGGGTTGTCTGCCTTGCCTTATGCCTTTGTTACCCATGCGGCATGGGTGAGGCATGCCACAAAGAGAACGAAACACCTATTTACATTCTAACACTTCCCTAATTGTTGGCAATATGATGCAGAGTGTTGTCCTTGATGGCAACCCACTTGATGAAGATGATGGCAACCTACTTGATGAAGTTGTTCTTAACTTAATGAGCTTGTTAATGATGTACATCTGATGTATCTACAATCAAAACAAAAGGTGCATAAGAAAGAATTTCCAGAATGGGCCAGAACAATGATGAAAAGTGTGTGTCACAAAGCATACGCGGATTTGTTTAGGCGAAGTAGCATATGCACTCGGAAAAGTACGTGCCAAGTCGCGTATGCCTAATTGCGCTCTAAATTTATAAAACCAGGGGTTCTTACCATGGTATTGACCCATTGTATTGAGTGCTGGATTGTTTATTTGATCCCGTCCAGGAATACCATCGGAAGTGATGTGGTTTTGGCTCATGGTATTGAAAAAGGCTAAACCTATATAAGGAGAAGAAATTCATTGTGAAAAGTGTGTGCATGAGTCTGGGTTTGAATGGATACTTCACTTTGAAGTATGTCTGTATGGAAAGGGTAACAGTTTGATGATAGATCTGAATCTGTGATGCACCTATGAAGAAAATGATGAAGAAGGAAATCTAGATCTGAAATGTATTTGTATCTTCTAGATCTGTTTATGGAATGCTTAGATCTGAGATGAGGCGAACATCTGTCTGAAGTAAAGGGTTAAATCTGAACTGAATATCCGATCTGAAGAAGTATGTTGCTCTATAATGTCTAAAGATATATACGCTAGTTTGGAACAGTGGAAGCACCTATATACGCGGGTTGGATAAAGCGAAAGCGTGTATGGGTTGTGAAATCAGTTCTGAAGTATGTGCAGAAGTATACGCGAGTTTATATGCATGGAAGCGCGTATATATGAGGGATCAGTGAAAGGAAAGCGCGTATGAAAAACTAGGGTTTGCTGAAGCATGTGGTATGGAATGTCTGATCTGTTCTGATGTTTTACTGCTATCTGTTAATGATGTATTCATACAGATCTGGGTTGTTTGAAGGTTGAATATGCTGCTGATTATGATTGATTGAAGATCAAGTTGTTGGTTGTTTAGTTAATGATTCAATGAGTGAATTGATGAAGTTATAAGTATCAGTTTGATGTATGATTGAGCTTAAATGTGTGGAGTGGGTCCAGTCTGAAAATATGACGAAAAGTGGCATGCAAGTTGTGTTCTATTGAAGATATTGGATCCAGTGTGAAAATTGATGAAACGTGGTCCATGGTGGTGCTGAGGGTTGTGGCCTTCAGTCAGGGGGTTGTAGCTCCCTTCCAGGAGAGGCTGGTAAACGAGAGCAAGGGGTCGTAGCTCCCTTCCAGGAGAGGCTGGTAAACGCTTAATAGCAATTAGTTGCTCGCATTACTAGTATGAGTGCGCCGATTACATAGTTGTAAGATGTTTTCTTTATAATAAAATATTGAAGGTGAGACAACGCGATGAGTGGTTTCTCTAGACTTGGTTTCCACCTAAAATCCTGGTGTTCATGTGTGATCCTTATGTGTGATGATTTATTGTTATTACGCACATGTCTCTTGCTATAGCCTTGATGAATAAATAAATGCAAGGATCTAAGTAAAGAATTAATTGCATATTAAGATCTCTGTGTATACGCGAGTTTCATGAAGGAGATCCGTGTGTATACGCTAGTTGGCTTCAGAAAAGTAGCGTATGGTTTTTGAAGTGAGAAAAAGTAAAAATATTTGAGTATGCCCTAAATACTGATTCACCCCCCCCCCCCCCCCTCTCAGTATTTTTCCCAACAATTGGAATCAGAGCCAAGTTCTTCTGTAGAAGCTTGATCGCTTGAAGGAGATTCGTCGCAATGGGAAGTCATGAAGGAGTAATGTCTATAAGGCCACCTCTATTCAATGGAGATAATCTGTTATTCTGGAAAATACGAACAAAAGCATATCTGCAAAGTCTTGGTGCAGAAGTATGGGCAATCGTGGAAGGAGGTTATCAATATCCGGCAAGTATTCCCACTGATGCAGCAGAAAGGAAGAAATATGAAATCAATGCCAAAGCAGTCAATGTCTTATTAGGAAGCATGTCTGAACCAGAATTTGCTAAAGTGATGCAGCTAAATTCAGCAAAAGAAATATGGGACAAAATCATTCTGAGCTATGAAGGAGATACAAAGGTAAAAAGTGCAAAACTCCAAACTCTCGGAATTGAATATGAAAATTTAAGGATGCATAGTGATGAGAGTATTGCCAGTTTCTTTTTACGTCTAGATGATATTGTAAATCGTATGAGAAGTTTGGGTGAAACCATAACCGATACTACTATGGTGGAAAAAGTCTTAAGATCTTTGACTTCAAAATTTGAGTCAAAAGTATCAGCTATTGAAGAAAGGCAAGATCTGCAAACTCTTACTATTGTTCAACTACATGGTATTCTGACTGCTTATGAAATGAGACAAGGAGGTCCCTCTCAAACCAAAGAAGTTGCTTTTAAGGCATGTGCAAAAGGAAAAGAAAAGGAAGTTGTCAAGGAATCAAGTTATATATCAGAAGAAGAAGAAGCAAACTTTGTGAGAAGACTCCAACCAGGTACTGGAAGATTCAGAGGTAAGCTTCCCTTCAAATGTTTTGATTGTGGAAGAGTGGGTCATTATGCTGCTAAATGTCCTTATAAAGAAAATCATGATAAAGGGAAACAATTTGAAAAGGGAAAGAGTTATTATGCAAATGAAGATAATAATGAAATATCAAGTGAAGATGAAGAATATTCTAACCAAGATCTGCTAGTGCTCATGGCAAAGAAGCAAAAGAAGAAGGCTACTCAAGGAAAGAAGACATCTCAGAAGACATGTGCGGCAGAAAATGAAGAAGATAAAACAGGTACTGATTGTTGTTCTTGTGATTCACCTTCTTGTGCATGTAATAGTGAAGATAGTGAAAGGAATGTTATGGATCTAAAATAAGCTCTCAAGATTAAAGTTGAAGAACTACAAAGATCATCTAATAAGCAAGAATCTATCTACAAAGAGATGATCTCTCAAATGAAAGGACAGATAGAAATACTGAATGGACAGGTAGACAAGTATCAAAGGTTGTACAATTATGGAAGCAATCGAAATAAAAGACTTGAAGTAGAAATCAACGATCTAAATGAAGATCTGGAAAAATCAAACAAAAGGAATGAAGTACTTGAAGCAGAAATAATTTCTCTGAAAGAAGATCTCGAAGCATCAAATAAGAAGAATGAAGAACTTCTACAATCATTTGAAAAGGAAGGACGTGAAGCAGAAATCATCTCGCTCAAAACAGATCTGGAAAAATCAAATAAGAAGAATGAAGAACTACTACAAACATGTGAAGAACAAGAAAATTGGTTGAAGGAAGAAATTTTAAAATTGAATGATCAAATTGAAGAAGGAAAAAGGGTTGAAGAAAGTATGAAGAAGCAATGCCAAAAATTGGAAGTTGAGGTAAACATTCTCACAGGTAAATTAGAAGAAAAGGATAAACTCTTGAGATTTCAAGATAGTACTAAGATTCTGGACAATATTCTTAGTAATCAAAGATCTCCTGCTATTAAACTTGGTCTTGGTTTTCATGAAACTGTTAAAGGAGAATCTAGTTCACAAGGAAGTGCTAAAGATTCAAAGGATGTCAATGCAAAACCTGAAGTATTGAAAGAAACAAAAGGTCAACCAACAAACATGAATACTCAAAGGAAATCATTCACTAATGTTGAATGCTTTAAATTTCGTAATTATGGGCATGTTGCAGCAAATTGCAGAAGCAGATCATTTCAGTCACAATCAAACAGATTCTATTCAGAAAGGTACTCTGGTTTCTTCAAGGGATGTTGTTTTTCATGCAACAAGTATGGTCATAAATCAGTTGATTGCAATAGAAGGAAGAACAGAGAAACATACTATGATCCTTATGCTTACTTCTCTGGTCATATAAGATGTTATGCTTGTAACAAGTATGGACATGTGGTAAAAGAATGCAGGATGAACAGATCTGAGAAATTGGATAATTTCCAGCACACAATTAGAAATTGCAAGCAAAGCTGGAAAAGGAAGGAGGACCGGTCAGAAACGTAGGGAATATTGACCCTACTGCAGTCATCCGCTTCTAAAGCTTACTTCTCTGAATGACTGCAGGAGTGATGTGAGATACATTATAAGGATTATTAATGTATCATCACAGGGGGAGCAATGTATGATGATTCTCATGGTTAGTTTGGTTATTCTGGTTATGTTTATTTCTGACAGAGCATCTGATGTGAAGAAGATAGGTACAAATGGTACAACTTTAGGAGGAGATGAAGGAATGTGAATTTTTCAATATTTCACTTCCCATACGCGGGTTCAGTGAACTAAAGCCGCGTATACATGCGAGTTCCAGTGGAGACAGACGCGTATGCACTTATGATAAGAAAATTTGTATAACAGCTGAAGATCAGGAGCACAGGTTCAGGGGGAGCATCAGTCTGACTGTTAATGATTCTATTATTGGCATTGTATCTGTTTATTTCTCAGTTCTAAATGATGATGACATGTTACATGGTTTCTTATGATTGAGGATGAGCCCTATTTGCTTTTTGCTGAAGAGTTTTCGTTGCTTTCACACATGGATTAGATGGAAGTCTTATGATTCAGAGATAAGGACAGATCATGCAGAAATTGTTGCTGATAACATGTTGTTGAAAGAGCTTCAGGTGGCACAAACTAAGGAGGAGCCTTGGTCATATGGAAAGGATGCTTGGATGCACATTTTCAGGGGGAGCATTAGCCTTGCTGAGCATAATGCATTGTTGGCATTATGATGATTCTGAAATAAGATCTCTCTCTCTTGAGGTCTTTCTGGTACTGGTCATAAAAAGTCATATTTGTAATTTGGTGAAAAGGTCATGTTGAGACCCATGATGTCAAAATTGTAATATTCAGTCATGTAAGGACTTGTTCAAATGTGTAAACCCACTTGGTTGGGTAGTTGATTCAAATTGTGTAAACCCACTTGGTTGGGTATTTGAGTTTCATATGTAAATCCACTTGGTTGGATCTTTGATGTAAGTATGAGTCCTTGGTGATAGGAAGGTCATAGAGTCATGTAATTAATTGAAACATATGTATGAACATTCAACATGAACTCAGGGGGAGCACGGTAATTTCAGTACACATCAGATCTACAGCGCTCTTCTTTCTACATGAGGAGAAAAACCTTGTGTTGGTTTTGATCCGCCCTTTGCCCTTGATGTCAAAGGGGGAAAGTGACATGGTGTGAATAAGGAGAGTGACATGGTGTTTGAATAAGGGGAGAGAATGTCATTGTAGTTGAATATCATTATGCTTAATGTATCTATCTGGTGTGGTGATCAAACACCATCATGGTTGCCATCAAGTCCAAAGGGGGAGATTGTTGGCAATATGATGCAGAGTGTTGTCCTTGATGGCAACCCACTTGATGAAGATGATGGCAACCTACTTGATGAAGTTGTTCTTAACTTAATGAGCTTGTTAATGATGTACATCTGATGTATCTACAATCAGTACAAAAGGTGCAGAAGAAAGAATTTCTAGAATGGGCCAGAACAATGATGAAAAGTGTGTGTCACAAAGCATACGCGGATTTGTTTAGGCGAAGTAGCGTATGCACGCGGAAAAGTACGTGCCAGGTTGTGTATGCCTAATTGCGCTCTAAATTTATAAAACCAGGGGTTCTTACCATGGTATTGACCCATTGTATTGAGCGTTGGATTGTTTATTTGATCCCGTCCAAGAATACCATCGGAAGTGATGTGGTTTTGGCTCATGGTATTGAAAAAGGCTAAACCTATATAAGGAGAAGAAATTCATTGTGCAAAGTGTGTGCATGAGTCTAGGTTTGAATGGATACTTCACTTTGAAGTATGTCTGTATGGAAAGGGTAACAGTTTGATGATAGATCTGAATCTGTGATGCACCTATGAAGAAAATGATGAAGAAGGGAATCTAGATCTGAAATGTATTTGTATCTTCTAGATCTGTTTATGGAATGCTTAGATCTGAGATGAGGCGAACATCTGTCTGAAGTAAAGGGTTAAATCTGAACTGAATATCTGATCTGAAGAAGTATGCCGCTCTATAATGTCTGAAGATATATACGCTAGTTTGGAACAATGGAAGCGCATATATACGCGGGTTGGATAAAGCGAAAGCGCATATGGGTTGTGAAATCAGTTCTGAAGTATGTGCAGAAGTATACGCGAGTTTAAATGCATGGAAGCGCGTATATACACGGGATCAGTGAAAGGAAAGCGCGTATGAAAAACTAGGGTTTGCTGAAGCATGTGGTATGGAATGTCTGATCTGTTCTGATGTTTTAATGCTATCTGTTAATGATGTATTCATACAGATCTGGGTTGTTTGAAGGTTGAATATGTTGCTGATTATGATTGATTGAAGATCAAGTTGTTGGTTGTTTAGTTAATGATTCAATGAGTGAATTGATGAAGTTATAAGTATTAGTTTGATGTATGATTGAGCTTAAATGTGTGGAGTGGGTCCAGTCTGAAAATATGATGAAAAGTGGCCTGCAAGTTGTGTTCTATTGAAGATATTGGATCCAGTGTGAAAATTGATGAAACGTGGTCCATGGTGGTGCTGAGGGTTGTAGCCTTCAATCAGGGGGTTATAGCTCCCTTCCAGGAGAGGCTGGTAAATGAGAGCAGGGGGTCGTATCTCCCTTCCAGGAGAGGCTGGTAAACGAGTGCAGGTGGGTGCCTGCGTACTGGTATGAGTCTGCGCCAGTACATAGTTGTAATATGTTTTCTTTATAATAAAATATTGAAGGCTGAGACAACGGCAGCGGTGGTTTTCTCCCGACTTGGGTTTCCACCTAAAATCCTGGTGTTCATGTGTGATGCTTATGTGTGATGATTTATTCTATTATTACTGCACATGTCTACTGCTATATAAACATCTGATGAATAAATAAATGCAAGGATCTAAGTAAAGAATTAATTGCATATTAAGATCTCTGTGTATACGCGAGTTTCATGAAGGATATCCGCGTGTATACGCTAGTTGGCTTCAGAAAAGTAGCGTATGGTTTTTGAAGTGAGAAAAATTAAAAAGATTTGAGTATGCCCTAAATACTGATTCACCCCCCCCCCCCCTCCCCTCTCAGTATTTTTCCCAACACTAATCTCACAAAATACCCATCGACATTATATTAATTTCAGGAAATTTTACTTAGATCAAGGTGGCCTGTGGGACTTGTATTGTAGCCTAATATTGAAGTGAGGTCCTATATTGCAATCTATGATATAGAAATGTATGGTTCGTTAGAGGTTGTTGAAGAGAGTTGGCGTTTGTTTTCTTATATGTGGGTTATATGTTTCTCTAGGTCAAGTCACAGAGTTGATATTCGAACTTGGGAACAATGGAATTTGAAAATATGTGCTAGTGCAAAATTATATGATACAATTCACCATTACATTGGACAAAAGAATTAAGTCATTATTTAGTTTCATTATAACTTCATATCTATATATTTAATTATCTACCATTTTTTCCTCTAAGAAACACGTGACAAAATTTCCTCGAAGTATCTAGATGGAGGTTTCTTTAACTGCCATTAATAATAAGAGCTGGTAACTTGGCATTTTCATTGAGACTCAAACCTCGGCTGGACGAGAATTGGAGACCTCATGAAAAACTCTACCTTGAAAGAACCCTTTCAAATTGATCAACCCCATTCATTGGGATTATCTATCTATCTACCTATCTACATGGATTTTTTCTTCACATTTTTATAAGTTCTACAAAAAGAGGAGGCTCAAGATTTTACAAATATTATTGCAAAACCTTGACTGGATGATTTGTTTCTTTTAATGTTTCAAGTAACAAAAAAAATAATATTAAAGATTTATTTTTTTTAATTTATTAGAAAATTTAACTATCTTGATTAAATTCATTGTTGCTTCATATTCAGTGAGATTCATCTTTTTGAAATAAATCACCAAATGTAGGTGACTAAGGATTAAAGTCATCTACATAAGACCTACGGACTTTATGTTTTTTTTTAAGACACCGAGAATATTTTCAATGTTGTTTTCCATGCTTGGGTTCTAATGCTCCTATGCTATAAAGTGATGTTGTCATTCGAATAAAAAACTAATGATGTGTGTACCTTGTTGAAGCACGAGAGTTCGGACTTCTTGTTAAGAGAACATGACTACAGGTAAAAAATTCAGTTCTGCCTTTTTTTCATGGAGAAGTAGGGTCTTTAGGACGTTTCTTCTCCAAATATTTCTAAACTATGATGACTAGCTGTTGTTCAGAAAAAAATGAGAAAGGTGTCCATATTTGAAACTATTTCCACACTTCAAGGAAATATTCTTGTAGTCGAGAGAATTTTCTCAAGAATAATTTAGAATCTGCCAATGTGGAGTTTGATCAAAGTTGGTAAATGTACTGATCTACATCTATGAAAATTCTTGTGTTCTTTAAATTCATTAGCTCTCGTATGTATCTTGAGGCCATAAGAGAGGATCCCAAGCTATTCCAACTTGTCAAAATTTTGATGTGTATAGAAATTCCAACGGAAAGTCAATAAGTTTTACCCACTTTAGGGGTTAAAGAATTAAAGTATTTTAAGGGGTTGTTTCATTAAATAGTCTTGGCTCTTCCCATTTTCCATTCCTAGTATTGTATGATGGGTAAACTTGTGATTTTCATCAGATAACAAGAGTTTTAGGATGATATATACAGAGCAGTGGATGGATTTGGGGTTTATCATCTTACTATATTTCCAGTTTTTCAGCTCCATAACATATTTCCATTTGTGAGACTGGGCAAGTATGAAGGAAAATAATTTTTAAATGCATACTTGCCTTCGAAATAAGACAACACATTAGTAAGCCTTTTCAATGTAATATTTTTGGAACCTAGTTTATACATTGGTGGAGATTGCAGAGTTGTTTTATTATTAGAAGCATGGAAATTGTCTTTAATATATTCTACCAATATAGAAGAGGCAACATATGATGGATTTGGTTTCATTGAGGTTGGATTATTTTGATTTTTCACAATATCTGGATGAGTTATTAGGAATAACTTGTTAATTTCTTGCTCTTGATATAGGAAATTGGTCATGCACAACATGTATATGTTGGTGGTCTTCCTCCAATGGCCAATGACAAGGTAAAATTTTGTGCTTTTTTTGGAACAATTCTTGATATGTTTCTAATAAGCTAGTTAACAACCATAGAAATTTGAGACAATTGTTTTATGATACTGTGGATAATCTGGTTTCTGCAAATAACGACAACCACAAAATTTTGAGAACCATAACCATAGAAATTTTAAAGTTATACGTTCAAGAAGTTGTAGTTTTTTTCTTGCAATTTTTCATTTGTTATCTATTGCTTTATTGAATTGCATATACTCAATCACGAGTGTTCAGTGCAACTCATTACTTAAAGCATTTGAACATTTTATGAACTTCAGATGTGTTCACCACACCCCTTTCACAACAATTGATACAAGTCTCACAAAGTCATGATGTTTGATAATATGAAAATTCTATATGTGTGTTCTTAATTGCACCGATGATCCATCTATTAAATCTCCACCTGAATCAAGAGATTGATGGATGTTTTCATGTTTAGAAAGGGTATTGTTTGGTAGAGAAATATAAAATTATAGATAATGTTAACTGTCTAAATATGCTTAGAACTTTAAAAGTGATTTTGAAGTGGTGTAGAAGGTAGTTACTCCTATGCATAATTTTTATGGTGAATAGAATATTTCTTTTCCTCATAGTCTGATTTCTAGAAAATTGCTACATATTTTAGTCAGGTTATGGCCGCTATAGGAGGAAACACTATTGGGCTAGGTATGGATTATAAGGAAGTATTTTAAGTTTGTATTTTTTACATCATTATCCTAAACTCTAGAGCATGGAACTGATAATTTTATTTGTGAGTAGGTGTTGTTGCTATTAATGAATATATAAAACATGAAAATAACTTTGTGTTTTTGGAGATCCGCACAGTTGAAGAGGCCAACATTGTAATGGCTCTTGATGGTATCATTTTTTAGGTACATTATTCTATACTTATGCTCCAATTACCATTCTATGTAAGTTTAAAAAAGGGTCTTACTTAATTGTACAATAGTAGACAATTCCTTTCCACCATTTTAATGAACTGAGAAGTTGATTTTGTTAATTTTCTTATTATTATCATTGGCTTTCATAGGGCGTTTCTATGAGAGTGAGGGGACCAAGTGATTATAGTCCCTCATTCGCAGCAGCCCTTGGCCCCATCCAACCCAATCCCCACCTTAATTTAGGTGTTGTTGGTATTACACCAGGGTAAGTTATGTAATGCAACATTTGTCTGTGGCTAAAAAGCGAAATGCTTTATTTTGTTTGTGTGCTTGTTTTTTTTCTAGTCCTATATAAAAATGATACTCGCATATGTGACATATTTATGTGATAAGGGAAAGACAAAGGTACCAATTATAAAAAGTCACCCAACAACAACATTGATATTTTTATTCCATTCAACTTGTAACATATTGAATCTGTCTTCATCAATGATCTTCTTCCATATGCTATCCACTTATGACATTTCCTTTGAAATATTTGATGCATTTGCGAGTTATAGGTCATTTGTAGGCTATAAATGCCTTCAGAGTTTCAATTCTTATTGAGTATTCAACTGAACATACTGAGTCTCTTATACGTAAATATTTTTCTCGTCACCCACTTTTCATAACTTCCATAACCATTAGGTAGGGACTTGCAACTTCGATGATGTTTTTCTTGTTTAGTAAAAGATTGTCGAGACTTTAATTTATTGAAAGTTGTAGAATTTACAATCTATAAAGTTTCAAGATATAATTTTTAAAAGTCTAATTCTTTAAAGGGTACTAGCTCAATGGAAGAGCACTTGATTTACAAGCAAGAGGTTGGTGGTTCAATTCCATCGTGCCCTGATATTCATATGGAACGGCGGAAATTATTTTTTTGTGAAAAAGACTATTTTGACCATCACCAATGAGCTTATGGTGAAATTTTTCGACCCTCACCAAAATATGAAATGGTGACAGTCAACGAACGCCACCATATATACGCATCAATAATGAAGACCATGAAATGTTTGTCACCATAAATCATTGTTGTTGATATGAAATGGTGACGGTCATTGTTTGTCATTATAGTCATTATTCGTGATGGATCTTGAAGTCACCAATGAGCTTATAATGACATTTTTTGACCCTCACCAAATATGAAATGGTGACGGTCAATGAATGTTGCCATATATATGCACCAATAGTGACGGCCATAAAAGTTCCATCACAATAAATAATTGTTGTTCATATGAAATGGTGATGGTCACTATCCGTCATTATAATCAATATTCGTGACGGACCTTGAATGTCACCACAACACATACTTTCAGCGACACCACCTTTGGTGACATTCAGTTTTTTGGTGACTAAGGCTATTGTTCGTCACCATTGCTCATATGAAATGGTGACGGTCACTATCCATCATTATAAATCATTATTGGTGACAAACCTTGAATGTCACCACAACACCTATACTTTCGGCGACGCCACCTTTGGTGAAAAAGGCTCTTTTGACCATCACCAATGAGCTTATGGTGACATTTTTCGCCCCTCACCAATGGCCTTTTTTCTTATAGTTCTCGCCTTAGAGTAGAGAGTACATAATTGAAGGTGTTGAATTATATTTTTGGAATCTCCCGTGATGATGAGCTTATGGATATCAAATGATGAGGTGAGCTTATGTCCTATGTACAGGGCATAGGCTTTGGCTTGGTTGTTGGATGTTAATCCTAGTTTCCAAGAGAATGATAGTTAAATGTTTCCTCTTGGGGAAAAAGGCACCCCTCCCTTGCATACCTCCCTAGGAATGTAACTATGGTGTAGTATGTGTTGAGTACAAAAAAATCCAAATATCCTTCAAAGAGTATTTCAAAATTTTCAACTAGTATAAACATTAAAAAAAACCACTAATATTAATGTTGATCACTATAACATATGAAATACTAATGAAAAATTCCTATTGAGTGGCTTATCTTGATCCTCAATTTCTCAAGTCTATGTCTTCAATCATTTTCTAAATTGTTTCCTCTTCCATGAGATCATTAGGAGTATAACTCACTAACACTCGATAGTCAGAGGCAACTAAGTGGGAACTTTAGTTGAGATTACAAACCATATTCTTTCACATTCAGCATTCAACTTCTAGAACTTGGATTTTTATTTTTGGTTGCAAAAGGGTGTCCATGACCATGGAATTTTGGGATATGCGTTAATGTTTATTATTATGTGCCTTAGTTGTCACCAAAAAATATAGACATATTGTTAACATTGATAAAATATCCATGCTACCATAATACTCTATTCATTTCTTAAATTTCCTTGTAATCCATATTTTAAATCTTCCACATATGCCCAAATAGCAGACAGTAAGTTCCTACAGAAACAATTTCAATATGTTGGGCTAGGCCTTTTCAAGAAAAGACACACTAAGTATTCAACACGGTCAAAATGCCAACCCAAGAGGAAAAATACACCACTAACCAATTGTGTAGAAAATCCATGTAAATTAAAACTGATATTTGTAATATGCTAAAAAAAATACTTGAATCTACTCTACCAAGTTGTGGAAACCAATTACGATCGCACAGTCACATAACAAGAATGAGAAAGAATTTAAATCACACACAGCACAAATATTTCCTTGGGAAAGCCATAGCTAAAAACCCTATTATCTGTATATTTCATAAGTTATAAAATATGAGAACAATACAATGTTTTTTTAAATTTGTTTCCTTGCATAATTATGCCCTATTAACAATGAAATTCCCCAATAAGGATTGTGCAATACATCAAGGGATTTCCTCTGACTCCATGCACCACCTGTACAATTGGATGATTATACAACTGATAGTACACTGCCCTTAAACTCCAATATCAACTAGGTATTTCTCAGAACTAACATGCATGAGTTATTCATGGATTATTGATCACTAGATGTGGTTCAAGTCCAAGTTCCACTTTTTTACCTCTCACTAGTTTCTCCATCAGTTAGAACTAGTTAAACAAATTTTAACATGGGTAAACTGAGTTAATTAATTACAACTCACAATAAACTCGCCCAGGGCTCCTATAATGTAGGATGCACTCTACATGTCTCTTATTAGACTCTAAACTCGAATTAATTGAACCAGCTAAATGAATTTAACTTAGTTAACTCGTACAAGTTGTCATGAGATGTGGAATTACAATTTTAATTCTAATTTAATTCAAGGGAAAATTAAACTAGAATTTCTTGTTGCCATTTTCAACACTCCGTCACAACAACAAAGGGATTATCTGATACCCCGATCCTTCCTCTATGGAACTTAAATTTTCCTCTTAGAAATGCCTCTTTCAAGATGTCTGCGTCCTGCTCCTATGTAGGAATGTACTCTAACAACATAATTTGCCTCTGAACACTATCTTTGAGATGGTGGTATCATATGTCGATATGATTTAACCTATCATGCAAAACTGGATTAACCGAGAGTTTTATGCAACTCTGGTTATCATAGTAAATCACTGTCAGATCCATCTATTGACCAAAAACCCAGCAAGGATCTTCCACATCTAGATAGCCTCACAAGTTGCTTGACTAGTAGCCATGTACTTTGCTTCTACTGAACTGAGTGCAACCGATCTCTACTTCCTGTTGTACCAGGAAATATTTGTTGACCCAATACTAAAGATGCCCCCTGATGTCCTCTTCTTGTCAGATGGACTCCCTGCCCAATCTGCATTTGTGAAGCCCACAGGGGTGTCACTCAATTAACCTATGGCATAGCACGTGCATTCGTGGCATACTAAACAATACCCTTAATTTGACTACATATTAGAAAATGCCTCCAAAAATCACTTTATTTAACCCCCTACCAATACTAACCCATTGCATTTTCTCAATTTAAAAATCCCCTACTTTCACTAGATATTGTAGGTATCCATTTTTTCATTAACATTTTTTATACTCCTTTATATTTATATCCTTAACATAATGACATGATGCCTCTCTTGTGATATACATAGGAGATGCATATTAGTATTCCCACAATGTGATTACTCAATCCACACTCAAGCACATCTCACTATGATTTGTGGCATTTAATGGTCTAAGGCATACAAAGATCAACCATGTTTTAGGAAGATTGATTATGTGCATGTCTATAAAATGACATATAAATTGATCTATATGATGATGAAAAATCAATTGATCAATCTTAATGAATATGTTTGCATCAAATAAGGTGTTCAATCACAAGTCTATACCCTCTTCCCTTTGAAAGTTTCTTGTTCAAAAATCCAAGTACAACCTCATGTACTCTGTTGGGGTTCCTGTGTTTTAGCCCTCAGATACTAAAAGACAAGACAACATCAAACCACTTTGGGATTCTAGGATCTAGCCCTCTTGAATCCAGAGAGGGATCTCTCTATATAGGTTTGTAAAGATTTATTTATCTTTAAGGTTCAAAATTTGATATTATGCTAGTTATTAAGTGCAATGTTTTTTGTTTGTTTTGTTGGAAGTGATCTTTAATTGAGGGAAAGTCCTGATAATGAAAAATTCCCAAAGGAGAGAAGGTGTAAGTAATCAAAACAAGGTTCACTGATAAGATAAGTATGAAACAATTCTTAATCCATTGGGCTATGGAGTCACAAAAGGTTTTAATTGAACAACAGTTTTCAAGAGTGGTCCATGGGGCAAGTCATCTATAACAAAGGATCTCTTTAGATAAAATGATGGAATGGAACATTAAAGTGTTGAGAAACAAAGTAAATCTAACAACTCAATCAAGAATTAATTAACTCTGTTGAACAAGAAAAAGCCTTTAAATTAACTGTTTTGAAGTGAACCAAAGGACAGGGCTAACCATAGACTTCTTTGGACAAACTTGTACTAAAGCCAACTTATCAGACAAACAATCTAGCAATCCTCCTTGACTACTTTCAGAAAGGATGAAAACATATAAGAAAACAAAGTGCAGCTTAAGATCAGGTCAGATGTCATTAAAATCCAGGCCTGCTTTCAACATACTCTTAGGGAAACTTTCAAACTACCTTTTGAGAAAGAACTAGAAGACAGGGAAAACCATAGACTTTCCTAGTTTAACTCTACTTAGCATGTAATGAAAATATCATTCAAGAAACAATGTTTAAAGTTTTATAGCAGTAACACATGGGCTCACCAACATTCCTTAAATGTTTGGACTATATTAAATCATTCTTAACTAGACAATTGGAGGAAAACATAGAGATAAAGCTTATCAGTGAGAGTAGGGTACTTCAAAGAGTAAATCTTAGCTCTATATTTGTTGTTCTTTATCAGAGAAAAATGGACAGTTTATGGAAAACAAAAGGAAAACAAGTACAAAGAAGGGTACATCACCAATGGTATAGACCAGGATCCCATGAATCAGCTTGTATATTGATGTCAAATCCAATTACATACTTCAAGTCCAATGTTTTAGAACGGGCAACAACTTCTCTTCTCAGCCTAACTTCTTCATATTACAAACAGAGCTTCAAAGCCTCTCAGAACTATTTACATGAAAAAAGTTCGAGCAGCAAGTATTACATCAACAACCAACAACAACTCATCTTCTTCTAAAGTATTTATAGAAGAAAGAGGAGGTGGAATGAAAGATGGGGTCTCTTAGTTCAATTAATACAAGTTAATACTTCTCTGGCCTTTGAGAGGCTTCAATAGAGAAGATCTCTGATATTTCCTAAGTATTAATTGGTTTTCATTAAGTATTAGGCTACTTGGCAGATTTTGTTGACTTTAAACTCTTTTGGACAGGCTGGCAATAACTCTGGCTGTCTTTCACAAAATATCACTGACTAAGGCAATAACTATGCCTTCTTTTTTATTTATGAGTTTGTAGGTGGCACTTTGGTAGCTGAGAAGGGTTAAATGACCTCTGATGTGGCAGTGGAGGTCTTTCTTCAACTGATATTTCTTTCTGTGTTAACTTAAAACACTTTTAATTTGTCATTGATCTGTGTTAAGGTTTGATTAAGCTTGATCTTCATCTTCGAGACTTTGTTTCTTTAAAACATTAAATCTTCACACGGATACACTTTACTGTTTCTTTGTATCTTGCAGGTACAGGTGTTTTGCTGCAGCTGGAGGGTTTCTATTAAACCCTGGATCGTGATCCAGTTGGCTTAAAACATTTTTGAAACCTCGATGCTTCATTCTTTGCTGGTTAAAACCTCAGAATCGTCGCTCTAAGCTGAAATTGTCACCTGGCTGTGACTATGAATAACATAGAACTACCGCCATTAAAAACCCTGCAAAACATGAAAACTTGTTAAGAAAACCTGTAGATTATGGTTTAACTGCGTACAGAGGCTTAATGGAGATGGTTGAAGCGTTTGAGAATGGAGGAAATGCAGCAGAAGAAGGAGCGAAGGCTAGCAGAACAGCTAACCAGCGAAATTTTAAATTATGGCGCAAATTTGAGGTTAAGTGGTTTTGGGAAAACCGACAGTGGTTTTCGCGCGGAATTTGGGAGGGGAGGTGTTTTTACCTTTTAGAACGTGATTCCATTCAGCGATGGACATGTGTTTTTCTAAAACCTCCCATATTGCGCGGAAGTAGCGCTCTTGCTAAGGGAGCCAAAATTTACGCGATGCGGGTTTCTGGCCGTCAGATGAGTGGGAGCAGATTGGACGACGTAGGTAAAGAGCGATGAGTTGAGAGATGCATGGAGAAAGTATGGTGGGACCAACGCTGACGTTATTGTTTTGTCGCGTAGCGGGCGAGTGCGATGGAAAGTTGGTTTCATCGGGTTAAATTTAGATCGTAGGATCGTCGAGATGGATGATCAGGATTTAAAGATGAGATGATAAATATAAAATGGGAAGAAGGTAAGGCGGACGGTAAAGCGGAGATCGGGTGGCCCAGTGGCCATTGATCAGTGTAGATCAACGGTCTAGATTTGTTTTAGACCCAAACGTCGGAAAAAGTAAAATGACCAGAGGAAAGGGCTATAGCACGGGGACTTAGGATTTTAGCGCCCGAATGCAGGGCTAGGGTTATATGAGATGGGGGCTGAAGGAAAATTAAGCCCTTAGGGCTTAACTCTGTATAGTGCAAAAACTATGCTTTAGGCCTAAAAATAAGGAATTTCAAGGCTAAGACAAAGTTCTGATAGGTTAAAGGAGGCATTTTAAAACCAGATAAAGGGAAATATAAGGTTTTAAGAGGGTTAGGAGACTTAGAGGTCAGAATGAAGGTTTATGGAGGGATTTTGTGAAGGAAATATGAGTGAAAAATGGAGAAATGTAATGATGAAATGGATCCTCATGAGTAGAGTTTGAACTTGATAAACAGCAAGGTTCTTGAGGTCTTCAAAGTAAAATAGCAGTGAAGATTAATTTTCAAGAATAATGAAGATCACAAGACTTCAAGAACTCACAATCTTAGAAATGAATTGTTTCTTGAAGGCTAAAAAATATTTAGCCACCATTTGGTATGAAAATTTTTATAGGTGGCTAACATACTCAAACTAGTGTCTTATTAAGGTGGAACAACAAAAGTTACAGTTTCAGAGAGTTATATAGAGAAGAAAAGGCAAGGTGAGGATGAGAGTTACGAGACCCTCCCTTTGCTTTAATGAAAAAAAAAACATTGTTCTCTGTTATTTTTAATTTAAGTGTTTTAATGAGAGCCCCATGGTATATTTTATTAAGATATCATTTGGAAACGACCCGTGTGGATGGCATTAATGGGTTTTTAAGCTTTGTAATGTGATTTAAAGAGCTCTTACTGCTATATTTCTTTTTTTCAAGATTATCAAAAATATTTTTTAAGCATTGCAGACAGTTTCCCCCAAGTTTAAATGGATGGTATTATGTGGCTATGTTTTATGAACCTTCCCAACATCAACATGCTAGGTAGGTATACCCCCATGTTTTTCAGTAAGCATCTTTCAAAGATGGGATTTCACATTTGGAGGGATCTGTGGGGTCACAACACTATCTTGGTTGGATTGGAGAAGATTTAATAAGCCCAATATTCACTAGCTTAAGACAAGAATGTGTTTTCAAAATGATACCAGAAATTTCAAGGCCCATTTGGAAGCACTGGAGATGTAGTCATAATTACTGTAACAACTATACTCAACAAACTCAAGATGAATCTTCAACGATGTTCACAAAAGGGGATCATTTTCACCATGTCATGGAGAATATTTCTGCTATATAGATGTCAAGGTTATTGTGACAAAAGAAAGATTTGTAATGTTGTCATTAAACACTGGTATACAAATGTGAAACAGGGTCACTCAATGACACATAGGTCAGAGTTTATAGATTATTTCCTTAACAATCTCGTTCCTATCTATCCACAAGATTACTATAAATGTCATTTTCAAATCAATGTTCTCTTATGTCACCAAAGGTGTCAAGACATCATGACGATATTAAATGCTCAATGACCATGCTCAACCATACTGCCTCAAGAGTCAAATCTTGCAGCAACCGATTGAAATTAACTTTGTTAATAAGCTTCAGAACATGTTATCTATGATACACAGATAGACTCAAGACTTATTTTCATCTATATAGACAACTCAATACATCAAAATCCTAGACAATTGTATACTTTAAGGCTTGGTCATTAACGCACAAGCACATAGACTTCCGTTAGTTATTTTCACTTCCACAGAAGCCCTTTCTTTAGAAATTAAATCTGTAATCTATTCCATGATGACAAGACTGTGATGGAGAGGCAAAATTCTGTTGTTTCTGCTACACAATGATTAATCAGCTGAAGAGGAAACCTTTAATGCATCTGCAAATACCAAACTTTTGATTTGGGAGCGATCAAACTCAATTTTAGTGTGATGCCAACTTCTACCTTCTTGGCTCAAGATCTTCACTATAGAGTTCAGGATGACCATGTAATGAATAGGCCTAGATCAACAACACTTCCTACATGAACAAGTGCATATGAATTCAGGGTGCTGAAAAACACTTCAAAGTCTGCAAAGTGGCAATTGAGCATTTTTACATTCAGAATAATCTATGACAATCCACTTCGTATATTACTTCAAATTATTTCCATAGATGTTTTGAGTCTCAATAGGTCTTTTCTTATCAAGTTTTCAATCCAGAACAATTGTCATGCTTATATCATTTCACAAGGTTTTCAACTTGATATCGCCACACAGAATGTCTTCAAGTTGAGATTACTATGACTGCTTTATAAAGGTTCACTATAAATCATACGCTTTACTACGAAGGTTACAAGGTCTTTGTCAAGAAGGTCACTTTTCAGTTGTTCCAATGAATAACAACAAATCTGCAAATGCAACCTGATAAAATAAATTTCTCTACCAAGGTAAATCTGATGTATATATTTTAAGTTCATTGTTGAAGATGCAAAGCTTTCCATTGAATTTCAAAAATGTCACAACACAGATCTCTGTTCTCTGAAAGAGAAATCCATTATAGATTTTTTCTTACTGCCTATAGCTTCAATCTCAGATTCACATAATTCAACTTATCTAGTTATGTATATTTCTATGTATATGATAATACTGGAGTAAACATGACAACAACCATTATGATTTTAAGAATTGCAAGGTGACAATTTATAGGGGTTTGTGGTGAAAAATTTATTCCAAAGGGGGCCACATCAACATGATAGGGCCGCATTTTTATGGTTCTGCATTGATGAATGTGCCCACAAAAGAGGTTGAATTCTAATGATATTTGGAAACCACCGCTTTTTTCTTACAACCAATGTTACATGGGTACGTGTTCCCCATCCTCCCAGGACTTGGGTGCTCCAAAGGGTATTGTTTACCCACATTCTCTTTTGGGTAAGATGCAAGGAGACAGAACATGGAACATCCCCCTCAAAAAAATGTATGCCCCCATGCTCCCTTTTGACCAAATTCAATGTTTTGAGTAAAAAAGACCAAAGAAAATCATACTAGAAAATCAAATGAGTGTAAACCTATTGCATTGTTAGATGAGGAGGGCCCTGCAACGGAAATCGAGTTGGTTGGTGTGCCATTGATGAGTATTCTTGAGAATGAAAACGATTTTTCTTCAAATAGTGGCATTCCATGTTATATGGAAGCTCGAATAATAGGGTTTTCTCATCTATAGTCTTATGCATTTAAGATGTTGATCCTATGGAAAATTCTGCGATGGATGTTGGATCAAGGACAACTACAATAGGTGTAAAGGGTTACATAGGTTTGAGCAGGTGAAATAACCAAGGGAAGGTTGTGTGGACAGTCCATTAAAGGAATAATTGGACAGTGTGTGTTGAGGGGCAGTTGAGAGCTGGGAGGACTCAGCCTCAGCCTAGGAATACAAGGGACATTTATCTTGTATTTGGGCATTTTTTCCAGGGATTACAAAGGGCCATTTTTCCTAGTATGGGAGCCCTAGGATTCTTATTAAAGGGCTGATAATAAATAAGTTTTGGCTATTAAATTGTGTATTTTGTGTATGATCTAATTGTTGGTGTATTTTTCCATTTTGAAAGTTGTTTTTGAAGTTAGGTATCTCAGTGTGTTTATGTTTTCTATTTTGTGAAAAGCCACAACATAGACCAGACCTAGAGTTCATGGATTTCTAACATTATAATGGGCCAAGGGGTTGTAGTTTCAATAATGCAGTGTGATCCCGGGGGATGAAAATGATTGTATGTTCTTGCAATAAAAGAAAATAAATATTAAATTTGAACAAAAAACAAAGAAATTTTAAAAGTCATATATGAAAATATGTTATCATTTTTCCATTCCCAAAAATTCAGAAATGGCTAATAAAAAATGCCCCAAATGGCCTGCAGATTGAAAATCAATTCAAAGGTATTATTAAGTTCGACACTGTGAGGGCCAACTAGGACCTAAGACTTGTGTTACTTGATAGAGCGAAGTCTATCTGTGCAAGTAGAATTTGAAGCATTTTCTTACTTTACTTTACTTGCAGATAGATGGAGTTTTACATTTTATATAGTAGGTATAACCATTGAGAAGAGGAGGAAAGGTGTTATTGAAGAATGGAACAAATCAATTGATCCATATTCATTCAACATCAAAAACATATTCCCAACCTTCATATAAACCAATATCCTAGTTTATCATGGTAATCATTTCATTAGGCCACACTAGATTGTGCGCATAAACAAATGTATTTACGGATATATAATAATAATTTGACATTTAGAATGAAAAATAATCTAAGGCCTCTCTCTTACCAAGTTACATATGCACTTGAAAAACAATATGCATTGTATAGCCTATTACGAGTACCACATTTGTCTAATATGGACTATTCACAATGAGCATATATTATCAATTAGTGATGCTTTTCAATCATGATGAAAATATCTAAAATGGTCAAGACTTTAACCTATCGAAAATTTAAGACCTATCAAATTTCAACAGGTGCTTAACCAGGTTGGTGAACCCCGTGTTGTTATCACCCCCACTAGGGTTTGAATCTATCAATGACATGGTTATGTGTGTGCTTGAATTCACCTATGATTGCAAAAAATGGGTGAGGCTAGATGAATGGATTTTGACGGAAACAAAACTCCATATTCATGGCTTCTTAGCTGAAGAAGGATTCCATAGAGCAACAGGATGTTTCCATCTGTGTTAAATTTGAAAATAGAGCAGTTGTTGCTTGACCATGTTGACCAGAAGCTTCAATCATGAACTATCATTTCCATGCCTCTTAGTCAAACTATTAAGATCCATGTTAGTTTTTCCAAATATCTTGAGATGAATTTCCACTCGACATAAATCAGCAAACTGAGTCAAAATATTTATAGAAACCTTCTATCAAACGACAATTTTCAATTATTAGGAACATCCCTGAGATGTTATTAAATAAATTCATTTAATCAAGTTAAATAACTCCAAAATACATCTGACCATATTCTTGACTCCATAACTATCCAAAAAAGAAATCCATCTGATGATCAACAAACATTGCTTCCACTTTTCTCTACATCCTTGTAATGAAAAAAATTCATCAAAAGCAATGAAAAACCTTCCCTATGAGCTCCTTGGCTAATAGAATTGGCTCCAAACCTCTATTTTACTATGTTACGGTTAGATTGTGCTTTTAAACTAATACACACTCCTTGGTAAGTCAACGATTATTTGTCATATAAAACAACATTGCGATGTTATATTATATACATTACCATAAATGACAATTGTTCTAGTTAAGTGCATCAAAAGACAAAAACATTTTCAACAGACACAAGTAATACATGCCCAGTCATCTTCTCACCAAGATCAAGAATATTTTTTATTAAAATGCATACACCATGCAAGTTTCAACATAATCACCTTTATGTTTGCTAGTTTCATTCTCTCTATGAATAATATTCGGAGGTCTTGTCTCATTATCTAGTCCTTGTTTAGAATGAAGATTAGAGACTATAACCACTTCCATCGGAACGTGACCAGCAAGATCAAGCGGTTGATCCTTTCCCATAGACAATACATCCTGAAGAAATGATAAGAAAATTAGAAAAATATTCATACAGGTAGGCAAGTTCATGCTAAACTTCTATATTGTGATTTGTACTACTGAGGTCTATACTTTTATGGTTTACCTCCAAGTCCACATAAGCGGGTTTTTTCCCAATCCACCTCAAGAACTTGTCGAGATAATTAGTTGTAAGTGTTGCAAGCACGGGAGAAAAAACACCATGTTTAAAGTGACAACTAAAATATTCTCTACATAAACATTAACCAAATAGTAAATATATGCACTAACATTTAGAATACATACAGTAGTCTATGTCCCAAGTTGCAACTCCATGTAAACTATACAAATGAAATGAGCCAGCATTCATTAGGAAGTTGAAAGATATTTGTTCTTCCAGCTTTATCATTTATGTTTTATGGTGAAAATTAATTTTCACAAGCAACAAAGCTAGAAATGATACCAACCACAGGGATCTCTGCTATGTAAGTCATTAAATGAATATCCTTGAGGATTGAAAAGTACTAAATATTTCGAGCAGAAAGAAGTAACTGGAAAAAGGACCATATCCATCAAATGCTACATAAAACAGAGAGTAGAAGCATTGCCAAAATATTTAACATATAACTCTAAAACATTATTACGCAAACTTTTAGATGGAAAAGGAGTAATACAATCATGTAGAGATAAAACAGATAGAAACCACAAGTCATGACACTGAAATGGAAAGCAAGAAAATTTGGTAGACACCAAATAGATAACGGTAACCATAATAAGTGATGGCATTGAAATGGGAAATGATATTATGTTAATGACATAACATATTGAAGAAGTCAACTATCACATTATTCACTTCAAAATAAACATAAGGACTTGTCTGGGAAGGCCAACAACAAGGTTATATAGACTGAAAAATTATTAGAGGAGAAGGATGTAACCAATGGAGGTACAAATTGAGATTCAGAAAACAAATAAAGTAATGTAAACATTCAAAAACACATACGAATAAAGGAAAAAGGCTGAGGTTGAGAATACAAATAGGGATATTCAAGGCTTAAATCATTAAATAGGCAAAGGCATACTAATAACTTATTATGTTGATGGAACATGATTCATACTCTGACTACATAAATAGAAAGAAAACAGTATATGAGGTGAAATTGAAAGAAAAAAAATGGACTTTAACTGTGAATGAATTCAAACCAAAATCAAGAAGAAAGGACTTTAAAATCATCACAGGCATCAGTTTTTGCCTCTCTTAGTTACCTAATACACATATTTGGACTTTAAATCATCACAGGAAGTATATTTTGCCTCTCATACTTACCTAATAAAATTCCTTGTAGCACATGCATGCATCACCTCCACTACCAAACCCAAGCACCTGCAGCACCCCAATTCCATGTTTGATGACGATGGGAAAATAAAAAGAGAAAAAAATTATACGGAAATTTGAAAGGTAACGCCATGAGCAATGAGTAGTGTCAGACTAAGCCTTTGCTTCTATACAGGACACCTTCTGTGTGTCCCACTAGGTTGATGCAACTCCATGAGATTTATCTCTAGAATTTATGACATTCACAAACTCATATTCATGGTAGGACCTCATATGAAGCTACCTTCGAACTGAATAATAATAGTAGTAGTGGTATCCATAACAACAGTCTGTGCATTTAGAGAGATTGTTATGCCCACCTTTGCAATGCTGACATTTTTTTTCTCCATCACTTCATGAATAACAGTATGATTTGTCTCGTCCATAGCATCACACTTGATTCATCACATACAATATCCATTACTTCTGTCACTGCTCTAAAGGTGTCGAAAGATATATTTTGGTGAAACCTCTGATTCATTTAGTCTAAATAAAAAAAATTCCAACTCCAAAGAAACCAATAACTTAAACATTGGAAAGAATAAATCTTAGAAACATACGAGGGCCCTGCCTTCAAGTACCATTTCATTGGTAACCGGATCCCTTTGAACAACAGCTGTCAGACCAACACCATAACTTCCTCGACCTGTGGTGTAAACTCCTCGCAGTGCCACACTGATCATGTGTTTCAACAACTGGCTCTTTGCAACTCCAAGATCTCTCGTCAAACAAGCATGAAAATCACCTCTTATTTGCAAGTAAAACAGAAATGTGAGCAAGAAATATAAATTTTCCTTTGTATACAGACTCCAAAGACCAGATAAGGGAGAATAACAAGACATTTTTCTCAGATAGTCACCAATGGGATAATCAAGTTTCTCTGTAACAACTCTTCAGTAAAAGAATTATACCTTCATTCCATCCTTGCATTTTCTAGTTGGGGCACCAAAAAGAAGAAGAAGCAGGGATTTTTTGACATCCTCGTGTCCAAATATTTCTGGAGCTAAAGAACACGCAAGCTTGTTATAGATTTCCCCATCCTTAGCAAGTAGTTCTATTTTTTCTTGTTCATCACCTTGTAAAATGTACCTACAGTTGTTTGAAATTAATGAATAAAATAAGCAATATAGAGAAAACATGGATCAAATAAAAAATTCACTAAATGGCACATTTTAAAAAACTGCATATGCTATACATGTGCAACCAAAGAAAATTTTCTAATCTACCTGCACTAGATGTGGAACTTTACATATCTATATAACACATAGCTAATGGTATATTAACTTTGAAGACTAGCTTTTGGTGGAAGGATCCATCATATTGGTAAAACCACTTATTAAACAACTACATGCATGATGTGGCCTGAATGTATTGATGACTAATGTCCTGTAGAAGGAATTTCCAAAATTTCCTTGTGAAGTCACATTAGAGAAAGAGATGTTGCTATGTTTCTTCTGCTTTCTGGCATAACGCATAATGAGTGGGGCCAGTTGTCCCATGCTTCCTTAAATTATTTACAGTAGGGACTTAGGAGCTTGTTATGCACTAATAAGTAGCAGAAGGAAATATCCTTAGGAAACTATGCCTGTGGAAAGGAAGGGAGGATATTTTATGGAGATACCCCTACTTAACAGAGTAAGAAGATTCCCCCTAGCCCTTGCAGTTTCTCTTGGATCTAGAGATAGGAGCACATCCGGAAAGGGTCAATCTCACAAAAGAGTGGTCTGGGACCAGATTGAAGTTCTAGTCAACCCATTGCCTTGCTTCATTCCATATAGAAATATCATAGAGGGTAATCAAAGAGTGTTGAGATGGCCAATCAAAAAATTCATGAATCAACCAGATCAAATTGTAGAGGTGGATTGCCCAAAATACTATCACTGGCAAAGGATATTTGTCTTCTATTTCTAGGACCCAAGTGAGCTTCTCAAGGAGAATGGGTCGAGTTGTCTTGAGTAATCTCAATATCTGGGATCCATTTTGAGAATTCAGAAGAGGACCAGATGAAGTATTTCTGTTGAATAACTTTCTTCCTGTGAGAAATTCCCACAAGAGATTTGGCCCCAATACTATATTCATTAGGGAGGGCTAGAGTGTTAATCAAATTTGAGAACAAGGAAGAAACCAAAAATATCAAACCCACTCCACTAACAGAACAAGCCTGCCAACCTATTGTAGACCATATCAACACTATATCAACTAATGTGAAGATGCTCTATCAAATTGTCAAAGAATGATGATAAAACGCAGTGGTAAGGTGGTTTGTTAAAACATTTTAGAAGCATTGATAAATATACCATATATTATGTTGCATTGTAATGACCTGCTTGGGAAACAATGAAATGAGCGATACACTATATTATATGTGTGGAGTGATATTCCTCGTGGTACAATGAGATCTATATAATGCTACAATTACAAGGGATTAAGAGAACAATGGAAGATACTACACGTTGTATTGTGGACATAATACAACTTGCCTTATAATCAAATGCCCATACAAGATTAGAAAATTAGGATACTCACATCAGTGCACAAAAATACCATCATGGAGGACACAAATTGCAAAGTGCAGAGTGCATGTGTAGAATTTAGAGCCTATGCCACCGATTTCTGATAGTGCGACCAAAGGCAATGGTGCCAGTGCAACTTAGAGCAGCAATATCTACTATTCTACTACTAATATCACACATCAAAACTCTGACATGTAGGGTGTCGATTCATCTTCCAAGGAAACTAAAGGTGTCCATGATATAGTGATAAAAAGTGAGCAGAAGCAGCAGGACAATGATCAAATGGATGTCATTGTAAGTGCTCCCTAGTATTTTCTTTTCGATTTATAGGATATGGGGATTCTCTTCTTCTAAGTCTGAAAGATAATAAACTATAGCATCTCTTGGGTCACTTTTGAAAGTACTATGAAGGAGAACCCTCAGTTTTGCTTAATCCTAGAACTCTATCTGTCATGGAGAACAATAGTACTAAAAACTTACGGAATAAGTCAGGGATGAAGGTATTAACTATTTTATTTACAGATGTTAAATTGATTGCATGCAGTGTTTTAATATAATTGCACATTGTGTGATTGAGAGATTTGACATATAATTTATAGTCTATACCCTGCAGTCTACAAAAATAAATTTTGACAATCATTTACAGGAGACTAAGTTGGTAGTTGCAAGCTCAAGAGGCACCATCCTCTCTGCAAATTATGCTTCAATAGCCAACAATATATTATCTGATCGTGTTGCAAAAATTCGGGAGTTTATTGTGACTGTTGTTAATAATAGTAGAGAAATGAAGGACAACCAGCTTGAAGAAGGAGAAATCCCCTTCTACCAGGACCACGAATCTAACTATGACCCCAACTGTGACCCCGATGTTGCATTTTCCTACATTGTAAGTGGCCACGATGTTATTTTCTAATTGCACTACAAAGTGATGAAAAGGGCCATAGTTTAATTGTTGCATTCCATTCAAAGGTCGCATGTTGAAATCACAATGCATGTGTTAATAATAAATGGTCGAATACAAGCATTGGAATAGTTCCCTCAATCTGAAAGTACAAGTTCTCTTCTTGGTAGACCTGAGATATTATTTTTTCGAGGTTGATACAGGATGCTAAACTGCATAATGTTCCGGGTCACAGTCAAAAGGAATTCAAGGGTGAAATTTCAGCTGAGAATTTGGATGAGTAGAAGGATGTGGCATCATCAATGTGTTGGTTGAATAAAAGTTCCTCTTTTCCATTTTCCCTCCATGTTGGCAACATTGTAGTGTTCATGTAGAAACACAGATAGTGGCCAACAAATATATACACCATTTTGAAATGAGATAATGGTTGTTATTTTTTGTCCTTTTAAAACTATATTTGGGTTTTCTGTCACAATTCTTTGGCATACAAACTAGACTACCAGTGTATCTTTAAGCTAACACATTTTCCTCTCAAACAACAATTTATTTATCTAAATTGACAAGTTTCCCGTTATATCCTTGTAACTCAAAAGTTTCTTTCAGTGACTGAATTCAGTACTAGGCATGTAATCCTAGTCCTTGTTCCAAATGATAACCAGGTTTATGATCTTCCATGGAAAATCATTATGGCTTTCAGTGCAATAGAAGATTGAATTCATGCCTTAAGCACATTTATTTCTTACAACATAGTTGTTTGGATTCACTTATGTACTTGATAATGCAATTGAAGTTAGAACAAATAATCAGATGGTACCAACGAAGATTAAGGAAAAAAAAACCATATCCTTAATCTTAAATATCTGAAACAAAGCCTATTTTAAATTGTGACTATGGACATTCTTCAGTTGGTTTAAGGCGGAAACCAATCACCTGTTTCGGCAGTTCTTGGCACAAGATGGCAAGTTGCTCGAATTCTAAGTTGATCTGCTCATATGCTCAGTAGATCTCTTGCTGAGTCGTTCTCTTCCTCTTGCCGAGTCGATCTCCAGGTTGAATAAATCTCCTCCCACTCTCCTCCGCGCGATTTCGTATGGATTTCCCTAACCCTCTCATACACCAACCCCCTCTCACATACCAACCCTCTCCTATGCGCGATATTTCCCTAACCCTCTCACAGAATAGTTGAAGCAAGCCAATCGAAGTTGAGAACTCAGAATCATGTTGACCTCCCTAACCCTGCTCCTCCAATCGAAGCCAGTCCTACGTGCGATATTTCCCAGCCAAGGCCAACGTCAAGGCCGGATTGAAGGTAATTGTAGCGCTCTTTCCTGCTCAATTCGTATGCCACCAATATATAGGTGGGTAAAGTCCGCCTGTCTACCTCTAATCTAGACTGGACTATGCCTATGAGCCCAGATATCACCAACGCCAACCCTTCTTCCCGCTGAGGTGATGAGGCCACATCCAAGATTATTCTTACCTTACGGAGTTGGATCTTCTGATGATTTAGGGTGAGTTGGTGAGTTTTTTCTACTATGTATTAAGGATCTCTATCAGCAACAATACTGAATAAGTGAGTTTGGATATTGGAGTTCCTCCAAATCAACAATTGAATCCACGGCTGCTTATAGTAAAGAGTAGGGTGCCCCCGCTTCCTTCCTATGATGGTGAAATGGCCACGAAATGGCTCACTGACTATGAATGGCTTCTCATGATGTTTGATAGCAACCCTAAGACCAGTCGAAGCAGAACTCATAATCGATTTACCTCCCTAACCCTCTCCTCCCACCTCCTTTGCGCCCTTTGCCTTCCCACGGCCTTCCCTAACTCGCTTGGCCCAAAAACTTGGCCCTCTCCTCCCACCTCCTTTGCGCCCTTTGCCTTCCCACTTCTTGGCTACCTCTAATCCAGACTGGACTATGCCTATGAGCCTAGATATCACCAACACCAACCCTTATTCCAGCTGAGGTGATAAGGCCACATCCAAGATTATTCTTACCTTACGAAGTTGGATCTTTTGATGATTTAGGGTGAGTTGGTGAGTTTTTTCTACTACATATTTAGGATCTCTATCAGCAACAATACTGAATAAGTGAGTTTGGAAATTGGAGTTCCTCCAAATCAACAATTGAATCCACGGCTGCTTATAGTAAAGAGTAGGGTGCCCCCGCTTCCTTCCTATGATGGTGAAATGGCCACGAAATGGCTCACTGACTATGAATGGCTTCTCATGATGGTTGATAGGAACCCTAAGACCAGTTGAAGCAGAACTCATAATCGATTTACCTCCCTAACCCTCTCCTCCCACCTCCTCAGCGCTCTTTGCCTTCCCACGGCCTTCCCTAACCCGCTTGGCCCAAAAACTTTAAAAAAACACCTCAAAATATTTATATTTTTATATAATAAATAAAAACCCACTCACCCCTAGTTATATAGCCAATATAATGTTTTTTTATTTTTTGATTTTTTTTACCCCAATATGAACGCACGTGATATAATATTGGTTTGTCAGTGACGCCCCCATGGTGAAGCCTTGAAGCTTCACACCCTCTTTTCACCTATACCAAAGACCAAATTGAGTGGTGCCTCTAAGATATCTCAGACACATGTTTGGATGCCTTCCAATAGAGCTTGGTAGGCTCAACCATTGCTTGACTAAGTTGGTTGACTGCGCAACACATGTATGATCGTGTGTTCACCAAGTACATAAGTGAACCAACAAGCTACCTGTAGATGGCAGCTTCTACCATTTCTCTTAGATTGTGCATATCTGTTGGATATTATGAAGAAGGAAATATTTCCCTGTATTCAATGTACATATGTAAGAGAGTTGCAGGCACGACGCTACAACTCCTTCATTGTATATTTGTGACATTCTTAATATAATAAAGTTAAGGAATCTACCTTCATTGGCACGTATATATATGTGTGTTGTGGACTCTTTATGATTGTTGGATGCTACTCCTTACCTTGCTTTATATTAGCCTATTGTTAAGATTTCTTAGAGGCCACACTTGAATGTGTGCTTACTATTGAATGGAGTTGGTTGAGTAGAAATTAGTTACACTTGACATATTGTAGCTTAACTAAAATTTATGGGAAAACCTTAAGTGAAGGGACATAGTTTAGTTATAATAGGTACACGTTGGCTAAGCCCCTATAGTGAAGGCAAGATAGTGTTGCACAACCTCTGGGAAAAACTCAAGTTTACAAGAAAAAAATTCAAGTAGACTATAGGTCCATAATGTTTCCCTTCTTGAAGTTATTCAAAACTTGGAAAATGGAATTCAAAGCCTCCCCCAACAAGAGTCCAACTAGATTTGAATGGAAAAATTAGTGAGCCCAATTTCCAATGTTGTGAACTAGTGGCTCCAAATAACTACCAATACACCAAACAAGAACAAAGCTCCAAACAAACACCAAGACATAACACCTAACCAAGATAGTAACCGCGAGAGACTAAGCCAAACCACTAAGAAAATACCAAGAATTTCCAATAGAGTTCACAATGGAGTGCTCCCCAAAATTCCAATTGAACCAGTGCTGACCATCACCAATTCTCCTCATTGGACAAAGCACCTACGCTCTAATCCATAATCCCACCCTTTTCCTCCTACATGTATACACAAGCTTCAAATTGTTGGCTAAACATAAATTATAGCATGTATGGGGGTGTCATAAGGATGATGCACATTAAATCCTACCTCCATCTAAATATACTATGATAGTATGGATTTCTTGGCATATTTTGCTTAATGAGCTTGATATGTGGCACCATGCATAGTTGACATTGGGCATGAACCTAGTGGATAAATTGGAAAGAAAAACCCCCATTTTTCCTTAGCCTCCCCTCATTCAATCTTGCGTCTTTATTAGCAAGGGCATTTGTTTGACTAGTTAGACTCCTTAGGACATCGAAAAAGGTGATCATTAAACCAAAGAGTCTCATCTTTTATTCTTGTAGTGAAGTAGGCCAACTTACTATCAAATGGGATTTATGGTTGTTTGTGAGATTGATAATTATATTTGAACCACCACTAAAAATCAATGTCCTCACTCCAACCACATTTATAGAGAGAAGTCACCCCACAAGAAAATATGCTTTAATTTTTAGTTGTTTGTGGTTGTCCCTAAACCTATTTATAAGATAGTCATTATTTGTCACAAATATGAATGATGATCCCTTGCACTTGCCACCCATATATGATTTCACTTTTAATAAAACCTTTAATTATAATTAAGAAATCCACAAAATATAATTAAAATAATTAAAATATTACATTAAATAAAATTATAAAAAATAAGATTTCTAAAAATATTTAAATATTATAATTGTCTTTTAAAAAAAAAATTAAATATCATCATTTTATAAAAAAAACTAATTTAAAATTTTATCAAATTCTTAATTAACCTAATTTCATTTTTTTATTTCCAATAATTAATTTTAAATATTGTAAAAACTCTAATTATATAATACAATAAATTAAAAAAATATTATATCATAAATTTCATGAAATAAAACAAACCCAAAATTAATATTTCCATTTTTTAAAATATAATTTTACATTAGTATTAATAAATTTATATTAAATAATCAATAAAATATTATAATTATGAATATAATATTATAAATCTATACTTGTAAAAATAAAACAATATATTATATTATACTTATAAAATAGGCCTAACTATCTATGAGTGCAGCAGCCTCTTGGACCCATGGGACCGTGACATAGACAAATGAGTCTGTATTTTTATGTTCTCTCTCCCATCAATTTGTGGCTTGCTCTTGTGCCATTTTTTTAACAAATAAGAAAAATAACCCCCATAACAAATGAGACAAATAACCTCCAATTTTGAGGCTGGAACAAATGCTAGCTCAATCGTTGATTGGCATTCCTAACGATCTGATTATATGCATCTTGATCAAATCTTGGAATAGCATTCTTCCCGGCTAGAGAAACCTTTTGAAATATTTTTGTTGAAAATAGATTCCATTATCTGAATGAAGGCTACATTAAACCAGCAAACAATGGAAGTCAAATGTATCTCATGGCATATTAACCTTAACGCATACTGCACCTAGTAACCAGCTTCTTAAACTAACACAAAATAGCTAGTTAGGCTTACTGTATATGGAGCAGTTGCAGGGTTTACAATTGGATGGCATATTAACCTTAATGCATAGCTTCTTAAACTAACACAAAATAACTCGTTAGGCTTACTGTATATGGAGCAGTTGCAGGGTTTACAATTGGAAAACAAGACTGAACTTAAACCAAACAAGAGAAAGAAGGCTACATTAAACAAGCAAACCATGGAAGTCAAATGTATCTTATGGCATATTAACCTTAATGGATACTACACCTGATAACAAGCTTCCTTAAATTAAAACAAAATAACTCGTTAGGCTTACTGTGTATATAGAGCAGTTGCAGGGTTTAAAAACAAGAGAAAGAGCCCTATTAAAACTTTGGTACCAAAGCCAGCCACAGCCAACATGTTGATGAGGTTGAGCCTTGACCATGTAAAATAGTACACCCATCACATAAATTGTAATGGTCTTTTCCCTCTCCTCAGTCTGCCCAATAACTAGGGTCAATTTCAAAAAACCCTTTCAAAAAACCTTGCAAAAGTAGGGTCTGTATGTAGCCTTTCGATTGACATGTTTGCATCTACAAAAATGAGAAGCACAAATTAACTTGTTTGGATATCCTATTTGTTTTGATTGCTGGTTACTTACCTTTTGATGAATCAAATCTTTTGGCACCATCTAAAAAAGTAAGAATGCAAGAATGCCAGATCAACCCAAAGTTTAATACTTTTGCTGTGTTTACTTTTCCTTTTAGCACTTTTATAAAGATAGAACCGAATGACTGACATGATACTACTGAACTGTATATTTATAAAGCTGATTTCACCTGCCCTCCATGGTTTTCTTCTAGAGCAAAAACAATACTGATTTTGAGAATTTTGGATCCGGAGGCAAAGACAGTAAGTGAAATAGTATTGAATTGTATTCTATAACTTTGCAAATGTGTTCATCTTGTCCCATGGATTACCTTCGCTATTATTTGAATCCATCTCATACTTGACAGCAACAGAATTTGAAAATATTAATGACGTCATACTTGAGAACCATAGAATTTGAAAAGATTAAAAAGTCGTGGATTTTTGTGTGATGAGAATGCACTTCATTTTTGGAATGAGCTTTGCAACAAACTAACATGCACATTTATATCCTCCATTGGTGGCGTATTACAGTACCTGAGATTTTACAGAATGAAACCTCCATTGGTAGCGTACTACAGTACATGAGATTTTAGAGAATGAATGGTTTAAGAAGGGTTACAAGCCACCCAAGTTCCAAGAAGAAAAGGAGGTAATTCGGATGACGTAGATGCTGTTTTTAATGACTCAGAAGTAAGATCTTGTGTGTGAAATATTGTTTTTCAAATTCTGAATATTCAAGGAAAAATCTTTTGAGTAGGTTTTTGCTACTTCTTTTAATTAGGTTCATCTTGTCAAAAAGAAGAAAGAGACACAGCCTGTGTTAATGAATGCATTTGAATTTATCTCCATGTCACAAGGTCTCAACCTCAACAATTTGCTTGAAAAGCATATTTTACTGGATCTGCATCTGCCTAGCAGATTACTGGTTGCTATTTCATCTATAGGTGTTGCAAGATGTTGGCTGCAGGGAAGTGAAGCTAAGTGAGCAGAGCGTAAGCTGCATCATGTGGTTGGCTGGCGTCCCTGGCCAATGAAAACAACATGAATCAGTAATTCGGCAGGTATGTTGTATGCATTGCGGACTTGATTTAACTAATTATCAAACTTAACTAATTAGTAATTATCAAACGCATCATACACATTATTCATATATACCATGTATATATGAATAGAAATTAATAGATAAAAATTAAGATTACCATGTAAATTAATAGATAAAAATTAAGATAAAAATTAATAGATAAAAATTAAGATTACCATGTAAATAGAAAAGCTTCGTTCTATTAAATATAAATTAATAACAACATTTGCCATATATAATTTCCATAATGCCATATATAATTTCCACCTCATTGCACTAACGGCCGGCTTCTTCTTGCTTGGCTTTTCGCGTAACTAGCACGCCTGCCTTTAATCGTCCGCGAAGCTCATCCTCCTCTTACTCCCACAACAGACACTGTAATTTGGGACATCCAGAGACATCGAGCTCCTCCAACCACGTACACTGTTCAACACCTTCCACTTCTTCTAGCTCCAAGCACCTACGAACATTTAGCACTCTAAGCCTTCTCAACTGCCATATCCCTCTTATGCGCTTCAGCTTCACACATCCTACTGCGTAAAACACCTCCAAAGAGGTCAACGTTTGCATCGTCGGCAGCTCTTCTAACTCCGAGCACCCACCAACATTGAGCATACGAAGATTTGCACACTGCTCCAACCCCCTTATGCTGTTTAGCTTCACACAGTGGATTGCCTGAAACTCCTCCAAAGAGGTCAACGTTGGCAGCTCTTCTAACTCAGAGATCTTACTAACATTGAGCTTACGAAGCTTTGCACACTGCTCCAACCACCTTATGCTGTTTAGCTTCACACAGTCATATGCGTGAAGCTCCTCCAAAGAGGTCAACGTTTGCATCGTCGGCAGCTCTTCTAACTCCGAGCACCCACCAACATTGAGATACCGAAGCTTTGCACACTGCTCCAACCCCCTTATGCTGTTTAGCTTCACACAGTGGACTGCCTGAAACTCCTCCAAAGAGGTCAACGTTTGCATCGTTGGCAGCTCTTCTAACTCAGAGCACCCACTAACATTGAGCCCCCGAAGCTTTGCACACTGCTCCAACCCCCTTATGCTGTTTAGCTTCACACAGTGGGCTGCCTGAAACACCTCCAAAGAGGTCAACGTTTGCATCGTTGGCAGCTCTTCTAACTCAGAGCACCCATTAACATTGAGCTTCCGAAGCTTTGCACACTGCTCCAACCCCCTTATGCGCTTCAGCTTCACACAGTTGAATGCGTGAAACTCCTCCAAAGAGGTCAACGTTTGCATCGTCGGCAGCTCTTGTAACTCCGAGCACTCAGCAACACTGAGATACCGAAGCTTTGCACACTGCTCCAACCCCCTTATGCGCTTCAGCCTCACACAGCCGCCTGCGGAAAACTCCTCCATGGATGTCAATGCTCCCATACTGGGCAGCTCTTCTAACTCTGTGCACCTAGGAACATTCACCACCCGAAGCTTTGAACACTGCTCCAACCCCCTTATGCGCTTCAGCTTCACACAGTAGAATGCGTGAAACTCCTCCAAAGAGGTCAACGTTTGCATCGTCGGCAGCTCTTCTAACTCCGAGCACCCACCAACATTGAGCTTCCGAAGCTTTGCACACTGCTCCAACCCCCTTATGCGCTTCAGCCTCTTACAGCCGGCTGCGTAAAACTCCTCCATGGATGTTAATGCTCCCATACTGGGCAGCTCTTCTAACTCGGAGCACCTAGAAATACTCACCACCCGAAGCTTTGAACACTGCTCCAACCCCCTTATGCGCTTCAGCCTCACACAGCCGACTGCGTAAAACTCCTCCATGGATGTCAATGCTCCCATACTGGGCAGCTCTTCTAACTCGGAGCACCCAGGAACACTCACCACCCGAAGCTTTGAACACTGCTCCAACCCCCTTATGCTGTTTAGCTTCACACAGTCTAATGCGTAAAACTCCTCCAAAGAGGTCAACGTTTGCATCGTCGGCAGCTCTTCTAACTCCGAGCACCCAGCAACATTGAGATACCGAAGCTTTGCACACTGCTCCAACCCCCTTATGCTGTTTAGCTTCACACAGTCATATGCGTGAAGCTCCTCCAAAGCGGTCAACGTTTGCATCGTCGGCAGTTCTTCTAACTCCGAGCAGCCACCAACATTGAGATACCGAAGCTTTGCACACTGCTCCAACCCCCTTATGCTTTTTAGCTTCACACAGTCATATGCGGTAAGCTCCTCCAAAGAGGTCAACGTTTGCATCGTCGGCAGCTCTTCTAACTCCGAGCACCCACCAACATTGAGCTCCCGAAGCTTTGCACACTGCTCCAACCCCCTTATGCGCTTCAGCCTCACACAGCCGTCTGCGTAAAATTCCTCCATGGATGTCAATGCTCCCATACTGGGCAGCTCTTCTAACTCGGAGCACCTAGCAACATTGACCACCCGAAGCTTTGCACACTGCTCCAACCCCCTTATGCTGTTTAGCTTCACACAGTCGAATGCGTGAAACTCCTCCAAAGAGGTCAATGTTTCCAAACTGGGCAGCTCTTCGAGCTCACAGCACCCACTGACATCTAGCAGCCGAAGCTGCAAAGGTACCTGCAAATATTCAAGGTTCAACATGACAAAGATATTAGAAAACTGTTGGCCTCTCAATCTCCAAAAAAGACGTAGGATATCTATTGAGACGTTGTGACACTATATCAATATAGACTAAACATACCAAGATAACACAACAAATTTCTAATTACCTGTGATTGGTCAGCATTTTGCCACAATGCATTGAGATCGCTGTCGCACACTTCTAGATGCCTTAAATTTTTCACTGACATCCATGAAGGCAGGGAAGAGTAAGGACAGTTTCTCCAACGGAGCCATAAGATGTCTGGTAACACCATCCTTGTCGACATGCGTTCCATATGTGGTGACTCCACCATACCCAAAATGATCTCCATAACATCATCTTCAGTGTCAAGAATTCGCAACCTCATGGTGCCAATACGGCCCAAGACATACTCACTATAGTTATTATAATCACTTCTATCCATCTTCAGTCCCCGCAACATTAGCTGATCATTTTTGAAAAACGATTGTCAATACAGACGATGAATTAAAACGATGGTTATTTTTGGAAAGTACGATGAACAAAAAACCGATCCAAACTTTTATGAATTGAGGAACTAATCTATTACAGAACACTTACAGGTGATTGCTGTGTTAAATCATCAATAACGGTCTCTGTCCAAGGCCTCCAACGCCAAAGACGAAAAGGCGACGATTTCTCCCCGATTTCTCTTCCCAAATCTCGCAGGTGCTCATGCATGTGGATAAAATTCCAACTGTCGACTTGCACGAGACATCTGTCCTGTAGCTTTTGAAAACCCCGCCTTCCTGTCCAGCCTGATTCGTTCCATATACTTATGGCTGTATCCCTGTTTTGTCCATTGAGGAAACATGCAATGTCTAGGAATATATGTTGTTCCTCTTTATTGAGGGCATCATAACTAATTTTAAGCTTTCCCTTTACCTCATCAGGAACCCTCCCCAATTCATCTTTCCACTCAGACATCTCTTTTCCATAAAGATGTGCCCCATATACCTTTAAAGATAAGGGCAAACCATTACAAGATTCTAAGAACTTATCTGTCAGAAATTCAAATCCTTCGCTAGGATAATCTTGGCCGAAGGCATGGCAGCAGAAGAGCTGTCGCGAGAATTTTGTGTCAAGCCCAGTCAACCTATAAATTGATGGTATTGCCACTCTTGCTGTTATGAGAACATCTGTATTTCTAGATGTAATCAATATTAAGCTATGGGAAAGGAAATCAAGAATTTCAAGAGGCAAAAACGCCCTGACCTGATCTTCATGGTCTACGTCATCTAAAACTATTAAAGCTTTAGAGGATTCGAGATGCTCAATGAGCATCGCTTTACCTTCATCAACATTGTCTATTGCCTTATCGATTCGAGCCAAATCCTTCAAAAGTTTTCTCTGCAGCGAAGTTAAAGACCCATCTTTGATGTTAGATAGAAAGCAGGATTTAGGATAATCTGATTTCTTCATATTGAAGAAATGTTTTGCTAAAGTTGTTTTTCCTACTCCACCTAACCCAGTGATCCCCACGATCTGAGGTTTTCCGCTTTGTGGTTGCTGCAACAGGACTGCATTCTGAAAGTCTGACAGCTTCTCATCCAAACCTGTTGGATATTCGGCCACGTACAGGTCTGGTTTTTTCACCATTTTCGACAAACATTCAACTACCTTGTCTAGCAGCTCCAGCTCCAAGTCTTCACTGTTATTGAGAAGAAAATAAATAAAACTAGTGAGATAAACGTTTATGTCTATTTATCAAAAATAAAATACTGCCATATGGAGAGAGGGAAGGCTGAGGCTGAGTTCTCACCCATTGCGCAACTCCAGCTCGAAACCGTGATTGTTTGCAACTTTAAAAAGTGCGTTTCTCCAATTTTGAATGGTGGTGGAGTTATATCGCGGCGTCCCTTCATCACTTTTCTCTTCCAGTGTTTTCAGGTCTTGCCCATACTTTCCCTTCGCATACCGAACGTCCGCAGGCGCGACACGGTAAAACACAGGGATAATAGGAGTATTTGACTGCAACATCCATACGAGTTCATTTAAGCACCAAGTTGATTGTGCATAATTAGGGGAGAATATCGCCACATGAACCGAGGCGGTTTCAATAGCATGTTTTATTTGATTACAGAAATCGTATCCTGGTTGCATTTCAGGTTCATCCAGAAATGCCCTCAAACCTTTCTCGTGAAGACGAAGGTAGAGAGACCTGGCGAATCTTTTCTTGTCGTCGAACCTGTGTTTGACATCAACACCTCGATGGTTGACGAAAAAGTCGAACAACTGAGAAGAGGTGGAGGTGGAGGCGGATGCAATCATTACTACGGGGATGGAGGCGCATGGATCGGTAGAGCTGGATGCCCCCACCGCGGCGCTGGAGGCAGAGGCGGGGATGGAGGCGCATGGATCGGTAGAGCTGGATGCCCCCACCGCGGCGCTGGAGGCAAAGGCGGGGATGGAGGTGCATGGATCGGTAGAGCTGGATGCCCCCACCGCGGCGCTGGAGGCAGAGGCAGCGGTGGAGGAGGATGCGGCGCTCGAGGTGGATGCACCCAGTGCAGCAGTGGAGGCGCATGGATCGGTGTAGTAGAATGCACCCACTTCCGCGGTGGAGGTGGAGGCGGAGGCAGCGGTAGATGATGCTGCAGTGAAGGCGGATGCACCCACTTCCGCGGTGGAGGATGAGGCAGCGGTAGATGATGCTGCAGTGGAGGCGGATGCACCCACTTCTGCAGTGGAGGTGGAGGTGGAGGCAGCGGTGGAGGATGCTGCAGTGGAGGCGGATGCAGCTGTGGAGGCCCAGGATGCACCCACTGCGGCGCTGGAGGCGGAAGCAGCGGTGGAGGAGGATGCGTCGCTGGAGGGGGAGGCACCCAGTGCAGCAGTGGAGGCGCATGGATCGTTGCAGCAGGATGAACCCACTTCCGCGGTGGAGGGGGAGGCATTCGTGGGGGAGGATTCTGCGGTGGAGGTGGAGGTGGAGGCGGAGGCAAGAATGCAGCAAGATGAACCCATTGCAGTGTTGGATGTGGCGTCAACGGTGGAGCAGGATTCAGCTGTTTGCCAATTGGTAAATAGAGATGGGAAGGGATGGTCGACACAAATTGCAAGAGATGAAGATGAATTAGAATTTAGGGGTTTTTAAAAGCGTGAAGCGTCTCCTGCGCATATATACACATCCAACGTTAAAACAAGCACTTCACCGTGGTTAAACCGCAGTTATGCACCCTGTGATTCTGTGTCGCTTCGTTGGGTTCCGGTGGGCCCTGGCTTCGTTGTCTCTTCGATACGTTCTCCATTTCAAAGATTCGTGATAACGTTTCCCAATATTATAATCGATACGTTCTCCACTTCAAAGATTCTTGATAACGTTTCCCAATATTATAATAAGCCGGAATTTTGGATTTTCAACCAGAGTAGTTAAATAGGCGACTTTTTGGCCACCTCCACCTGCATCGGACTTCCAACGACCAGTGTGGAAATTTCAAAACAGACTTACAACATTCACCTCTCACTTTTTCCCAACCTCCTTCCGCTGGGTATCCGTATGGCATGCTCTTGTAAGAGATTGTGAAATAGTGTGTATATATATGCATGATAATAGAGTAGAATAAGCTATGTTATATGGTTTGGTTTGAGTTCTAATTTTATGATGAGATTTGTTATTATATATATAATGAATTATAGAATAAAATAGTAAGAAATTAATATTAGTAAACATAAAAAATGTTATGAGAGACATTGTAATTGTAAAGATAAATTACAAGCTTGAGTTGTAACATGAGGTTATGACTTTTGATTTATGGATTTTGTCAATGGCTATGAGGTTCGCCAAACCTCAACTTTTTTTTAAGGTTTGTCAAAATTTGAATAGGAAGGTTAAAGTTCGACTAACCTTGTGACATAGAGTATAAGAAGGTGATGTTTTGGCCCAAAAAAGAATGGAAAATCTAGAATGATTTTGACAAAATATGGAGGAATTTTTTGGAAATTTCGCTTGTAGCAGTCAAGCTTCAAAATTTTGGATGCCCCAATGGTTCTTGATGGTGTTAAATCCATTTCCACCATTAAAAAAACAATTCAAACACTCCCACAGTCGGATTTCTTGTAAAAAAATTGTCAGATTCCGATAAAAAATTCTTCGTCCAAAGAAAATCATCGCCTCATTAGACAATGCCTATGTGAATAATCATTCATCCATTCCATGTTTTCAAATTGAGCACGGGATAATGAAAAATTGAAATCCCAGAAAAGGTGTTTGGAGAAGCCTCTGCATCTTGCTCTTCAAAAATTCAAAGATTGAAAGACAATCTGTTATTGTTGCTTTTGTATTTGGTTCAACACATCATTTTGGTCACAGTTAGTCGCAAATTCTATGAGGGAATAAACTAAGGTGAATTAGGAAATGGTTGTTGCCCACTGCCCAAAATTGGTAAAGATGTCTAGCGAAGGTTTCCTTGACATCAACACCCCGATGGTTGAATAGGTCGTACAATTGAGTTGTGATGGAGGCAGAGGCAGAGAAAACGATGGAGGAGGATGTAGACATTGCTAATTAGTAAATAGAAATGGGAAGTATGGTGGTGAGGATGACAATGAATTGGACTTTCAGGAGTAATTATATATATATATATATATATATATATATATATATATATATATACCCATCCATGTTTGTGATTCATGGCCACACTCTCTACTATTATAATAAACTGAAAATTGGGCTCCTCATATCTCCGTCTACATTCCCTACTTTTTATAATATATACAAATTTAATTCATGAAGTGTAGATCTGTTGGATTCTGTGGGGTTTAATTCCAACTAGGTATCAAGTTCAAACATCATGGGGAAGGGTTGAGTATTGAAGCCACCTTTGGAGGAATTAATATCTCAAGGGGTGTTGGATAAAATTTCTACCCTTTAGCTAGGAGGGCCAACAAAAGAAAACGAATAACCAAAGAAAGACATATACATAAATATATACCAGAAAACAACTACACGAAAAACAAACTAACCAACAAACTACACAGCAAATACATCACACAAATTATGATATTGAAGTGTTGATGCCCAAAATTAATTGCATCAACATTTGGGAATCAACTCGGTCAGAGCCCCAAGTTAGACTCTTATCCGTTTGGGATGGTGGTTCCAACTGGTATTTTGGGTCCAGTTACCCATAAAATGGATTTTTGATGGAAATGGAAAAAAAGATGATAAGAGAATATGATAATGATTGGCTAATATTAAAACTAATATAACGCTGAAATAATTACTTTACTTTACCCAAGTGTTTCAAAACATGTGATAGAATTATAACATTATTTAATTAAAATAAATATTCTCATAAACCAATGTTTTATCATATCGATAAAGGTATTAATTTAATTAAATAGTTAATCCAATTAATATTAAGTTCAACACATGAAATAGCACTTTCATTGTTCAATGTATTTGTAATAAATTGATTTCACACATCAATAGTGATTGTGCTTAAATCAGTAAACATAAATGCATGAACAATACTTAAACAAGTAAAAATAATTCCCTTAATAATAGAAAGCAAACAAAAGAGATAAATGTACCTAATCTGTGAACGATATGTTCATGTTGGGATTGAAATGGTTCAGATCTAATATAAGAAAAACTTAAGAACAAAAGTGCAACAAAATTTCTCCTTTTCTCCAAAAATCATAACCCCTTGCATCAGTTCGAGAGAGTGATTTATAGCCTTCTTTACAATATGAGAGTAAAACAAATTCTCCTACAAATATTTAACTAAATCGTATCAACTATCACAAAAAGGTAAATAGTTACAATAATATCAATCAGTTGAAGTCGAGCCAATAGTTTGTTGCCATTGTCTTTGAATCGCTTGAAGCGCAGAAAACTCTAGAGAAGATCGAGGCTTGATGTGTACTTGACAGCCGAAAATAGATGCCTTCAAAGGTGGCATCATTTGAATATATGCATTGGTAAGTGCTTTAAGGACTAGCCAATGGCGATGCTTCTTAATCAAGAATTTCCAGTGAAGATCAAGATTGACCTTGGTTAATTGGTCAATTCTATTAACAAACTGAGTCCTTTCTTCAAACCAATCCTTTCACAGTTTCTTTGCATCTTGCAGTGAATCTTTTCGATGGCTGGATATCAAATTTGATTCAAGTAAATATTTTGTAATGGACACTACCATCATCATTAGAAAAATTGTGTGCATCACTGACCAACGACTTTACGAAACGAATTCTCGCTTTCAATCTTTTGAAAATAATAGACTTCTGCATTTCATCAACTTTAGGAAAATCATATTGTTTTCCCTCATCGTTGTTCTGTCATTTCAGTAGCATGTTTAAGTATCGTTTGGAATCATCATATTAGGTCTCCATATCAACTAATTCATTAGTTAATGCATCTCCCAATTTGCATTGTACTTGTATTAAACCCAACTTATCATAGAAAAGATTTTGTTGTTTTTGGCACTGAGAATTAAGCTCATAAGCTTCCTATTTGAATTTTGCTAAATGAGGAGTTCCAGTGTACATCTGTTCCATCTTCTGTTGTAAATCTCTCAGTTTTCCATCCTTTAGCATTATCTCTTTAGAATGTTGGATTTGGAATGCATTGAAATTTCTTTGCAATGTGGTCAATCTGATATCCTTTTGATCCAATTCTGTTTGTAATTATGCTTTCCACAATTCTTTTTCTTTTACAAATTCTTGTTCCATGGTAGCTATTCTTTCATTTTTTTCCTTTAGTAATCTTGTAACTCTATTGTTTTTTCAATAGTTGCAGAGACATAGGCATATGTAAACTGAGTCAACTTACCAAGTTCATCACCAGGGTCAACCGATGATCCTTTCCAAATAACTTCAAGAGAAGTAGCAGGAAGAGAATTTTCTAAGACCAATGCTTGAGATGCTTCTAACTTTATCTTCTTCCTACCCCTTTTCATTATAAATTTATGCATCGGGCTATAGAAAACATCCATAGGAGGAATCTCTGTTGAGATTCAACAAGATGATGAGCTTAGTGAAAATTAAGCACCTTCACTAAGTGGGGCTCGTAGGCTAATTTTAGGTGTATGTCTATTTTTAGAATGGTGAGCATATTCTAAAGTTAGCAGGATGTTGATTCTAGATGGTTGAGAAAATTCTATCTTTGGATAAATTTCTATTTTTAGAAGATTGTTCGAAGTCTATTTATAGATCGCTAATCTAAAAATAGATGCATATTGCCAATTATTATTAGCCCTTAATAATAATCAGACAATAAATATCAACTTATTCTCTTGGAGCACTTTATTTCAGTGAGCAAATGTGGCACATCAGTGGGCTAAAGGAATTACGCAATTCCTAGGGTTAGTTGGTGACTCATGCATGGAGGACTTCGTTATAATTGAAGTGGCGAGTTGTAACAGAGTTGGAAGAGTAGTTATGGGAGTTTTTATCTAGTTTAACTCAGTTAAGTGAGTTAAACTCAGTTGTGCTAGTTGTCACTCATGATACACTAGTGAGAGTTCAGTTAATTAATTATTTAATTAATTCACAACTAGTGACTCACATACAACTGAAGAAATACAACAGCTAACTACTTGCATGTCAGTTCCAGTGGAGACCCAATGGAGAGATAGGTGAAAGGGTGAGATGGACTATTTTTTGTGATTATAGTGATGCATTCAATGCATATACACAGACATTGGAGATGACAATGAGGATTGCGCAGTGCAAGCAAGGCAAGATCGAATTCATTAAGGGATCTTCTTCAACAGGGATTGCGCAGTGGAGGCAGGTTGTCAGGAGGCAAGAAATTGGTGCATAGATATGCAAATTTCTGGATGACAGTGTGACGATTGTATATTGTACTGAGAGCTCTGTGAGCTTAGCTTTGTATGAGATTGTTACATGATCCATTGATATACATAATATATGATAGTTGGGGTTTTTAGCTTTAAGCTTTCCCGGTAAAACATCTTGTTATGTGTGATTGATTTTTCTTCATATGTTTGCAATTGGCGATTTAATTTCCTCAAATAATTAAGTGGAAGGATTCTGTATTTAACATAAGATTAATTTGTTAGATCAGGAGAGTTCTGTAATACATATCAGTATTAATAAATTTCTACAATCTCCTCAATATTGAGGAAGATTTCAGAGGTAGTATTGGCAAGGATAATTTCCACATTAGGATGAGTAGTCAATGGTGTCTTATTTAGTGTTTATTGCTCTAGAAGAGTCTTTTGCTCAGTGCTAGAAATATTTTTCAAATATTGTTATTGGGAAGAAGTCTCCTTCTCTTTTTTTATGATTTCTTATGCTCCTTCTTTTGGCTTGTGATGGTTTTCTCAAATTCTTCCCATACCTTTTGCAATTTTGGGTCTTCTATGTGAACTTTCCCTTCAGGATTTAAAGCAGTGGTTGTCCCTACTTGTTGTTGTTGAGTGGAAGCCACTGTGTCTTTTAGAGATGCACCTTTCTAAAGGAAGTTGCAATAAATTCATAGGAAAAAGAGACAACCTTGAATTCCGGAAAGTCAAATACTTCTCCCATTCTTTCACTGATAGTTTTTCATCAACATTTCTTAACGTTGTGTTATATGAGGTGGCTTTAGCAAAAAAATTATCAAATGTATGTTCCTCATGATGAAACATTCTAATACCAACGGTTGTAGCAATTTGATGTGTTATTCCATCATGGTTGTATGCTCTAGCAAGGATGGTAGCCAATTTTAAAGCTTCTATGGGTTTTAATTCTTTTTCTGCATGACCATAATTGCTTAGGGAATAAATTCCAAAAGGGAGAGGAAACTGAGGCCATACTCTTTTGTTACAGTCCTTTAGTGCCACCTCTCTGCATAGAAATTTATCGAGGATATAGAGGGGTAGGACATGAGGTGCACCATGACTTCCCCAAACTCTAATATAAGTAAATAATTCTTTACCGAACCAGTTCTCGATTCTCTTGAGGCTATTCATGGCTTCCAGAGTCATTCTTGGAGGCTTGACATCAAAACAAATTTCATAAATAGGAATAATGACCAGGTGACAAATTTTGTAAAATTGGTCGAGATAATTGGATTCCCAAATAATACTATGATAAATGTGAATTGGGAGAGGATCAGAAGGAGTTCATTTCCATCACATGGCTAGGAAATCCAAATAAAATCGGAGGCAATCCATAATGTAGGAAGACATATAAAATGGGGGAATGATGTTTTCGGAAACACTCTGAGAGCTGTGAAAAGCTAGAATGTGTTTGGATATATTATCAGACAATAAAGTGGCTCAGTTAAAATTGTAACCCTTCGATGCTCCATCAATTAAAGAAACCCAAGTATTGGGAAATTTAGGAACATTGGGGTAAGCATATAATCTGCACAACATGGCGGTAATTCAACTGAAAGGAGTAGCAAGCAAACTATAAAATACTGACGATCCTCCTCTGCTTTGTGTTTATTTTGGTATTTCCTCCATTCTATTACAGAATAAAAAATGGGTTCATGCTTCTTGGCGAAGTCTTTCACATATTGTTTATTGAAAATTCATTGGGTTTCATGCAAATGGTACATAAATTGAAGGTCTTCTGACCTGAATGAGCCAATCATGGTGCCATTTTTGGTATAAAACCTTCATTCTGTAATATTTACATTCTCGACCACCCATCTGACCATATCAGTGTAGGGCATTAATCTGGGCCTTGCTGCAATTCTATGCAAGAAATAATTTGTTGTGTCTTGATGGGTTGCCTCTGGTGTAGGTGTTTGGTCGTCATATGTCACAACCTTCACTATAACCTGATGCTTTTCATCCTCAAATAATTTGTAAATATTCTCCCATGAAGTGTTTCTTGAATCTCTTCTATAGACAGTGTTTAAGAAAAGAGTTGCATCCATAATTTTTTCGTTTATAACTTCCCTATATGGGCCGAAGCGTTGCTGCAGAGGAGCTTTATTTTAGATTTTGACACATCATTCTTCATTTCTCCCAAGTGATAAGTATCAGAGCTCAACTGCAATAAATTGAAAATAGAAGAGAAAATTAGCTCATAGGAGAGTAAAGTGAGAAATCGTAGAAATGAATTCTAAAGTGGTGATCTTTTCCATTAAATTAACTAAATTTCATCTTAAATGTGCCAGTGCAAAACTATAATGGAAGTGTTTGATTGAATGCACACTAGATATGCGGAAGCCCACGTGAAAAGTGCCATGTCAAAGCCCTGGACTAAAGTGCCCAGAAGAAACTTAAAATGCAATTTTATAAATTAGCAAGGTTTTCGAGCTTGCAGGTAGTAGAGGAGTGAGAATAAGTATAGTATCCCGGAAGGGAGAGCCCGAGTCTAAATGGAATAAAGTTATGGGTATAAGAGGTGCGGGTTCCTAGGGTATTGAAGCAATAGTGGGGCCATTACTTATAAGATAGTGTGGTTGTAAATATATTAAATTAGTGTAAGCCAATCATTTTATTTGCACAAATATTGAAACATGTGATGATGTGGAACCCAGAGCTCATGTGCCCAGAAAATTTTAAAATTAAATTTTAAGAAGCTACGGGCTTCCGGGTACCAGGGAAGCCTCATTGCTAAGTCTTAATGTAAAGGAGCATTTTTTCAAAGAACATGGTAATATTTGTTAAGGTTGCAGTGGTTATTCAATAATGGACATATTTTATTATTTTAATGTTTATTGAGGTAGAAAGGGATTTATTTAAGGATTTTTGGAAAAATGGTCCCCATTATTATTATGATAGAAACTTAATGGGGGTTGTTTTTCTCTACAACATGAAGAAAGAAGTTCAAGTTTGGTAGGGTTTGTCCAATACTTTAGTGAAGGTGAAGGAAAAGAAACCAGAGTTGTATCATGGTACCTAAATTTCCAAGGTGAATGGCAATTTATGTTGGGATATAGAGAAATATCTTGGACAACTAGGGGCATGCTTAGAAGAGGACACGATTAGGGTTGCTACTACATATTTTACAAGGAATGTGAAGTTGAGGTGGAGGACTACGACATAGGAGATCATTGTTGGTCACATCCAAGATGATATCACTACATGAGTAGAGATGAAGGAAGCTTTGTACACCTAGTTTGGACCGAAGGATTGAACTTGGAATGCAAGGAATAAGCTGAGGAATTTGAGGCAGTATTGTAGTAAACAACCTTACATTCCTTAGTATTTTGGTCTCATGCTGGAGATAAAGGATATGTCTGATGGAGGCGGGTTGTTTAACTTCATGATGGGATTTCAGCCTTAAGCATAAATAGAGGTGAGAAGGAAAAATGTTTAGACACTCGCAATGACTATCATTGTGAAAGATAAGATTTTGGATTTCTATGTGAATGGGAAGACAAAAGGGAAATATAAGGGTGGTGATAAGGCCCAAAGAATAAGATAGACAAAGGGAAAGAGAAATCTTCGAAGGAGGATGGATTAAAGCAAAATAGTTTAGGGAAGGAGAAGAAGTCTCTTTCATGTTGGATGTGCATAGAAGATCATATTGCAAAGAATTTTCCATTGAAGCATAGGTTTATTGGGATGCAACAGGTTGAGAATTCATCTATGGGAGTGATGCAGGTTTTGGAGCTTATTCAAAAGAAGCCACTCCAAAACATGATCAAAGAAGAAACCAACTGAATTATGTGAGTGCAGATGTTGTTGGGATTCAACAGGTTTATTTGGTGGATAGTGATACCACTCACAACTTCGTGAGGGAGGATGTAGCCAGAAAATTGGGTTTGCATATTGTTCTAATCCATATTTCCTTAGAAGCAGTGAACTCTGAGGATAGGAGAGTTCTCAAATCAGTCAAGGATGTTCCACTACGGATTGGTTTTTGGAGTGGGAAGCTTGACTTCACCATCATTGAGTTGGATGACTACGAGGTTGTATTAGGACATGAGTTCTTGATTGGAGAGAGAGTTGGATCTATGCCACACTTAAAGAGATTATTCATTCTTTCAAGAGTAGAGCCTATGATTGTTTTGACTATACGACCCATTTCATATGGAGGCACTAGGATGACAGTTATCCTTATGGAGGAGAGACAACTTGATGATGAGATTCTTTGGAGGTTGGATCATGTGGATTCTATCCTATATAGTAGACTAGGACTATGATTGACTTGGAAAATAAGGTTTTGAGTCTCACTAAGAGACATTATATGGTTGATGTTGAGACATCATCACATTATTGGGATGATTTTATTGGCATTTATGATGAGGAGGGAGAATTGATTGAGGATCATCGTGATGATGATGGCACCAAGAGGATTTCATCTACAGTACATGATGAGGTTTAGGATGATGAGACTTAGTATAGATGAGCCAATAGAGATCTTGAGGAGTCTAAGGAGACAGGTGATTCAAATGGATGGTCTAAGGATCTAGAGTTGAACAAATTGACTGAGGAGATTGAGGCTAGGATAGGTTCATATCCCCTGTTATGGAGATATATTATAGACTATTTTGGAGGTGTCATTCTAAGAGTAGGAGGACCATTTCCAAGATTGGATAGATCATATTTGAGAGACCAAGGTACATCTTCAGGAGGTAGATTTGGGCATGAAGTGTGGAGAGGTGGTCCTCAAGACTACCCCCACCTCATCTTCTTTATGAGCTTTTGGAGATGGACTCATCATCCATTGCTCAGTGTGGAAGGTCCAAATATATGTGGAATGCCTAACAAAGGTAATTCCCGATGAACATATTTGAGATGATGAGTTTTATGTGTGGAAATTTTCAGGACGACCTTGGGATGTTACATGTTTGGCGCATATTTGGGTTGTGTGAGACATTCTTGTGGAGCTGGAGCTACGATCATTTTAACTACCCATTTAGTTGATGACACATGAGGATCCAACACATGGCATTCTTATAGGAGCATTCATCGGCTCATAGGATTGATGCAATGTTAGGAGATGAGCATTCTTCACATGATTCATGCAATTTGATGAGAGGTTGTTCGATGGCATGGGTTCTCAATTTGATGGACAATATTATTAAGGATGCAACGCCTTGGTGATGGATATATTTCCAATGGGGATTCATTGTCAAGGACAACAACATATTTGGACAGGCCCTTGCATTTAGGCACCCACGCGAGCTTCAAGATGGTTGATTCGATTTGCAATATGAGACAATCATCACACGATTTGTGATGATTATGTGATATTTTAGGGTTTCTTAACCGAGCGAGTTGAGATGATCAAGATGAGTGCACCCATGCTCGAGTTGTGTTAGCTAAGACAAGTGTGCATATGCTCGAGTTATGTTAGTCAAGACTTATGCATCCAAGTGCGAAATTTTGGCTCAAGTGTTGAGTGCTCACTCGATTTTGATGTTTCTTGTACGATGGAATCAGTTAGTGCAATCGTGCCAATCAAGCCCACACATCGCCACATTGGAGATTTCACCATGTGTTGGGTCGACTTCATGAGAGAATGGGTCAATGCAATTATTTAGAGAGTTGACTCGAGGAATGTGAAGGGTTGACCAACCTAAGAGATGTGTCGGTTGGGTGATACACGTCTCTTCACGTATCCCTTGAGACACATATATGTTGGAGTGTTGTTGAACAAAGTTAAAAGGGAAGGAAGCAAGCTTGAAGAGAAGAGAAGGAGCAGTCTGAAGTGCGCAAATATGAACCATGCCATAGGTCTGAGCCTCAAGGGAAAGAATAACCAAATTTTAGGTTTGATCTCCCCTCACAGGTAGAGAAGAGAACTGAACCAAACCGACTGAAGTTGGAGAGGAAGTTTTGCACACAATTTGGATGAGGATAGTAGCTTAGGGATTGGATTTGTGATTACAACAGCAGGTCGAGTGTTTGAGGCCTCATTTTGATAACCATACACCATACATCGAATTCTCTTTCACAATTGAAGGTGCGAACCAAAAGGAGGATTGGGGAGGGTGTTTTGCAGGTAAATTTGAGGGTTTCAATTGGGAGCAAACTAAGAGTTTTTTTTGTTGTATATTTTGGGGGAGTAGGGAGAGGGCCTATCTTTTGGATATTTTGTAGCATTGTCATGTATTTGTGAAGCTTACATCATAATAATTGTGGGTGGACCAAAGGTCCCCTTTTCCATATCCTGATGTACATCTTTATGAGCATCATTGTAATTATATGAATGTGACATAGCATGGTCATAATGATGTGATGATTGGACTCTTGCACATGAGATGGATGAAAATTTAAGATTAGGCAATATACTTCTGTTATGGTTGTATGTTAGATTCCACACACATAATATATCTAACACATAAATAACATATAAATAGATGTATAAGTGCTAGATGCATATTCCAAGAGTTGATAACTCATAATTTGGTCACTGCAATTGTAAGGAACCTCAACGATGCCACACATTTAGAAGGCCTCAACGCGCGTTAACTTGAGGGACGCTCTAACGACATAATGGGTGTGTTCTCAAGTGGCTTACTCATGGCTAATTATCTCTTTATCCATTCGGAAAAGGCCTATCATTATTAAAACCCCGATCCCTTATCCAAAATAATACTAAATGATAAAATGAAAATTAATTTATTACAACACTTTTATAATATGTTAAAAAAATTGTGCTATAAAAAGTTATATTTTAAAAATTATTAAATTGAAAATATGAATCTGTGAATTGCGAGGCACGAATACTCTTAATTTAATTGGATAACGCATTGCCATATTTTAATGATCATGTGAATTCATATATAAACGATTGTGGAAATAAAATATAAAATTAAAAGATTATATGGATTTATGAAAACATTAAATATAATAAAATATTTAATTCACAACACTTTTGTAATATGTTAAAAAAATTTATGTAATAAAACGTTATAATTTAAAAATTATTAAATTAAAAATATGAATCTTTGAATTGTGAGGCAGGAATACTCTTGATTTAATTATTGTCACCTTTTAATGATAATGTGAACTCATACATAAACTATTGTGGAAATAAAATAGAAATTTAAAATATTAAATGGATATATATATATATATATATATATATATATATATATATTTAAAAAATGTTTTTTTTTCTTTCTAAAATAAATATATATGTGTGGGGTAAGACTAATTTTTTATTATTATATATTATGGATAAATTATTTTTTCTTATATAAAAGTGATTAGTGAATGTGCGTACACGCACGCTCACAAATAATAACCAATAATAATTATCTATCACTTATTATTTAACAATTAAATTAAAACAAATTATTTTCAAAATAAATTATAAATTCTCTTTTACTAAGTTTATATTGATGAACCATGGGTTTCAACAGAATAGTGCACTTTGATGTAAAATAAAAATAAAAGTGAAAGAATATTTTTTTAACATCCTAAATTTTTAAAATTTATTTTATATTTATAAATATGGCTTGAAATTTATGAATATGTCTTTTTTGTTTGCTAGGTTGTGTGAGTCCTGAGATGATTGCATATTTAACTTTTGGCTTGAGAAACCACGACTCAGGGGCATTGAAGCCGTCAAAATATCTGGGGATTGCACTCGACCCGGGCCACACCAACCCTTTACATGGTTGGATTTTTGCCCATGGAGTTTTGAACCAATGACCTTCACATCATGGAATGTTTTAACAGTACACTCATCATCATCTATTCTACACCCCGTCAAATAATATTTATGAATACTTTAAAAATATATTTATATAAATAATAGTATTGTATATATTTTAAAAATATCACATTTATTTTATAATTTATATTATGGTTTGATGTTTAGAAATACTTTATAAATATATTTATGTAATAAATTATATAATAGTGTTTACATTCTACAAATATAATTTAAATGGATAAGGGTTTTAGTCATAATAGTTTTTTCTCAAATTGATAAAGAGATAATTATCTATGATTATAAACCATGTGACACCACACCGCTCCATACATCCATCCATCCTATTTTAAAAGTATAAATATGGTATTGGAATAAAAATTTAAATAATTTTTATTTATCCACATAAAATTAATGATTTATGGGTTTATGGTTGTAAGATTTGGGGTCGGAAGCATATCCTACTAAATTTGGAATAAAATTAAATAAATCTAAAAATAATTGATTGCTTACAATTTTAAAATTATTAGCAATGCCCCTTATTTCATTCTCCTCATGGAAGATAATATCATACTCATTGAATGTTAAGCCTTAAAATTAGAATATAAAATATTGACCAAGACAAACTTCTCATTGTTGACTCTCAAACTTGTCAATACTCCAATGATTATGAAGTGTTGTAACAAATCCATACATGCAATTTTTTACTAAAATTTCAAGGACTATTGAATGCTAAACTATGTAGTTAACCTACTAGCCTACTAGGGAACTATAGGTGTTGAAATTTGCAACAAGAAACAGTGAAATTGGCATCCAGAAACAACATGACAATACACAATAGTGATGGGTCCAAGCAATAGTCACACAGTGATGGGTCCAAGCGATAGACACACAGTGATAGGTCCTAGCAATACATTAGTGCGTCTAATTTAATTTTCCCTTAATTAAATTGGACAATAAATTGTAATCTTATCTCAAAATCACTTGTAATAGTTAACTGAGTGTGATAAACTCAGTTAGCTCATGAATTTCGAGTTGAGGGTGGTTGGTGAGGCATGCAAAGTGATTCTAGTTGTATTAGAGTTCAAGTTGCAGTTAGTGCATTAGTTTAATGCATGATAAATTAGTTAACTCAATCTAGGTGAGTTAAAGTCAGTCTAACTAGTTGTAACTGATTGTAGCACTAGTAAGAGGTCAAGTGAATCAAATCAGATTTGATTCACATGCAGTGATCTGTCAAGAGACTGATGATTTACTATTAATAGTTGCATGGATGTCAGTTCAAGTGGAGACCCAATTGAGACAAAGGTTAAAGGGAAGTTAACTATCAGTTGTGATATTAGCAAACAACCCAGATACAGTTAAATCACCATAGGATGCCCATGATACTCATCGTAGTTAAGGAATGTTGAAATTCCTTGAGAATAGGGATTTCATTCCACATAAACTGCGTGAGGAAGGTAGGCTGAAGATAGATTGACAATTGGCTAAGTGTTGGTCCAATTTTTCCCGGATCAGTGTGAGACAATTGCTAGAGTGCAACAGAATCTTGTGAGAAGAGTGCATTGTATTGTTTCATGATTCATTGGTGAATATACAATAGAAGATAAAGAGTTTTTGAGCAACAATATTTCCCCGGGAAAAATATCTGTGTTGTGTATTGATTTGCTTCTTTATTTTAGTTGGCATGATTATGTGATCGTGTTTAATTTCCACAAATGAATTGTTAGAAGGATTTAGTATCTTGCTTTAGAACATTGCATGATCTGATTGAATTCATGATATACATATTGTTTGTATAATTTCTACAATAGGGAGTCTTCCTAGTGTGCATTGAGGTTATATCAATGATGTGTTTTAACACTTATTTACATTTTTCTTTTATGTCGTTGACATGGTTATTGATGTTATTTCATGCCTATATATCCTGATTACATACTACTAGAAAGACATGTTAAAAGATTTCTCAAACATATTTAGTATTCTCATTTTTCATGATGATGATGATGATATGGTTTACTTGAGTGTATACTTTTATATGACTTAGATGAATTATTTTAGGTAGTTTATGGAAGTCTTATAATGTTTTTTTATTGTGGTTTTGATGAGCAATACAATGACTTAATTGATTCTCCTATCATACTTAGAATTGAGTGGTCATACCTACAAAGATAATACAATTTTCAAGTGAGCAAAGTTAAGTTGCAAACAGAGAAAAACAAGCATGTGAATACAATCATAGAGGCATACTCCCACTATAGTTGGCATTGCGAGTAAATAATGTATTGTTTGATAAGGTAAAGGAAAAATTCCTCGGGCTCCTAAGCCATGTGGATAATGAAAACAAGTTATAAGCCCAAGTTGTAGCTTGGCAATAGAATGGTGGCTAAATTACAACCCATGTAAAATGTGTCTAAGGTCTCATATGTAAAGGAAAATGTTTTGATTTTTTTCTAATGGGAATGGATATGGAAATTTGTTTTTCTATTCACCATTCATCAGAAAGTTTATATGCCACCATATTTCAACTAACTAAATATTTACTATAAAGGTGTTTTTATACAACCTTGGTTGTATCCAACCATAACCAAGTGCTTCCTTATAACTTGCCCACATCACATCAATTTTGGAGATCTAATATTAGTCATTGAATACAAATAGATGGTTGATAATGTGATTAGGAAAACCCTATAATTTTCTCTAAATCACTCTACGTGGATTTTCATTCTGATGCATTGAAGAAAGGGCTTCTTGGAGAGTTTCATGGATAGAGAGTGATGTAGATTCAAAATATACTATTATTAGCATATCTCCATGACATTTGGAACTTGTGGTTAAGCTCTTTCATCTAATATTGGTTTTTTCTTGAGTTGGGGCATATTTGGTTTCATTATGCTTACTCAAATTTTTTGGTGCATGTTTGAAGAGAGGCCTTATTTACGTTTTTCACCTTGATAATCTCCTTTGTCCTATGTAAACATGAAAGTGGTGAGTAAAATAAAATTTCAATCATATAAATGTTGCTTTGGGAGGTCGGTTTCATGGCTAAAGGAAATGTTTTAGAGCACAAATGACGAGCTCAGTAAGAAAGAAATTGGTGGAGCCAACCACATTTGATAAAGAGGTAGTCACTATCACTTTAAAATAACTCAAATTATCCTTGCACTTAAATTTATCACTTGTGTTAGCCCCCCTATGAAATTTTTGACAAGCAAATAGGGGGCTAAATCATTTTTGAGGCTTCAAGGAATGCATTTCCTCTGAAAACACAGTCTCCTTGAAGCCTCTTCGGGTCTTTTATCCTTTGACAAGTCCCCTCTGCTGATTTCCCTTATAAAGCCTCTCTGTTGATGAAGAAATGCCCAAAGGTCTCCTTTCCCCTTTATTTTTTCCTCATTTAACCTCTTTTTCTTCCCCTTTTTCTCCCCTTCTATTTCCCCATTTACCCCTCAAATCCCCCCAAGATCCCCTTTAAATTCTTCCCCTGCCCTTTGTTTTCCCTTCTTCCCCCTTTATTCCTCTATTGTTACCTTTCCCCGGCCCTCAAATTACATTAAAATGGGCTTAAAAACCCTTTTCCGACCTTATTATAAGGCCTAGCCCCTTACCATAGGTCCCTTAACCACTTCCCCACATATGCCCGTCACCCAAGACCAAGCGCTTAAGCCTTGGGGGCCAATCGCAATCGAAACAACCGGCGGGTGCATTTCCTTTGTAATACTCAAAAAACCCGATGCGATTGTTTTATTTCGATAGGTCCCGCGGTGCGTTCAGCACCGTTGATCTACCCTGATGATCCAACGGCTATCGCTCTCCCTTGTCGATCGCAATTGGAAGTTTGTGAGTGTCTCATTTTTGTGCCCTTCCGATTGCATCCCCTCCGATTGTGTTCTCCACCGTTGATCTCCCCGCCAGATCGACGGCCAGCGCTCAATCGCTCTCCCCTGTCGATCGCAATCGAAAGTTTGTGAGTGTCTCATTTTTGTGCCCTTCCGATTGCATCTCCGCCGTCCGTCTCCTCCTGGATCTGACGGCTCAGGTCTAATCGCCCTCCGCCTCCGCTGGGTCCCACTATTTCATTCATCACCGTCGCATTTCTTGCATTTTGCTTGTTTTGTTAGTTTCGTATATTGTTACGCCGGATCAATCTCCACCGTCGATCTTCCTCCCCAGACCATGATCCCACGGTCTGCGCTGCATACTATCACCGAACCCTATCACTCATCAGGTCTCACCATTTCATTGCATTCTGTTACCATTATAGTAAAAGCCACCATTCCTCCGCCACTTTGCATTTGTTCATTGTTTCTCCGCTGTTCTACCACCGTTCTTCCGCCTCCGCAACATTTCTCCACCACCACTGCCTGTGGTTTTAAACGATTTATCTCACTGTGCAGATAACACAGAGAGGCCAATTCAGCGGCCAAACGAGACAGCAAAGCCGGATTAGAAGGGATTTGAGCCGGTAATTGAAGATTAATGGTTGTAATCCCGCATTCAAAGGATTAAGGCGCTGTTTGAAGACTGATGAGCACACCAGCAAGTAATTACTGCGCTACCTAACAGCAGAGTACTCTTTCTCCAGGCGTACACCATTCCTACAGTGTTCTCCATGCCTCTCGAGCCCAGGGAAATTAAATGCGCAGACAGGAGCTTCATTAAAGACTGTCTGAGCAGCAGTAATGGAGGTATGGAGAAATCGCAGACTTCCATCCATGTCATTTATTTCAGAGTGGCAGCGCAGAGCTCCAGACAGCCAGAAGGACTCTAAAAGAAATATCCGAGGTCAATCGTCCTGACAGAGGCTTCCCTAGCCAGCATACAGAGTACATACAGCGCTGCATTCAGCCATTAAACAGCATGGGCATGGACACTTCCGCCGATTCTGTCTTAATGTGATCAATTAATTGTCTATCTGCCTCTGTCTCTTCCTCTTCTCCTATAAAATCCCTGAGAACAAATTGTAAAGGTTGTTGTTGCCTTGCTGGGCATCTGCTGTTAGGGGGATTCATTCTTGACTGTTAGAACAGTCGTGGGAGGGAGTAGCAGAGTAGTTGTATGTAATAGGCTAGGAGGAGAAGTCTGGACTGTAACAGTTGTTGAGCCATATTGTACATGACTGGTTTTGCATCAATTAATCAAAGCACATTTCACAGGATCCTGGTCTATTACTATTGGTGATGTTCTTCTTTACTCTGTCTATTACATTTCCATATTGTTTCATTATTCTTCTGGTAGGCATCAGAATAATGGTATAGGATTCACCCTTGTTAGGTGCCCTATGCTGTCTTCTCTCCCTACCTTTATGTTTTCTGCTCTATGTGCTATCTAAGAGTTAATTCACGGGTTTAACCAGCGCAGCGGATGTTATTGCCTGCTGGCTGATGTATGAACTTGGGGGTTTGCTTCTTAGATATTTCTTTGTAATCTTATCTCTGTTTTTCCCTTGGAGTTGCTAAAGCAGACCTGGAGTTAAATGACCTCTGGTCTGATCTATAAGCAGCCCCGTTGTCTCTTTGAGAGCTGCCCTTGAGTATGTCCAAGCAGGTCTGGAGTTAAATGACCTCTGACCTGATCTATAGACAAAAATCTGGTTGTCTTTCCTTCTTTCACCTTCCTTCCTTAATGTTCCATCCCATCATCTATCTAAAAGATCCTTTAGTGTAGATGACTTGCCCTTTGAAAGCCTTGGCTAGTGGATGCAAGTAATTTCCTTTTATGACTCCATAGCCCAATGGATGGCACGGTCTTGGCCCATCCTCTCTGCTGAAATATCCTGTTGTTTGGTTCCTTTCCCCATTGCTTTCTCGGCCTATGATCCCCTGACCAACCCAGCAACCCTTCAACCAAATCATTTAAAAGCCCCCTTTGTGCTTCATAACTAGCCTAACATCTCATTTTGAGCTTCAAAGATAAATCATTCTTTGCTCTATTTGGAGAGATCCCTCTCCGGGTCCAGGAGGGCTAGATCCTAAGGCCCCAAAGTGGTTATGATGTTGTCTCATCTTTTGGTCTTGCCAATCTGGCCAAAACATGGGAACCCCAACATAATGGCGACCATACTGGGGAAAGAACTGCTTTGTCTCTAGATTGGCTTTTCATTGCTGATGGTGGACAGCATCCAGCTCCAAACAGTTATAATCATCCACCTGGAGACTCCACACTCCCTATGATCCAAAGACCAAATGACTCCACTGGTGAAGGACACTGAACTGGTTGAGAAGAGGCAGTAGCCTTCTTTGTACAAGCACGAATCCAAGCATGGACAGGGATGCAAAGTATAATGCTTTGTATAATAAAGCATGCAGAATAACAGAAGTGCTTGTCAAAATGCTGGAGACGCAACTGGCCAATATGAATACAGATGATGATTATTTAGAGCAGGCCATGTCGTCTTCAGAACAAGAACAAACTCAAGATCTAGAAGATGAGCAGGACCTATATGATGCTCAAGAATCTGTAGAAGATGAAGAGAAAAGTGATCAGGAATTGCTTGATTGCTTACCTATGCCTTGTGTTACGCTGACCAAAGAACATCAGAACCTATTAGCGCAGGCTGATAGGGAAAGCTGCCTTGAGGAAGCAGATGACTACATGGAAGAGGCAGAATCTGATGAAGAAGAAGAGGCTCAAAGAAACATCCAGCCTCCCAATCAGCCTACACAAGAGGAAGAGGATTGTTGTTCTTCTGTCCATGATGAGAAGGGAACCCCTCTTTTGACAGAAGAAGAGATTGATCGAATATTGAATCAGCAGCCCACCCCAGAATTCTTCTATAGAACACAAGCTCCTGCCCAGTCATTAGTTGAGTTTGATGATTCAGATTCAGAAGACTCCTCTGTGGATCAGGACGAAGAAAGACCTGCTGTGCGCTCAGAATGGTGGACTTGGTCAAATCCGCTTATGTATGACACTGATGGTGAGAGCTACGACAGCATAATAGCAGATGAAGATTCTTCGAATCTTCATTTTGCTCTACCATAGATCATCAGTGAGACTGGACACCAGCAGCCTTTCCTTTCAGCAGATGAGGAGGAAAGCAAAGGAGAGATCCTTGAGCACGATGAAAGCAAGGAGCTTACTCTTGAAAAAGAGGAAGCAAAGGAATACACCCCTGCTCAAGAATACGTGGATCTTTTCACGGAGCCCTGCACCTCAGAGCAGAACAATCGAAGCTCCGAGAGGACTCAGCCCCAATATACGATGAGTCCTCCAGTTCAGAAGATGAAGGAGACACTCTACTCCGAGAGAGTCTCGTTCTTGATCCAGTGGAAGAAGAAGAGATCCTGGTCGAAGCCAGCCTGCCAGACACTCATAGCCAGGTATCTTTTCAGGATCCTTATGCACATTTCCTGCATACGTCTGAAGAAGGATCAAAGGTCTTGCTCAGCAGCATGTTGCAAGCAGAAACAAAACTTTTCAAAGCTGCTATTTTTGAACAAGAAGAGTGGGAGCTGCCCTGCCTATCCAGCATGCTCAAGGATTTGAGCAAGAAGGACCAGTCATGGGATCACTTGAAGGACTGGTTACATTGGAAGACCATGTTTGTAAGCTAGCTTGTAAATATTCCAGTTAGGGTAGGGTAGGTAGGAAAAGCTTAATAAAGCTCAGCCTATGAGCAAGTAGGTTAGTTGTTTCATTTTCTGTCTTAGAATGTAGAGGAGAAACCTGCTAGACAGTCTAATCCTAGCAGGTAGTAGTGTAGGTAGAGAAGCATATGAGACCAACAGTCTAATCTGGTCTCATGGAGCAATAAGGGTAGAAGTAGAATAGGTTTATTTTTTCCTGTTTGTAAAAAATTAATGATGTAAAGGGTCTACAAGTCCAAATGCACCCAAGAAGAAAAAATGTTAGGACTATAGTGTGGGTAGGTAGTTGTTTGGGAGAATTGTTTCTGCTGATATGTTGTCTTCATAGCTTGTGGCAGCTGATCAAAGAAAGAAATGGATGGTTCAAGCAGCAGGCATCTGGCCTACACCAAGAGATCATTTTCTGGTTTCTTGGCTCCTTCAAGAAGAAGCCATCCCCATGTGGAGCCACTGTTAGCCCCCCTATGAAATTTTTGACAAGCAAATAGGGGGCTAAATCATTTTGAGGCTTCAAGGAATGCATTTCCTCTGAAAACATAGTCTCCTTGAAGCCTCTTCGGGTCTTTTATCCTTTGAAAAGTCCCCTCTGCTGATTCCCCTTTTAAAGCCTCTCTGTCATGTGAAGAAATTCCCAAAGGCCTCCTTTCCCCTTTATTTTTTCCTCATTTAACCTCTTTTTCTTCCCCTTTTTCTCCCCTTCTATTTCCCCATTTACCCCTCGAATCCCCCCAAGATCCCCTTTAAATTCTTCCCCTGCCCTTTGTTTTCCCCTTCTCCCCTTTATTCCTCTATTGTTCCCCTTTAAACCCCTTAAAACCCATCAAAATGGGCAAAAAACCCATATTCCAACCTTGTTATAGGCCTAGCCCCTTTCCGCCAGTCCCTTAACCACTTCCCACACATGCCCGGCGCTGGGACCAAGCGCTTAAATCCCGAGTACCAATCGCGATCGGAACTTTCGGCGGGTGCATTTCCTTTGTTACAGCCGAAAACCCCTGATGCGATTGTTTTAAGCACAAAGTCTCGCGTTGAGTTTTGGTCCGTTGATCTGTCATAAAGATCGACGGCAGAGCGCTAATCGCAAGCCCCCCACCCATCGCAATCGCAACATCCTCGTCGCACCCTCCGATCAATCGCAACCTTGTCTTCCGTTTCCCCGATCGCACTGTCCCCCGATTGCATCTGAGCCATTGATCTGTTTCGCGATCCGACGGCCAGCGCTCAACAGGATTGCCCCGCCCGATCGCATTCGCATCCCCTTCTCTCCCCCCTTCCGATTTCATCTCCGCCGTCCGTTTCCTCCCAGATCCAATGGTCATCGCTCGTCTTCCCTGATCGCAATCGGAAAAGTTTATGTGTGTCACCCTTGGTTACCTCCGATTGCGATGGTGCCGATTGGGTCCTGGCCGTTGATCCTCCTTCGGATCCGATGGTTCCGATCTAATCGCCCTCCGCCGCCGCTGGGTCCCACTCTTGCATTCACCTCCGTCGGGTTTCATGTGTTTTGCATGTATTTGCCCGTTCCACATGTTGTTTCACCACTCAATCTCCACCGTCGATCTTCATCCCTAGACCATGATCCCACGGTCTGCGCTGCTTACTATCACCGAACCCTATCACTCATCAGGTCTCACCGTTTCATTGCATTCTATTACCATTATAGTAAAAGCCACCATTTCTCTGCCACTTTGCATTTGTTCATTGTTTCTCCGCTGTTCCGCCACCGTTCTTCCGCCTCCGCAGCATTTCTCCACCACCACTGCCTGTGGTTTTAAATGATTTATCTCACTATGCAGATAACACAGAGAGGCCAATTCAGCGGCCAAACGAGACAGCAAAGCCGGATTAGAAGGGATTTGAGCCGGTAATTGAAGATTAATGGTTGTAATCCCGCAAGTCAAAGGCTTCAAACACAGTTGAAGACTAAGAGCGCACCAGCAAGTAATTACTGCGCTACCTAACAGCAGAGTACTCTTTCTCCAGGCGTACACCTTTCCTACAGCGTTCTCCATGCCTCTCGAGCCCAGGGAAATTAAATGCACAGACAGGAGCTTCATTAAAGACTGTCTGAGCAACAGTAATGGAGGTATGGAGAAGTTGCGGACTTCCATCCATGTCATTTATTTCATAATGGCAGCACAGAGCTCCAGGCTCCGTAAGGATTAAAAGAATGTATCAGAGGTCAATCTCGACCCAAGAGAGATCTCCAAACCAGTCTCAGAGTACATACATCGCTGCATTCAGCCATTAAGCAGTATGGGCGTGAACACTTCCGCCTTACTGTCTTAATGAGTCTCATTTATTTGTCTATCTACCTCTGTCTCTTCCTCCTTTCCTATAAGAAATCCCCGAGAACACATTGAAAAGGTTGTTGTTGTTCAGTTGCTGGGCATCTGCCGTTAGAGGGATTCATTTGACTGTTAGAACAGTCGTGGGAGGGAATAGCAGAGTAGTTTGTATGTAATAGGCTAGGAGGAGAAGTCTGGATTGTAACAGCCATTGATCTTATTGTACATGATTGGTTTTGCATCTATTAATCAAAGCACATTTCACAGGATCCTGGTCTATTGCTATTGGTGATGTTTTTCTTAACTCTGTTATTTACATTTCCATATTGTTTCATGTTCTTCTGGTAGGCATCAGAATAATGGTATAGGATTCACCCTTGTTAGGTGCCCTATGCTGTCTGCTCTCCCTACCTTTATGTTTTCTGCTCCATGTGCTATCTAAGAGTTAATTCATGGGTTTAACCAGCGCAACGGATGTTATTGCCTGCTGGCTGATGTATGAACTTGGGGGTTTGCCTCTTAGATCTTTCTCTGTAATCTTATCTCTATCTTTCCCTTGGAGTTGCTAAAGCAGACCTGGAGTTAAATGACCTCTGGTCTGATCTATAAGCAGCCCCGTTGTCTCTTTGAGAGCTGCCTTTGAGTATGTCCAAGCAGGTCTGGAGTTAAATGACCTCTGACCTGATCTATAGACAGAAATCTGGTTGTCTTTCCTTCTGTCACCTTCTTTCCTTAATGTTCCATCCCATCATCTATCTAAAAGATCCTTTAGTGTAGATGACTTGCCCTTTGAAAGCCTTGGCTAGTGGATGCAAGTAATTTCCTTTTATGACTCCATAGCCCAATGGATGGCACGGTCTTGGCCCATCCTCTCTGCTGAAATATCCTGTTGTTTTGTTCCTTTCCCCATTGCTTTCTTGGCCTATGATCCCCTGACCAACCCAGCAACCCTTCAACCAAATCATTTAAAAGCCCCCTTTGTGCTTCATAACTAGCCTAACATCTCATTTTGAGCTTCAAAGATAAATCATTCTTTGCTCTATTTGGAGAGATCCCTCTCCGGGTCCAGGAGGGCTAGATCCTAGGGCCCCAAAGTGGTTATGATGTTGTCTCATCTTTTGGTCTTGCCAATCTGGCCAAAACATGGGAACCCCAACAACTTGCATAATAATGTTAGTTTTTTTTGGGTACTTTATTTTACCTTTATTTGGATTGATTAAAACTCAATTTTCTCCCTTGGCTTAAGCCCTTTTATGGTCACTATTTTCCCCTTCTATTAACACATTTTAGAAATGGAATAGACACCATGATGATCCATGTCCATTATGCATAGAACAAGATGATGAGCATAGTGTCCCATCTGCTTAACTTTATATGTTCATTTTGGAAAAAATTTAATTTTCCAAGATTTCCTTTTCAACCATTCTTAAGACTCTATTTTGAGTTAGTAACTTTGTGACTATTCACCCCTTCAAATTTTGATATTAAAACCTCATTTTTATATGTATTTTCCATAAGTCATTTACAAAACCTATAGTTTCACTTTCATGTTGGCATCCCATTGGACAAATCATATGGGTTGCTTCGAGACACTAAATGTAGACTAAGCATTGGTCGAATTTGGGGATGGGGTTTTTCGATAGATTTATAGATGGTTTTCATTATGGTATTTAGTAAGATACTCTATCATGCAGTAGAACCCAACCATTAGCCTTTGATTTGGGGACCTTGGATATAGATGGTGAATGAACCTATGGTGTGCTCATCATTTTAGGAATGTTGGTTTCTACATATACCTCATAATTACCAATCATGTGGCTTATGCCATTGTACTTTGCTTCGCTAAAATTTCACATATCTAGAAAATTAATGAAAAGTATTAATGGTTTGTAAAAAATATTAAAATAAGAAGTATGATTCTATGGTGAAAGCAGACTTACCTCATACATCAATTTGGCTGTGTATTTTTTTCAAGTAATTCGCTGGAATTGTCCCAAAGAAAAATAAATTCGGGAAATTGTTTAATGGGTTCTACTTTATATTTATCTCATGTAATCAAATGATTGAATTGATTATTAAAATGTTGTAGAAACTAACTTGGGTAACAAATGTGAACAAGCATAATTATATATAGAGTATGTAGTGATGATTCTTGACAATGGTGCACATATCTCTAGTTATAGCCTTACAAGACCCAATTTAATCCTTTATAAGGCCCCTTTGGTTGGTAACAATTGTGTCTCAAAGAATTACTCTCATATAATGGTAGATCCAAGCTCCCGAATTATGTTTACAAATGTTAAATACAAAGTGTATATTATTTTCATATGGGTCATAAGTGAATCCATTTGTGTCTAGGCACTTATATATTGGTATAGTGTAGTAGCCAACAATATCATGTAAACAAATTTAGCATTTCCCATACTTCGGCAAGGTATTATCATGGTTGAATCTCCATTATCGAAGGTGAGTTATTTGGTTTTAGAGGGTTTCCACTAATGTTTTTTTTTCCACGAGCATGATTGCCTCTTATAACCTTTATTTTGTTATTTTACTCTTCACCATTTGATTTATGTACCTAACAAAAACTGCAAGAATCAACTTTAGGAGGGTACACATTTCTTATTTCGTGAGTGGATGTTGTGGATTGCATGATATTATCTCTGTTTTTTTAGTCTAAAAATGGATGTACAAGAAATGCTTGATGTTCATGTCACTTACAAGCTCAATCAACCAACCTAAGTTAAGGTGTTATTAAGGTGAATACCAACGATCAAATTTGAACCCAACTAAAGGGTTCGTAACTTGTTAGAAAAGTGTTCATCAAAAATAGTCTTAAAAAAATAAAAAAACTTACATGTCAATTGAGAAGTGAAAATGTACAAGAATGTCAAAAAGAAAAGGTGATCTCTTAAATAAATTCTCAACATTAATTTCACAATCCACCATAAAATCTACCAAATTAGACATTTAGGGATACATATTATTCAAATTTGATCAAAGGATCGAAAAATGGATATGATGTGCAAGAGTTGCACTAGCCACAATGAAAACACATACAATAATAACATCTATTCTCTTAGATTAATGTGTGTCTATCTCAGAAAACCATCTACACGAAGCTTATAGTCAAAACACATTAGAGAGAGAGATAGAGGAAAGGTACCTAATATAATCTTATTTGATCATAAAAGGTAATGTTGAATGTGACAATAGAAAAAATTGAGGCCGTTGAGCAAAGCAATTTGTAGTGAAATTTGGTTTGGCTCAAAGAATTCATGGAGTGGCACCTCCTTCCAAATATTTAAAAAAAACTTCATACAATATCATTTTCTATGGGCACCAATGTTATCACATGAATTAGAAAAGAAAATCAAATTTCTTTCAATGTATAAGTTACCCCATTTCTTGAAAATTTAAGCAGATGATCTTTGAACTTGGGAAAATAATATATAGTTAGTGCAATGTTTATATAGGAGACAACACATTTCAAGTTGTGAACATCTACATCTATCCCATAATGGAAAATTCCCTAGCTTCTGATCACTTTAGTAGGGGATTGTTATGAATAAGCATGGGATTAAATTGGCTAAACATGCTACCTATTGTGATGGGAACTAGAAGATATATGATTGAGACCCAAAAACTCAGAACTACTATGTGGATCTAGAAGAAATCATATTCATAGAGTTGGGTTAATATAAGCGAATATGTCCCTTTGCTGCAAGTATGATATCAGATGCTTACACTTTTTAAAATGATCGAGAAACCACCTTATTGGATTTACTTTCAAGCAGATGCTGTCAACTCAAGGGATTGACTTGAATTCTTTCAGATCTACAAGGAGAAATGAAGATACATTAATGTGTGAATCTTTTATAAAACATTAAGAATGTCTCCATTCCCAAGCATGGTCACCATTGCTTATGTTGATGCTTGAAGCGGATAACATGAAATAACATGGAAAAGCACCCTTTTAGGTTGTCAAGGAGAAAATAGGGATGGTAGCCTAGATTGCTTTTAAGCCCTGAGATTCACTATACCTATGCAATTAGGTTGTTGTTTAGTTAAAACTTATGGTAGTCACTCTCCTTAAGGGCATTGGTCCTTCAATGAATGAAATTGATCTATTTTATGAAAAATGAACCTTAGAGTTAGTTGTAAATTTGTTATTAAACTCACAGCATAGCAACTATTCTAAGTCTATCTATTATGAAAACTCAATTCTAAGTGAAATGACTGCATGGAAAGTTAAAGTGACTATTTTTAATCATTAGTAACCATTAAGATCTTATCATAAAAATTGAAGTAGTTGAGCTATATAAAGTATTAAACAATTTTTGTATGCTAATTGAAATGTGTAGAAATGACTAGGATATTATCAAAATCAAGTTAGTTAATCCTCCAAAATGAGTAGGAAAAAGATGTATAAAAAAGTTATAGCCTAAGCTAGTAGTGTCATGCATATATAAAGCAAATAAATAAATTAAAATTAAAATTTAAATCATAATGTTTAAAGCTAAGCAAAAAAACCAAAATTCAATAATACACGCAAAAATGATGATTACAAATATGCATAGTTAGTAGACTTATTAATAAAAAGGTTTATATGATATCTATCAAAACCAAAATGCTAGACAATTAGTCCTGGCCATACATGAATATGCAATTTTTCAAGAACATATGTTATTCACAACACTCCAAATTCCAAACTAGGTGAAGCCTCTGTACAACCATGAAGTAGGCACCCTGATAGTCAAATTGTTTGAAGGGGACATTAATTATTATAATGTTGAACTTGAAAATTTTGCAAAAGAAACTAACATGAAAAAAATAGACATAATGTTACCTCTCTAAGGGGGAGTTTATTTTCTTTCATCCTAATGTTGGACCGTAGTTTGTGGGCTACCCACATTGCTAACATTTCTAGGCTATCGATGGTTGGAAAAATGAATTGATATTACACAAATTGCATAACATAGTTATATATGCTCCCTTTTCATCACAAATTAATTAGCTCTACCTATTTTTCTAAAGGAGGTTAATAAAGTAGGTGACGAGTCACCTTTGTCCCTTGATTTTCCTCCAAAAAATATATTCTAGAGTGTGAAATGTTTTTAATTTTTTAGTAAGCATTTCAACAAACATAAAAGATGAAATATGTAGGTTTTAAACTTTCGTAGCGTAAATTACTCGTAAATAAATTATTAACACAAAAAATAGCAGAATGTTGAGAGCATAAAACATAAAAACAAATATACAAAAATATTTTACCCCGGATCCCAAAAACTCAAGACTACCATAATGATTTTTCATTATATTCCTTTCAATGTTACACACACACATATATACATGCCAAAGCATTCATAAACCCTAATGTATTAACCTCCGGATTAGAATATAATCATAGATCCCTCGACCCGACTCTACAAAATACCATCGATCTATAAAACAATCATGGCCAAAACCATGTGCAAAACCCATGAACAAAACCATGTGTAGGTCTCCCCACCTAATATAGGGTCCAAAAAAAAATACAAGGCATCAAGGTTCCCGTACTCATGTGGGGGTGCTACCGACTTCCCCCACAAACGAAAAAGCGCCATCTCATGCATACACGATCGTTCGAGAGAACAAGCAAATGAAAGGGGGGTGAAAATGGGCCCAACCTCGCCGAGGCTAGATTCCGAGAGAGTAGACTTGCACCATCGCATAACCGATATAAGGTGTGGATGGGAGGTCCATCCCGAAAGGTGCCACAAGACTAAACAAATGGGAGGGATGATTAAAAATGATGGCAACTCGGAAAGTGCAAAGTAGAAATCGAACAAACACTATGAGAGGGAGTGATCCGGTGAGATGTTCACGCTCGCACTCCGTCGAGAAGGTGGTGCAGTGGAGTACCTTATGGGCAGCTCTGTGCCCGGTGCCGCACGAAAGTCAACATAGACACAAATGGTGCCATTTCAATTTATGTACAGGTGAAAGATGAAGCTGTGGGGTGGGACAAGGCTCTCCATGATGTCATCGTCACAATATATCATGGGGTGACTGAGAGGAAGAGGGACCACATGATGAGGTGAAGCTACCTCGACTCATCATCATGAGAAAAAAGGTTCACATGCGCATCATCACAAACGTGGGTGACTCGAAGAACAAGAAAATAAGGGATCCACCGATGTTGAGCCTAGAGTGATCGCCGAAGCGAGGGTCGAGCGAAAACAAAAGGGGAAGTCTCGGTAGGAACTGTTCCACCGTGGATCTCATGAATGATGATAGGTAGAGGATGGGTGGGCCGCAGGCTCCATCATCTTCGACATCGTGAGGTGGGAATATCACGGGGAGCCGGTGAACCCTCAAGCCGGCCCGAAGCATACTACACAAGGACGAGAGAGGCAAGATCGGTTCTCGTTCAATCTCGTACTCCCCGAACAACCTCCAAAGAGGTGCGCGTAATGCGTGCGAGGCGGGGAAAATGGTGGGAATAATGGCTATGGAGACTGCTACACATAAGCACAAGGTTGCTGGTGTGAATAGTCTTAGTGGCTCCCCTGTCGTGCTGAGTGAAGAAACAAGAGGATGCCAAGTGATCGTGACTTGGGGAACGCAACATTAACCATGGGCTTGATACATACGAGACAACTCAGTAGAAAATGATGGGTGGGTATGACCGTACGACATCACACAAAGAGCTAACAAGGCTTCTTGCAAGGCCGAGGAGGAGCAAAGCTCGCTGGGGAAGCCTTGTCCTTTTGATGCCTTCTTGAGAGCTTTTCCTTTTGGACTCGAGCCGGCTGCAACAGGAGAAGGTTCTCATGAGGTGGTTGAGGCACGATAACAATAGCGAGGAGTCGTGGGGACCGCATTGAACCCGAGGTCAAAGCAAGCTAAGGTTTTTGGGTTGACCAGCAGGGTAGCGGCTAGGGATCGATGCACTGTAACACAGAATCCCTCGGTCGTCGTTAGGAAGGGATAGTAGCCATAACAGTACCGAGAGCACCTCGCAAAAGGGGAGCTTTCAGGAATGGTATCCCACTCGAGAGCAATGTGGCCAGGGACCAGAGACTGGCCTCGAGATGGTATAAGGCCAGTGAGGAACCGTGTCAGTGAGGGTAGAGGCTCGCGGATAGCCGAACCCACGGTGAAGGGGCCAGGGAGAGGAGAGGGGTCTGCGTATATCAGAATTCTGAAGGGTTAGGAGCAGTTGTGGAGGGCTGTAGCCATGTAGCCGAAGCTGCCACTCGAGGGAAGCCCTGAGATGATTGTATCTATGCAAACATTCGAGAAGCTAGGATTGGAGACATGAGGAGGAAGATTCAAGTGAATGAACCAAGAAAAGAGGAGTCTTTGTAGACTCGAGTGAGTACATCGGTCAAGGGTATCTACAGCTTTTCTTATTGGCCACCGAAGGGATGATGGACTCAGAGGTCTAACTACTTCTCGCCCGTAATATGTCAATCGGTCAATCGTGACTATCTTTTCCATTATGGGGGAAAGGGACATCTTGCGGTGAAATCGCAGATGATGGTACAATGACATTATGTAGGTGTAGCCACAACTCAACAGAATGTTGTAATCTAAGGGGGCATCAATGACATCTCTACGTCAACGCATAAACAGCCTTTTCCCGCAAGAGTAATAGGACACCATGTGACATGCCAATGTGGCTTGGAGGGAGTGGTCGTTCCCACGCTCAAAGGGTGATAGTGGGAAGGGTTCAACTTAGGTGATCCGAGTTGCTTCAAACCAAAGCAGAGCATCACACAGTGGATGCCCCCCTCACTGCTACAATGAGAGATATTGGCAATCCGCACTCGACGGGGATTTGCAGGACTACAGAAGGGGAGGATGTTCGATCGATCAGCATCAAAGTATGATCAAACATCATCTCGATGATTTATAGTGCCCATGAAGATAGAGAGAGAGCTTTTCATTGTGAAGGGAATGATTGAGAGGGGTTCCGTATCAGATGGCGAGCGAGAGACGACTGTGCACCAAATCATCTACTATACTATATGAATGGTCGGTAGCTTTGCCTGTGTAGCTGATGCTTTTCAAGACATGGTAAGCCCTTAGGGATCTTGGTACAGGTAGTGAACTCCCTCTCGCCTTTCTAGGTCGTAAGGGATCTGCAGAAAGGACCACTGGGTTGTCGAAAGAGACTCTGTGAGAACCCGAAGAATGGGGGCTCGAGGGGCGACGTAGCAGTAGAGGCTTATTGCATCGATCAGAACGTAAGTCCCGAAGGTTGAGGTCAGGGTCAAAGATTAAGTCAGTCGTATTTACTGTCGACGAGAACTATGGGTAACCGTAGTTACCAGCATGAAGGAGGTGTGAGTGGCTGCTCAACCTTCGTGGTTGGCGCGCCCTGAATCCTTGCAAGGGGATGGATTAGTAAACACAACTCAATTGACTCAGTGCGCGACATCGGGGGAGGGATGAAGAGGGAGGCTTGTTGTCCTCGCGATGTCGCTTTCGAGTCTCCCACATCTTCTCGTATCCGGTGTGTAAACAGAGGACAATCGTGTGTGAAATGACCATATACACTCTGCAGCACGAAACAAGGCTGTATCTCATGCGAACAAGCTCGTATCGCTTGGGCTCAGTGCTCTATTGCTAGTTAGCCGCATAGTGAGGTGCATTACCTTGGGGATTAGGTCCAGGATTATCGGGGGGCGTATATTATTTCGAGTGCCTTTCCTCTTCTTTTTTGGAAGTAGGAGGATTATTCGTGCTCGCTCGTCGTGCATACACCTACCCTCGAGGGGGCGGCCCATCGGCTATTGCGGGTGTTGAGAAGGCAAGGAGGCGGGGGTGCGTAATGCTCGAGGAGCGGGATACACTGTAGCTGCGGGACACCGTATAATAAGGAGGTTGGCATCATTTGTGGCAAACAAAGTTGAAAAAGGAGGAGGTAGCGTCGTATCCGGCAGATGAAGCGCTACCAGGAGGGGGAAAAGTGTCAGTAGGTGTTGGTCCCTCCTCTCGAGGGGAACCACGAGCTCATGGGGAGGTCAGAGCATTATGGATGAGAAAGAGCCCAACGAGTATCACCCGCTGCGTATGAGATGCCCGCTGTGTGCTGGCACCCATCGGATCTGGGAGATCGATGCAAGATGCAGATGAAACACAACCTGACCAGCGTATCGCCGATATTTAACTGCAATATGGAGAGCACTTCTTTGGTTTGAGGGAAATGCGATACACATCTTGGTCATATGCTAGTGCAGTAAAAAAGGATCTAAGGAACTAGTCCATGTAGACACGCGTCTTCGCAGGTAGGGGTTCAACATAGGCTCTTTCTTCTCGCCATTCCCGGACATGATCGTAGACAGTAGTGCCGCGTACGATCGATGGAAAGAAGTCAAAGTGTCCGGTACAATGTCATAACAAAGGGAGCTCACATAAGACATAGAAGCCTCGTGGCAAGAGTCGCAAAGGTGGTAGGGTGAGAGGAGGATGCCTCGTATCAACATACCACTTAGAAGCTGCGAATGATGTTTATTTTGGAACACTATGATGGACGAATGAGTCATACGTGAAATGGAGTTACGATAAACACCACATGTGGAAAGATCGACGCACGTTTTCGTAGGATCTTCTCCAAAGAAGACCTTCAAAAACTTGGGGGATGTTCTGAAGTGATCTCGCTGGCATAGGTAGGTCAACCAGCGGTCATGGCACATAGGGCTGCATCAATCAACCGGTTAAAATCAAGCCCAGCCGAGGCTCCGCCACATATGGGAGCAAGGGACAGCAACCGTGATAGTCTCTGTTGTGGTCCCACCTAGTAGTATTCTCAACAATAGGGTCGCGGGCTACCACTAGCCATAGGTCTTCGAACCAAACATGGCGAAGGTGATAAAGGGAAAAGAACTGGGGATCGAACTGTATGGGGAACCCAATGAGCCAGAAAGAGGAGTCGTAGTGTGAGGCTCGTGGAGGAATAATTTCACCTATCATGCAGAGTAAGCTATTCCTACCTGTAACCAGAGATGAAGGCCACAGTTCTGGGATAAAATGCCTTGGCTAGCAATGATGAAAGCAAAACAGCACGACACAAAGCGGGAAGAGAGACCAACAAGGGCAAGAGGTGCAAGACCACTCGATTACAATGTCAGAAACAAGGGCAAGAGAGGCAAGATCAATTGATTACAATACGCTAAAGTCTTTTCTTCGGCTAGGAGTCAACCATGCCTTCTTCGGCGAGTAGTGTGTATTAAGTGTGTAAATTTCTAATTTAAACTCAATAGGTTTGCAGATATGAAAAAGTGTGTTGTATAAATCGTAAATAAACCTGAGATAACAAGATATGAAACTCACCATCGAAATAACAGAAAATAAACATACTAATTATGCATTAATCTAAACCCAAGGAGGCGGGCCTTCTCAACAACTAGTCTATAGGTGGGAAAAATCTAGTCAAAACACACCAAAATAGCCACATCAGATCTATGTCTGAGAGGGACAAAAGATTCTAAAAAGGTCGTATCCGCTAGAAATAAAGTGCATAAAAAAACAACAAAAAAATCAAAGGGAAAAGTTGTTGGTAAATGAGGTGGCGAAAGGCTACAACCCGGAGGGAAGCAGAGGGGTCTCAGAGGGTGACCCAAACAAAACGTTAAAAGGGAGTTGTTTTGGATGGATAAATAAACCAATCCCAAGGGATCCGAAGGTAAGGGATCGGATTTAAAAGCTGTTGAACACACCGAAATTTTATAATTTCTGTAGCACAAACTTTCCAAGAAAGGTGGAGGGGAAATAAGCCCAAATAATGTACTTTGATAAGTAAAACATAACAAGTACAAAGTCCAAAAACAAAGGCGGAGATGGAGGCCGATACAACTCGAATAGAGGCCCACAAACCTTAAAAATCTAAAAAATTCCCGCAAAATTTTGTGTCGCAGCGCGAGACCATGCAGAGGTCGGTGTTTTGGCCTCGTTTTCCTGCCCTAGAGGTTTAGGCCGTAGGTTTTGGCTCAAAAAGTGAAACTCAGGACTTCCTGCAGACTCTCGGGAGCTGGTTTTAGAAAAGTTTGTTGTCTAAGCTACAGTCAAGGTCGCCACTTGCACAATATGTTCCAAAACACACAAAAAAGTTAGAATTTTCAAATGTTTTAGGCTTTATAGGTTAAAAAAAACATCGTAAAAAGAAAAACAAGAAGCTGAAGAGAAATCCTAGTATTTGAACCAGCTGGATATGATGATCGTAAAATGTAGTAGGTCGTAATCGTAAACCCCTATGGAGTCGCGACTGTTATAAGAATCTTAATCGCAAGCATACGAAAAGGCTCACTTTAGTCGTGCATAACGAAACATCCTAACAACCAAAGATGTCACAATTTGCTTTGACCAATTTCAGACCAAGATAAATGCCGCATCTAGGTCTGATGCAACAGCATACACTGACAAACAAAAGTAAGAGTTTCTCCACATGCATCCAATAGAGCAAGACAAGAATGTTTTAAAGAATCTGTGGTATTTTTTGACACCCAGGGAAGCAGAACATAGAAAGATGTTTCAGCACCCTCAATGGGATGGGTTCTTGTAAGTCCTCAACACTTCGCATCTAAAATCCTCTCTTGATGGTAGAAAACACAGACAAAAAAATGGAACTCAAAGGGAGCTCACAAGAAAATGGTAGCAAAATATGACAATGATGGTAGGATCAAAGTCAGACCAAAAGTATAGATCTAGTAGTGATCGTAGGCAACAAAAGGTAGTGAATGAATGGAAAGACCCTCCTATTTATAATAAAATATTGAGTTAGTTTAGATATCGCATGGCGACTAAAATATTATTAACTCAAATCAAGATCCAACTCTTATGGAATATTTTGTTATATTTGTTCGAGGGAAAAAAAGAATTTGACTTTGGTCAAATCCCTGGTTTATTTATTATTTTAAGTGCGTATTGAGTAATAATATACCTAATAAATAATGATTTATATAATTATTTATAAATGATTTAGTCAATTTAACAAATGAATATTATTGTAAATAATTATTCCTAGTAAATAATAAGATAAATAATTATTTATCTAATTAATTTTCCCGTTTTAGCTTAAATATGACTAGGAATATTAATTAAACCGTTGTTTTTAACTAATTATTCCTTGAGGAAAATCAACCAAATGTGGATTTATTTAATATTTCTCATGGGGTTTCATATGAGACCATAAACAACTTAATAAATATAGGATTACTTTGAAGTTATTTATGCATAGTGTAAAGCAATTTTACTTAGGGTAAAATTGCTCTTACATCAAGTACTTTTGGTCCATCTAATACTAATAGGTTAGATGACCAAAAATGGTATACCGCATTTCTAAGCAGTGCGAGTGTTAGGAGCTAATCGTATGACCAAAGTACGTTGTAAGAACTCAATCACTAGACACCGAAGGGGAAGCCGAGAGAGAGAAATATAAGGTATCAAAAGCGCTTCGTAAGGACTAGACTCCCGAGGAGGTGAGACTTACAAAAGAAACAAGTCTCTCTTTATGAGTGAGTACCGTGCTATATAGGCGGCTCAGAAGGCATACCTATGCCACGAGACAAAGCACAAAGAATAATGCATCCAGTAAACAAGGGACTCGAACTATATAGCACAGTGTCTAGCATAAACATGAGCCAGATAAAAACATGATAATGAATCCCACATACATATTGTGCCCTGATATAACCCAGACTTATACAATAATATCCGAGTACGTGAGATATAAATACAACCAAAGTGCCCCCGTAAACAGGAAAGGGCTCTGCAAAAATCTGACCGATACATGCAAACTAGTATACAGGCACTGCAAGCCAGCCCAGGTCGACATCATCAAATTCATGGAGCACGTATCAAAGTGTCGTAATGAATAGGCTCATCCGGGCAACGTGTGGCTACTTTAAAGGGCCACCCCCTCATGAGGTTTGAAACATCTCACACACACTGTGCATCACTTCGGACATCTTGCCGCATCACCGAACCATTAAGTATATCGATCTCGACTCATGTTGTAAGGGAGTTGGAGCCGAGAAACAATCAAGTCAAAGTGAAATAAGGAGTCCCTTTCGTTCGATCCGAGGCAACTGAACGAAGAGGGAAGATGGAACCAAGGTACATTTCCCTGCACTGCCTCTACGACGAATGAATGATCCGATGTCGACAGAAAGGAGGTCCGTCATAGGTGAAGCAATAAAGGATCCTCAACTAAGGCATGCGAGAAAAGAGCAGAGTGACCTGGCAAACTAACTACCCGTGGATGATGATGAATTGGGGGTACTGGGTACGTGCGTACAACTTTCTTCGTTAGAGCACAAGGCATGGATGACCTGGCAACGCATACACAAAGCAGGCATCAATATCAAAGGGATAAGGGACAAGAGATCGAAGGCCATAATGTGCAGACACAAGAGAGGAACCAAGCAATGAAGGATGGAAGACTATTAAAGCGAGATACAAAGGGACTCCGAGATAAATCTCCGGGATGCGATGATGTCTCAACCCTGATGCCTAAAGCCCAAGGGCGTACTTCCGATGATGTCAGCTACAAAGTAAAAGGTCCGGTGGGGACTCATAGAGACATAGAGTACACGATGGTTATTCACAACAAAAATTGATACGGTAGCATGGACAAGTATGGGAGGCAAAAGTGGTGCCCCAAGTACAAGTATGCAAGTGAAGACATTCGACTTTTAGGGAGCGAGCGGGATCATTCTTGGAAAAAATGTGTCCCCGTGTGAAGTATATGATCATGAAAGCACCAAGATACCCATTTCCGATGCTCAAGTGAGAGCTTTGACCCAGACAGATATCGATTATCAAGCCACCAACTACTGGCTTGGTCGCAGTGAAAGTAGAAGAAAATCAATGGCTTTCTTTAATAAGGCATTTTCTCCTCCAAACTCACTCATTTTCAAGTGTAGTCAGAATGTAGAGTTAGCACCAACTATGGTGGCGATCGTAGCTATAACCGACCGTTGGAATCGAGGTCCACAAGCTGGTGAAGAGGCCTAACCCTAATATTTCACTTAAATGATTGAAAGTTCATTTTTAGGTGCCTGTGAGCTCGTAATCTCCCTACTCCTTCACAACTGGCCGCACTTTTTGGGCACATTCACCGTAGTAGCAAGTTTGTGCAAAAAAGTGTAGACTTGTACTGTGATTTGGCTCCGGTGGCAGTGACCCAACAAAGAGGGGGTTTTATGCTATTTTTTGGCCGAGAGCCGGGTTTTTGTGGTTAAATGCGCCTTTCTTTATGTATACCAACAAATATGATGGTTTTATGTATAGCATTACGCATCAACTTTGGGAGAGAGAGCATCCGGACAGACACATGCCTAGATCCGAGAGACCATGGTGTCCTAGCAACGTCGTGTTTGGGGTTCCGGTTTGTATATCCCTCCAATGAGAGCTAGAGAGCCCCATCGTTCTGATTGTCGCTATTGGAGATCCCACCATGAGGCTTCAGGAAAAGGGGCACCAAAATCCAACAGATAAGGCCCCAGATATATATTTTCTTCGATTTATCTCCCACCATCAGATGGTAGGGGAATACTCAATGGGTGTTACCGCGAGGGTAGAACATCATGGATTTTTTGTAGAGCACAAACCAGGTCTCCATGTCAGGGCACACGGACACCACCTGGGACCGAGAGCCGAGACCCCCGCCGTGGTCGTTAGCTTACATAGAACCTCGGGAAATTGTGTGACCCACCACATCACCGGAGTGCGTATGATGCTTGTGAGAGTGTTGGGAGGGGACCTACCATGGGTGGGCCCGCATGATGTTGTCGCTGGAACACAGCTGCCACAGCAAGCGGCAAGCAACCAAGACCTGCACATGGTATAGTGTTGTGTCGCTTTTCAGAAGATCCCAACACCGACCTCGCATACGTATCCGTGATGTGGCCGAGGGGACCGCAAGATGCGCTGGGGTGGCTATTGTGCGAGGAGGAGGGCCGTTGGACGGGTGTTTCGAAATCGCAGTTCTTTGCTCATTGGGACCGCACACCGTACACAGACGATCATCCCTATAGTGAAGAGTTATCGTGGGACCCAGACTTTCTACCTAGCTCGGTCCAAAGATGGGGGTATCCTCGATGTAAGTGACAAGTTGCTAATATTTTTATTTCATTGTAAAGTTTCCAAATATTATATATGGTCGATTCTTTCACCTTTGGTATGCGACACAACATTGGTAAAACCGTCGGGCAGCAGGGGACGACCGTAGGCTGTGGAGCCCAGACCAGTGGATTGAGAGCGCTCACAAAATACATGCCTTCCAGACATAAAACTGCCGCAGTAGGCTCTAACGGTCGAGCGATCGAGCATATGACCGACACGGCAGAGCCAGGTTGGTCACCCCTGGTGGCGTAGGTGCCTGTGCGTGTGCGTGCTTGGTGGAGTGGATCATTAATGCAGTGATGATCCATTGGCTTAGATCCTTCCATATAGTGTGATTAGTGAAAGGTGTGGTGCCCCCGCTTTGAGTTTTACTGCTGAGCATAAGTATGTCATAAGGTATTAGAGTTAATGGACTCAGTTACTTATATGACACATATAATGGATATGACTATTTTGATGGTTTTTATATTATTGTCTTCGTGTTAAATGCATGCTAAATGAAAATATAGAATATTGTTTGCAATGCAATCTACATAGTGATTTTGTGCTCTAGGTATATGACCTGAATGTAATGATTTCAAATTCATGCATCAAAAGATTCACTTGTAAATATCTTCTAAAAAGGATAGGATTATGCACAGATATACACCATTCAATCAAGATGACACAGTTGTGGAATCTAAATGAATGATGAAGGTGGAGGGGATGCGAAGGAGAAAGGGCATTCGCTAACAAACCTCAGACCGATCATATTTGGCCTTATTATTGGTATGTGTATTTCCAATGCATACACTATATCAGAACAAGTGAAAGAAAGGGGTCAAAATGGCCCAACTCGATGTGCTGATTCTGGCAGCGACCACCATCGGCATAACCGATAGAAGGTGTGGACGGGAGTTCCATCTGAAAGGTGCCACAAGAAAATAAATGGGAGGATGATGAACAATCCTTGGAACCCGAGCGCAAAGTGCAGAAATCAAACAAAGACAAGGAGAGTGAGTGATCTGTAGATAAGTCCAATACCCGCACACCGTCGGGAAGGTGGTGTGTGGGAGATACCTTCGGCCAGCTTTTTCTGTGCTGCGAAAGTCAACACAACAGTATTACCTGCATGATGCCATTCCAATTATGGGTGGGAAAGATGAAATCAGGTGGGAGTCACTATTTCCATGATGTCATCATCACAACAGAAGATGGGGTGACTGGAGGAAGAGGGACCACATGATGGAATGAAGCCACTTCGACTCATCATCATGAGAAGAAAGGTTCACATGCACATCGGCCACGGGGTGTGACAGAAGAATAAGTAGACAAGGGATCCATTGATGCTGGAGCCTGTGGTGATCACCGAAGGAAGCGTCGACAAAATAGAAGGGGAAGTATCGCAGGAGCTCTCCACCGGGATCTCATGAATGATTATATAGGTAAAGGATGCAGGTCATAAGCTCCGTCATCTCGACATCAAGAGGGGAATTTCAATGGGAGCTGCAACTGCCATTCAGCGACACCAGTGCTGGACGAGAGGCGACCGGTTTTATTCATTATTGTACCCGAATCCGAGCCCAAAAGAGGCGCAAGAATGCGTGAGTCAGATATGGTGGGAATAATGGACATGGATATCACACAAAGCACAAGGTTACAGGAATAGTCTTAGGGTTCTTGTTGCAGTCGAGGAAGAAACAGAGGTTTGTGTGAATTCCAGAGACTATGGAATGACACATTAACCATGGGCTTGATATGAGGAAATTCAGCAGCACGATGGGGGGGTATGACCAATGACATCACACAAAGCACAAAGGCTGGATGTTCAGGAGGAGAAGGGCCGAGGAAACCTTGTCTTTTGATGCTCTTCGTTGTTTTCCTTTTGACTCGAAGATGTTGCAAGAGGAGAAGGTTCCTATTGGGGTGGTTGAGGCATGGCAGTTAGTGAGGAGTCATGGGGACCCATTGAACTGGGTCAAAGCAAGATAAGGTTTAGTTGACCAGCAGAAGTGTTGGGGGATCGATGTAACATACGAGAATCCCTGTGGTGGTTAGGTTAGAACGATAGGGTCATAATAGGTACCGAGAGCACTCAGAAGGGGGAGCCAGGGAACAGATTCCACTGCAGGGGTAACAACCAAAGGGACGGATCCGAGATGGTTAAGGCCAAGTGGAACTATGCGAGGAGGGTAGAGGCTCATGGATACTAGTCACAGTGCAAGGATAGGAGGAGAGGGTCCAGAAGGATGAACGCGGGTTAGGATAAAAGCGTCGAGGGCGGGGATGCTACTAGTCGAAGTGGGTCGCTCGAGGGAAGCTCGATGATTGCATCATGCAGCCATTCAATGGCCGGGACGTACACAAGAGTGAGCAAGACCGGGGCATTTGTTTCAAAGCAAGAGGACTTTGTAGAATTCCGGTGAGACACTAGTCAAGGGATCGACGGATTTCTTATTGGCCACCGAAGAGATGATGGAACTATGAGGTCCGAAACTTTAGTCTATAATATTTCAACTGAAGTTAAATATTAACCGTAGATGGTAGAATAGACATTGCATAGCGTGGGTGTAGCTACGTTCAAATAGAATTTTGTAATATAAGGAGGCATCAATGACTTCTACGTCAACACAAACAAGCCCTGCCCGCAAGAGTAATAGGACAATTAAGAACATGTCACGTTCGGGAGGGACTGCTGTCCTGGCCGCAGGGTGATAATGGAAGGGCCCAACTCAAAGATCTATGCTACTCTGAAACCGGGCGCACATCACATGTGGATGCCCTCATCAATGATACAAGGAAACGGGGAGATGTTGTCGTTCGGATCTTGACCGAGATTTGGAAGGCGACGTAAAGAGGAAGGGGAGGATGCTCGGGACTCATCAACATCGAACATGATCAAATGATCATTTGAAGGATCTACAAGCCCATGGCGCATAGTATAGCATTTCGTTGTGAAGGGCACGACTAGAGGAGTTCCATCTTTGAGATGCAGCAAACAGATATCATACTAAATCATCTACTATACTATATAATGGGAAAACTTTTTCTAGAAGCAACATTTCCTCAAATGTAGTTTGTCCAGGGATATTGTACGAACCTCTCGCCTTAGCCAGGGATCTACAAAGGACCATTGGTTGTCAAAGAGGGCTTCCCGTAGAACCCGAAGAAGGGGGCTCGGGGGCGACGTAGCAGAGGCTTATCGTACCGACGGGACCGAGTCCGAAGGTTGAGGTCAACGGTAATGGGTTTTTCAGAAAGTTCATCATGAGAACCCTGCACCGGGGAGGTACCGTATGGAGGAGGCCGAGGGCCGTTTGACCTTCGTGGTTACAGCCAAACTTCGCCGAGGGAAAGGATTAAAAAAATACACCCGACCGATTGAAGTAACAACTGAGGGACGAAGGGGAGGCTTGTTTCCACGCATGTCGCTGAGTTCCCCACATCCGCCACATCTATGGTAAAAGAGGACATCGGTGGTGTAATGACCATATACACCAACATGAACAAGGCTGTTCGTGCGGTAACAACCTCGGTCTCCGTTTGGGCCGAGTGCCCTATTGCCGGTTAGCGGTGTGAGGTGCATTACCTTGGGGATTAGGTCCAGGATTAGCGGGGGCAACATTGATTTTGAGTGCCTTTCATCTTATTTTTGGAATTAGGAGGATTAGTCGGCCCTCGTCATACACCTTCCTCGAGGGGGCGGCCACTGCGGGGTTGGAGAAGTAAGGGGAGGTGGGTGCTAATGCTTGAGGAGCTAGAGCACCAGTCAGGATATGGATAATAAGGAGGTTGGGTAACATTTTTCAACAAAGTTGGGAAAATGAGGAGGCATGCCATATCCTCGGATACATGCGACGGGAGTGGGGAGAAAAGTGTTGAGGTGCCGGCTCCCTCCTAGAGAACCATAGCCCATGGGAGGTCGAGCATATGGAGAGAAAGAGCTCCAACGAGCAATCAGCGCGTTCCTGAGATGCCCCTGGGTATGCTGGCACCACTGTGTCTAGGGAGATTAAAGATAGTGTAAACATAACCCAACTAAGTGTAGACTGGCTCATATTTTAATGCAACTTAGAGGAGTGTACTATTCTGGTTTGAAGTGAAAAATGCATGCGACATATTTGTCGAGCAGGCAGTAAAAGGGATCTAAGGAACCACCATGTAGACACGGTCTTCGAAGGAAGCCACATAGGCCTTTTCTTCGCCATTCTCGGACATGATAGGAGAAAAAGGAAAATGGCATTTACTGACAAAAAATAACTCAAAAGTTCTACCGCACAACGAAGATGAAGCATGAAATAAGACAAAAGCCAGCAAGAGTCACAAAGGTGGTATGAGAGGAGGAGGCCGATCAACATACCACTTAGAAGCTTCGCTAGTAAGCGTACGTTGGAACAATCGAAGACGGATGAGTCATCGGTAATGGAGTTAGATGAACACCATGAAAGATCGCAACATGGTTTGTAGGAGACCTTTAGCAAGACCCTTCTGGCTTGGGGATGTTAGATGGTTTCTGCTGCATAAGAGGCCAACCAGCGTCATGGTGCATAGGTCGTTTAATCAACCGGTTAAAATTGAAGACCGAGGCTCGTCATATAGGGGAGCAAGGGAGCACCGGGATAGTTCCTATTGGCAACTCACCAGTAGTATTCCTAGCATTAGGGTCAGTGGCTACCACCATCGTTAGGTCTCGAACTATAAATGGTGAAGGTGACAGGGAGAACCGAGGATGAAACCAAAAGGGGAACCCAATGAACCAAAAGAGAGTTTCCGAGGTGGACTTGAGAGTACCCTAACTCGAATCCTATGCAGAGGAGTAAGTCTTCCTACCAGAAATCGAGGATGAAGTTACCCAAGAAGTCTCCTGGATAATCGCCTTATGGGCACAATGATGAAAGAAAAAACACGACACAAAGGGAAGAGAGACCAATACAAGGGCAAGGAGGTCTGTGATCAATTGATTACAATGTCAAATGAAGGGCAGAGAGGCAAAGATCAATTAATTACAATGTTAAATTATTTTCCCGCAAGAACTGTGCTCTTTCGCTTAGGTGTGTGGTGTTATGTGTACATTTTAATTTTTAAAACCCAAATGTTTGTAGAGAAAAAGAAAAAGTGTGTTGGGGACCAGGAATAAAACTCATATAATGATACAGAAACTGAAATAACAGAATATAAACAACAAATTATGCACTAATCTAAACCCAAGGAGGCGAGCCTCTTAATAACTAGTCCGTAGGTGGGGAAAATTCAGTCAAAACACACCAAAATAGCCAATAGATCTAAATTCGGGAGTGGAAAAAGATCTAAAGGTCGTATCCGTCGGAAATAGCGTAAAAACAACAAAAAATCAAAGGGAAAATCACAAATGAGAGGTGGCGAAAGGATACAACCTAGAGGGAAGCGAAGGGGACCCTAGAGGAAGACCCAAACAAAACTAAAATTAAAGCTGATGGATAACAACTAATCTAAAGTATATGAAGGTAAGGGATTCATCTAAAAAATGGCCGAACACACCGAAATTTCGTATGACTTAGCAGCTAAAACTCTTTCGATTAAAGCAGAGGGCATCAAGCGTCTCAGGGGCTAAGGTCCCACTTTGATGAGCAAAGGAACAATTAAAGGTCCAAAAATGGGTGGAGACAGTAGGTCGTACAACCCCGAAATGGAGACCCGTACAAACCCAGAAATCTCGTAAAAATTCCCGCAAAATGTTCAGGTGTCTCAAACTTTCTCGACCTATTTTTTTGCGCAGGTCGAGGTTTTGGCCTCGTTTTTCTACACCGAGGTTCGGTGTCACAGGTTTCGGCGCAAAGGCGGTGACCCGCACTTCCGCACTCCTGGAGCAGGTTTCGGTGAAAGCTTTCTTTTTCCAGCTGCGTTGATTCCCCGTCACCCGCGCAATAGGTCCGAAAATCGATGAAAGTTAGAATCTTTCAATGTCTTAGGGTTTTATAGGTTAAAAAAAACATCAAGAAAAGAAAAAATACAACATGAAGAGAAATCCTAGGGGTTTGAAGTAGCTCTGGATACAGATCTAAAAATGATGAGGTCGTAATCGTAAACCCATGAGCTCCACTGTTAGTATGAATCTTAATTTGCAAGCGTACAAAAAAGGCTCACTTTAGCTATGCATAAAAAATAGCCCCAACAAAGATGGCTTCCAATTTCTTTAGATCTACAATTAGTTGACCAAGATAAATGCCGAAAATTCAGATCTATGCTTAAAAATTCATTAAGCAAAGAAATAAGTAAGAGTTGCTCCATGCATCCAATAGACACGAGCAATAATGTTTTTTTAAGGAATTGTATTTTTTTGACACCCAGGAAGGAACATAGAAAGATGTTACCACCCCTCAATGGGATGTTCTGTAAGTCCCTCAACACTTTCATCTAAAATCCTCTCTCTTTTATGGTGTAGAAAACCCAAAAAAATGGAACTCAAAGGGAGCTCAAAGAAAATGGTAGCAAAATATGACAATGATGGAGGATCAAGTCGTACCAAAAGTATAGATCCGCAGTGATCTTTTAGGCAACAAAGGTAGTGAATGAATGGAAAAACCTTTCATTCATAACAAAATATTGAGTAGTCTAGATATTATAGCAATTAAAATATTATTAACCAAATCAAGATCCAACTTTTATGGAATATTTTAATATATTTGTTGGAGGGAAAACAATTTGACTTTAACAAATCCTTATTTGTAAATAATAAATAAATAAATGATTTATTTATTATTTTAAGGATGTGGTTGAGTAATAATTAAATAAATAATGATTTATCTAATCAATTTTTCCTTTTTTGGTTTAAATATGACCAGAATATTAATTAAACTCGTTGTTTAACTAATTATTCCTTGAGGAAAATCAAATCAAATGTGGATTTATTTAATATTTCCTCATGGGGTTTCTTGTTTAGATTCATAAACAACTTAATAAATAAGGATTACTGCTACTTTTCGTAGGTGAGTAAAATTTTACTAGTAAAAATTGGTCTTACATGGTGTACTTTGGTCCATCTAATAGTAACATGTTAGACAAAGACCAAAAAATGGTATGGCCAGGTGATCATTTACAACATTTATGCCCCGGGATCGGGAGCTAAAGGAGCTTCCACATGCCAGGCATACATGTAATGGGTGTAATTACAACCTTGGAGCATGTACCTTGCTCCCTCGCGAGTTATCATATTGAACCGAGACCAGAAAACTATTCAAAAGCGTTGGGTGATGAGGAGAGAGTGTCAGGAGAGAACGAGGTGTTTGTTTGCATCCTGCCTCAAGTTGTGGCTTGGGCAAGAACAGACAAGACCATCAAATGCGATTGGGAGAGAAAAGTGTGTCTTATATCATGCCCATGGGATTTGGGGGAAGAGTCGGCCCCATGATGAATTGTATGGTTTTCAGCCTGTCTCTGCTGTGGGACTAGAGAAGACAAAGTTTTTCCTTCATTCTACTTCATCTATGGTTTTACAAAGCATCAGCCAAATCGTTATTGTTGGGAGAGATTCCTTAGGTTCCACCCTCCCCAGGTCAGAGGATCGCTGACCTGAGCATCTGCACATGGCCTTCCTACCTCTTGATGTCCGTGGTTGCGGTGTTGGTTCTTGGAGACCAAGGTCTCTTTCCCAATCTGGAATGTGTTTCCCATCGGTTCTCGGGTATTGTAAGCAGTTTTATTTTAGCATTACTCAATCATTATTGCAGTGTTTCTTCCTGTCAGCAAGACACTCCCCATGGTGGTGTGACCGATGGTGGTGGTGAGTAATTTTTATGCCCTCACAGAGAGGGTGTGCCCGTTAGTGGGAGTTGTCGCCCGTATGGATGAATGACATCAACATGGGGAGCCTAGTTTGGACTTTGAGTCGACTGAGAGTCGCCACTGGCCGGCGGATATGGCCTTGTCTCGCAGCTCGCTCCCTGGGCTACAGAACTCACACTGGAGTCCATTGTAGCCTGTACCGAATAACATACAACTCAACATTGGATACCCTAGGAGAAACCGTATGAAGACAAGAAGGAATTGGTTGCAACATCAATGACTCCAACATATGTCGCAGCGCAGAACTTGGACTTCATGGAAAGCTTTTGGTGTCGTGATCGCCGCACCAATGACCATATTCCAGACTCCCCGGAGATTCGGATGGAACACATTGATTACCATATGCACATATGTTGCTCTCTTTGCCGCACCTCCCACATTTCCTCCCAATCCTCCAATGTTTATTTCTGAGAGTATTTTGAGACTTGCATCATGGTTTTTTTAAAGCGGAATAACCAAAGACACCAAATTTCATGGCTCCTCTTTAGGCTTCTATTTAGAGCAAGGCTTGGGCCACTTACAAGCCCGTGACGTTGTATTTGTTGCGATGGTGAATGTATTTTGTTGAAACTTATGCTACGATATGAACAGTGTTTTTTACCGACGTAAAAAGAAGATTATTTTATAATTTTCTATTTAGTTAGTGAAAATTAAAATAAAATATGAAATATAATTAATTAAAAAAGTAATTTAAGTTTAAATATATATTTTTTAAATGTGAGGATGAACATAATTTTATTTTTAGATAATTAATTTATAATTTAATTACTTTTTTAATAACAATACATTTTACTTTATGAATATTCAATATTATTCATTTTAGGGCATAACCATTGTTTTTATTATTAATTTTTTAATAAAATTATTATAAATTATAATTATTTTTATATGTTTTATAAAATTTAAGAGAAAAAAATCTAGAAAAAAGAAAAGAAAGGTTATTTATACATCATAATGATCTCAAACAAAGGAAATACAATTACTTTTCATGTTATGTAATTTTGTAGATGGCCTAATTATAATTTAAGGGTTTGATTAAAAGTGAAATCACATAAAATGGTAAGGGTGTGTTGGGAATCATCTTGATTCGAGGGTATTAAAAATTGTTTTATGAATGGGTTTAGGACCACTATAAATTTTTGGTCGGGGTGTATGCTCTCCTCCATGGCCGGACTTTTAAATGCAAGCAGAGTGAGAATATTGATCGTTATTGGAAATAAGGGCCATAATTATAAATCTTGTAACACATCCAATCACCTCCAAACGTTTGTGTGAGGCATAAGATACACATGCCCAACTCCCAAGGTTACTTTATGGAGGTGGGGCGACCAAAAAATCTCTTCTTTTTAATCATCTCAAACCATCTTTCTAATGTCACCATCATTTTTCTCATCAAGAACTTTCCAACAATGTAATTTCTACTGTCCTACAGCCCGAACACAAACTTATGGCCCTCAAAAGTTTCATTGTTTATGCCATGTTAGCATATCATACCACCAAGATGTGGTCACATTTGTGCCAACGCATCACCACTATACCATGTCACATTTGCAAAAAACACAGTGAGAAATTACAGGGTAGAATTCCGCTTGGACATGAAATTTTAATCTAAATCACAAGACACAATCCTACTCTAATTTCCGGGTAATTCAATTCATAATTAAGAACATAAATCACAAACATGCAATGATAAATAACACACATGAACACAACACTTTTCCTGGTGGAAAAGAAAACTGCTAAAAACTCCCTTATAAGCTTGCTTTCATTAATATGATGAATAGAGATGAATTACAATTTCTAGCTCAAACTGAGCTCAATTGCAAGTGAATAACCCTATCTCTCTCGCTTCTCACTGAGAAGCTCTAAGTCAGACTTAGTACAAAATTTTCTCTGACTTGGAGCCCCTATTTCCTTGCGCAAAATCCCTCGAGGAATTGAGTGACCTTATTGTTTCGAGTTTACCTCCAATTGATCAGATAATTCCCAAGGTTAACTACCGATCAAGTGCTCGCAAGCTCAAAAAGTGAAAGTACTCGAATTTATTAGAAACTGAATGACAAACAAGAGCCTCGCAAAGCTAAGAATTCATACAAGCAACTCATTTCTCATCGAAAACTAGAGTTCGGATGGAGAAGATAAAGCCTATTGTTCGTTTTCCCTAAACAACTAAAAAAATTTGACAAAACAATGACAGTCGATGACACATGTAGCTCACTCAGCATACACAGTCGTATATTCAAGCATATTCTTTAGCTTTTTCTCAATGACACTTCGTGACAAGTGTCACATCAGGATTCACCGAATTGGTTTGAAAGTGATTTCTAAGCTTTGCTCCTAAGGGTGAATGATAAATTTTTTTAATATATGATTTGGGCATAACCCAATGAGAGATAACACGTGGCAGCTGTGGGCCACCTACGTGCTCCCCTTTCTCTGATGGACCCTCTCCAAAAGTTTGAATTAACCCATCGGATGGTCGATTTTTTTGTATTTTTCCAAAGTCCGAAGACCTTGGTCGAAATCCGAACTAATATCAAGGTTCAAAGGTCCGCATTATTATTATATATCCAAAGTCGTACTATATTACAGTTGGCGCATATTTAATTATAAACCAAAGTTTTAAACTTTGGTTCCGGGCATATATATAATTCTACAAAATTTATGTGCATGAATTGGGGTCAAACCCACGACCTACCCCGCGCCAACCATACATCTTACCAACGAACCATCGTGGAAATCCTTAACATGTATGCTGTGTCTGACTACTACTTATTGTGATACTAAGTATTCAGCAACAGGGGTTTGAGTGGGGCCAACCCCCTCCCCCATGCGACCAAGCCACCAGCACTGTGTGGAAGCGAGAACATAATGTGGGTTAACAATTAACTACGTGGGATTAATTACTGAAAAACTCCATACTTAATATCTCGCTAAACATTTCATAATGTGGATTGCATTACAAATTGCACTTATGTGCATTAATCCGAATTTATCCCATTTAATCCAAAATTTTCATTAATTAAATAGGAGTTTAACTTGGCTTTAGATTTTCGTGATCCGCTAAATTAGGAGTCGCTTCCAAATTTGGCGTGACGGTCTTAAATGGAGCTTTCTCCCGCATTTGGAGGAGATTTTCAGGAAAGTTTGTTTTAGACCATATCTAGAGCAATTTTCTTTCGTCAATTTTCGGCTCATGAAGAGTCATTCCTAGCAGTATTGGCATGTTCGAATCCATTGGTACATGTTGCTGCAGGTAGAGTGAGCAATTATAAAAGTGTTTTTTTTCATTGAAGAAAACAATAAGCATCAAGGCCACTAGGAGGAAGGCCATGCTCAGTAATCACCCGAAGACCAAATTAGGAGCAAGAAGAGTCATTTCTGACAAATTTGAACATTCTGACTCTATCAAGCATGTTTTAGGAGTTGCAGGTGAATGTAAAACAACATTTTTTTTCACTTTTTTGAGCTAATACACAGGCCCTGTGCCATGGAGGATGAACCACGAGTATGGCCCAAAGAGGGTGAACTCCTTCATCAAAACTTTGGTGTCATGGATCAATTGTGATGGTTTGTTGTTATCTTTTTTTACTATTGTTTCAACATATTTATTTCATGCTTTATGCTCTTTAATTCACTCATAAAACTTAGCTAATTTACCTGTTTAACACACATAAATAACAAGGAAACATATGTACATAAAGCATAAGATCAGGAAATGAATTTTAAATATGAAGATGAAATTAGCACAGCAAAACTAACATTCATACTAAGATCAAGTCGGTATCAGAGCCAAGTTGAAAGGCTATTTGCTTGATAGTTACTTGAGTTTTGTGCAAGTAGTGTTTTAATGGTTGCAAATTTGTGATGCTTACAGGGTTAAAGTTGCAGAGAGGTGAAGGGAAATTGTTGGTTGCAAGTCCTGAGATTAGGACCAGAAGAAGGAGAGCCACAAGGGCACCATCTTTACCCAAAGTTCCACTCATAGCTGCACTTGAAGCACCTCAAGTTTTGTCTCAAGAAGTTGAGATTAAAGAGGTACAAGCACCAAAAGCTGGGCTTGAATCCATAGCCATCATGTTAGGTGTTGGAAAAATTGGAGGTCATTCAGAAGAGGATGATGTCAAGAGAGACTTCAATGACATGAAGAGGATGGTTAAAATTATGTTTGATGCATTTACTGCTAGGATTGCAGGAGAAGGTTCTAAGCCTCCACATGGAGAAGGAACTTCAGATGATAAGAATGATGAAGAGAAGAGTTCAAAGGGTAGTGGAGGAAAGCCACCTCCATCTCCACCATATTCATCATCTTCATCTTCTTCATTAGCATCATCTTCCACTTCCACCACAAAAATCACTCATACTCACTCAAAGGCCACAAGAGGGAAAACACCCTTACTCAAACTTAATGTCAAATTTGAGCTTCCAATGTAAGATTGGACAATTGGATATGTCAATTGGAGGTCTATTGCAAAATTCAGAACCTTCATGAAGATGACATAAATATTCAATTGGCTTCTTTGAGGATGGAAGGATCTGCACTTGTATGGTGGGAAGCAAGGACTCAAGAAGATATTAAAAACAATGGTAAGATATCTATGTCTTGGTCAAGTTTTATTGCTGCCATTAAAATTCAATTCTATCCATTATCTTACATGCAAAAGGCCATTATGGATTGGAAAAATTTTAGACAGTTGAAAGGGAAAAGTGTGCAAGATTATACACATGAATTTAGAATAAGAGCTCTTATTTTGGGTATTAATTTATATTCTCAAGAAACTCTGCTAAAGTATATTGGGGGTTTGCACAGTTACCTTAGGCACACTATTCTCATGTTTAATCCCACAAACATAGATGAGGTCTGTGTTCAAGCCATACATTCAGAAGCAAGAGGGAAACCAAATATAGATGAGAAACATGATAATGAGGGTAAAGGAAAGGGCAAGTTTTATGGAAGAGGAAAGAGAAATAACTCTGTCAAGAGAGAGAAAGAGAAACTCGCATGTAAAAATTGTTTGAAGAATGGCCATGATGAAGACCATTGCTGGAAAATTCATCCAGATTTGAAGCCAAACAAACTGAAAGCCAAAGAAAAGGAGAAAAATATTGCTATAATTGAGCATGACTTAGGGTCAGATTCAGGAGATGAGACAAATATTACAGCCATGGGTTCAAAAGGTAAGAACATAAAAAGCACTATTTCTTCAAATTTTTCAAATTTCACTCAAGATGAGGATACAAGAATAGAAATTTTCCATATTATAGTTGTCTCTATACATACCAAGATTGACACGTTTTTTGATAGTGGGTCACAAGATAATCTGATTTTCGAAGACTTGGTTAAGTAGCTAAAATTTGAAACTGCTAGACATCCAAGACCTTATCCTTTAGGGTTGATATGCAAGAATGAAAACTTGTAGGTTACAAGGAAGTTCATACTAAGATTCTCCATCAATTCAAATTTTCTTGATGAAGTTGAACTTGATGTGGTGTCGCTTGAGATATCAGGTATTGTATTGGGAAGTCCTTATATTTATGATAGAAAAGCAGGATTTCATCACCATGAGAATAAGTATCAATTATTTAAAGATGTTATTGATTTTATATTTAGATCGCATAAGAAGAAGAAAAGTTTGTCTCTTATACATGTAGGAGAAATGAAGAGGATAGTGAATGCAAGTCAGAATTGGACATTGTTAATGATGAAACAAAGAGATGTTTTGAATCAAACCTTTCAAAAAGATGCATCGAATGAACAAGTTGATTTCATTAAGGTTTCTTATGCTTGTAATGATATTTTTTAGGACTCTAACATGTTGCCTTTGAAATAAGGTGAACAAGATGTGATAGATTTGCAGCAGTCAACATCAGTGTTGAGCAGTGTTGGAAACAAGATGTCGGTGCAAGAGAGTGAAAAGGTCAAAGAGAAAGCGACAAAGAAGTTTGACAAAGAAGGAATGGTTTCCAAAGGGTACATGGAAATGGCGAAGATACTTGGTCAAGAATTGACGCAAGTAAAAAGCAAGGTTAGTTAAGAATCACCATGATGACAGTGTGCAAGGTAAGACATTTTTTAAGTTTCCTTTAATAAATTACCAAGGTAGGAACAATATGGTTTCTGCAAGAATAGCTTTCTGCTCTACAAATTCTTGGGAATTGCAGCATGATGGTGTCAATGACAACAAGAGAAGGTCGCAAGAATCAAGGAAAAAACTTACTTTTTGTGAAAAGCTCCAATTGATGAAAATGGGAAAATTTCAGTGGATAGAGACTGGAAGGGTGAGGGAACAATACCCTCATCCACATTATCAGTAATCAAACAGATTTTTGAGTCCAAAAGGCTTCTAGTGGGGAGGTATGATCAGGTGCTCAATGTAAAAGCTCAAAATGAAAGTGCTCATAATTGATTGGAAACTGAACGACAACGAAGAGATCGTTGCCAGGAATCTGGCGCAACTCGTTTCGTTGAAAACAAAGTCTGAATGAAGAATATAAAGCATGTTGTTAGTTTTCCTAAACAACTAAAAAATTTTCAAAACAGTGATAGGTTGATGACATGGCAGCCCATTCAGCATACAAGGTATATTAAGGGAATATTCTTCAGTTTTTCCTAATGAAACTGTGACAAGTGTCATAGTAGGATTCACCAAATTTGTTTGAAAGTTATATTTTTTTAAAGTTTTGCTCCTAAGGGTGAATGAGAATTTTTTTATATATGGTTTGGGACAACCCAACCAGAGGTTGACACGTGGTGAAGCTAGGGGCAGCCACGTGCCCCCTCTGGTGGACTGTCTCCAAAGTTTGAATTAACTCATTGGATGGTTGAATTAGGGGCTGCCACGTGCCCCCTCTAGTGGACCCTCTCCAAAGCTCAAACTAACTCATTAGATGGTCAAATTATTTGTATTTTCCAAAGTCCAAAGACCTTGGTTGAAATCCAAATTAATATCAAGGTTCAAAGGTCCACATTATTATTATATATCCAAAGTTGAAATACATTACAAGTTGGCGCATTTTTATCATAGTGCAAAGTCCAAGTTTGATTTATTTGGTGGGCGAATATTCATTATAAACCAAAGTTTTCAAACTTTGGTCTGGGCATATATATAATTCAGAAAAAATTTATGCGTGGGGGTCAAGGTCAAACCCACGACCTACCCCGTGCCAACCATACATCTTACCAACGAACCATCGTGGAAGTCCTTAACATGTATGGCGCCTAACTACTACTTATTTTGATACGGTTACTCCGACAGGGGTTTGGAGGGGGCCAGCCTCGCAGGCCAGCCCCCTCCCCATGCAACTAAGCCACCAGAGCAGGCAGGAGTGGAGAACATAATGCGGATTAACAATTAAGTGCGGGGATTAATTACCATAATCCATACTTAATATTCGCTAAACATTTTCTAATGCAAATTGCATTAGATCTGTGCTTATGCGCATTAATCTGAGTTTATCCCATTTAATCCGCAATTTGCATTAATTAAACAAGAGTTTAACTTGGCAAGATTTTTGGTGAACCTGCTAAATTAGGAGCTACCTCTAAATTTGGCGCTCTTAACTGGAGTCTTCTCCAGATTTGGAGGAGATTTCCAAGGAAAATTTGTTTTGACCATATCTGGAGCAATTTTTGACCAATTTTGGCTCAGGAAGAGTCATTCCTAGCAGATTGGCATGTTCTGAATCCATTGGTATAGGTTGCAGAGGTAGATAAAAAATTCTAAAATTGTTTTTGTCACTTTGAAGAAAAAAGAAACCTAGGGCCATCAGGAGGGAAGGCCATGCCTAGATCAGATAAAGACCAAATTAGGAGCAAGAAGAGTCATTTCTAATATATTTGGACATTCTGGACTCACTGAAGAATGTTTCAGGAGCCGTAGGTGAATGTAAACAAAAAATTTTGAACCTTTGAGCTAATATAGAGGCCCAAGCCATGGAATCTGGACCAAGGAGATGTAGCCCAAGAGGGGGTAACTCCTTCATCAAAACTCTGTGTTGATGGATCAATTGTGATGGTTTGTTGTTCTTGTTTTTGCTATTTTTTAGCATATTTATTTCATGATTTATACTCTTGAATTCACTCATAAAACTCATCTAATTTACCTGTTTGACACACATAAACAACAAGGAAACCTATGTACATCAAGCATAAGAGCAACAAATAAATTTTAAATCTGAAGATGAAATTAGCACAACAAAACCAACATCCATACTCAAATCAATCATCTAAGTACAGGCAACACCTGTACACTTAAGAATAGTCTACAACTGATGTTACACTTCCTTACAATATCCACCACAACTGGGGAACTTGAATTATCTGCATGCACTAGCTATTTTCGGTTGATTGATTAGTTAACTCAATGATCACTCAGTTATACTGATGACCCACTGCACAACTGACCTTCCACTAGTTCCTCCAATAGTTAGAACTAGTTTAACTGAAAACAACTTGAAATAACTGACTTTGATTGCTAAAAATTAGCAATCACACATGCTTAACTGAACTCTAAGCCCTTTAACTCGAATTTATTGAGCTACCTAAGTGGCAAGAGTCATGTCACACAATTTAACTACATCCAAGTTGTCTGATGATGTGGAAATTTGAATTTTCTCAATTTGACCAAGGCAAAGTCAAATCGAGATTTTCTTGCTATACTTTTCAACACTCTCTCTTAGCAAGAAAGGGAGTTTCCATCACCCGCGAAATTTACTGTATAACTACCTCTCACTATTGTTTTTGCAACTGCAACAACTGCAACTAAGAAGCATTAAAAAAAAATTGAATCCACAATGTCTGCAATTGTCTACTGGGAAAATTGTGTTGTTGCTGACTCTGCTACTAAGCCTCCTGCTATGTTGTCAACTGTGCTCTGCACTCCTTAATATTTGAATGACACTAATCCTTCTACTACTAAATATTATGGGACCTTGTAGCAAGGTAATGATCCATGAGGATAATTCCTCAATGGACCATTCCCAATTTTTTGCAATTCTTGGACTAGGGCCTCACATCGCCCCACCTCACTCTCGGAGGTATAGCTGCAAAGTGCTCCCTCTAACCACTTGGATTGAACTCTCCCTCTACAAGAGATCTCTACTTGAGTTGATGTATCCACTCTTCCTCCTCTCTGCCCCACCATTTGTGGTTGATCCACAACTTCTTAAGGCTCCTCTTGAGGCTCCATTTTGAGAGGTCTATCCAACTCCCTCTCAACCACCATATCTCTAATCTTTGCCTTGCTTCTCAAGGTTGTACATGCATATTCTACCTCAAGTGAATACAAGTTCTTGACTCGAACACCGATATGCTTCACATGTCCAATGGATATGTTTCCCAGGAATGCTTTCTCTTTGCTAAAGATCACATCATAACCACAGTCTTCCAAAACTTCTATAGAGATGAGATTTTTCTTTAGGTCTAGAATGAACATGACATCCTTATGTCAAAGAGGGGATCCCGACTCCCTCTTAAAGGTGACTATACCAATCTTGATTGCACTGTACCTTATATCAACCCCAAACTCAATATGCATCTTGAAATATTTCTCCTCCAAGTTACTGAAAAAATATCTATGCTCTTATGTAAGCCATCACTTCTCACTAGTAAGGTGCTTAGGACATTTTGATTGTCAGTGTTCCTCTCCAATGTGTTGACTGGAAGAGATATTGTACATGCCCACTAACCTTCAATAAAGTCCACACGCACTTGTCCCAATGAATTGGTTGACTCTCCAACTACCACTAAATATTGAAATGGACGTGGAAAAAACCCCAACTAACTATATTTGGAAATATTTTATAACCAATATTTTAGTGCCACCAATGGTGACAAAAAGGTCATCCTCCATTGGCGAGTTTTCCAAATAATCGACAAGTTGAAGGTCATGGTCCATGTAAAAGATCTATCTCCCATTAATCCTCGTCTTCATCATGGTCAATTGTATTGTGTGGTTGAACATTATCTCAATTATACGAGTATAGATCCAGCTTAACCACGAATCTACTACACTCCATACTAAAAATGGATCTATCAAACACTAAGCACCTAGAGAGCAAATATCTAGAGATGCAAACAAATTTTCAAATGTTGCACTATAAAAGTGTTTTTCACCTCCAAAGATTTTATCCCTCTCAGTACATGCTAGATTTGTGGTTAAGATGGATCTATACTAGTTTACTTACAATTACTTGTTCTCTTTATAAATGGCATAAAGAAATGCCAATATTTGTCAATAGTCTTTTTTTATAATAAAAAAAGCATGAAGATTTTGAAATATGGTAGTATTTATCAACAACAAGAAAGTCAATAGTTTTTCTCTATTAGAAAATGTGATCTCCCATGTGAATAAATCTTGAGATGTACTAAAAAGCTTCAAAAAAATCGAAATTAGTAAAAAATCAAAACAAAAGAAAGTATGAGGAATTTCCTAAATAAACTTATTAGTGATGGTTGGTGATATTCCACTAGAAAATAAAAGTATTACCATTGTGAAACACATGGTGAGGATGTATGTCATGCATTAGTCAAAGAAGTGGGAAGTATTCCTACCATTAGTTGAATTTGCATACACCAGTGGGTACCAAGAATCATTGAAGATGAGTCCTTTTGAGGCACTATATGATAGAGAATCCAACACTCCCATTAGTTTGAATGACCCAGTGAAGATAGTGTTTTTTGGACCTCACATGCTAGGATAAATGGAGCAAGAAGTGATTAATATCAGGCAAAAGTTAAAAGCCCCCGGGATAGGCAAAAGAGTAGCAGATAATGCACAAATATTTCCAAGTGGGAGAGTATGTATATCTATGAATCAGACCAAGGAAGAACTCACTCAAAGTGGGGTCATGTGCTAAATTAGCACCCATATCTTGTGGACCATTTCAAATTTTGGAAAGAGTGGAGCTAGTAGCTTATAGACCGCCCTTGCCACTCGCAGTGAAAATTTACGTTGTATTTCATATTTCTTTTCTTAAAAAATATGTACATGACACTAATCATGTGACTGATTAGTCTGTGATATAGGTGGAATCTGAGGGAGAATTCCAACCCAAACCATTGCGCATACTAGACTGGAGAAAAATTGTGCTCTGAAATTGAGTAATAGAACATATCAAGGTGTAAACGAAGCACTTTGGACCTGATGAAGCTAAATGGGAATTTGAAGACCAAATGAAGGAGCTCTACCTATTTTTTTAAAAATGTATAAACCAATGTAAGAATTATTAATTATAAAGCTCAATTTTTTTTCCAATTATAGAACACCCAGGATAATGTTCCTTTAAGTGGTTTTGTTCATGATAGCCCTTTCAACTGCTCAACTTTTGTAATATGATTGTAATGCCAACGTGGGCATATGAACCATGGACGACTGATACAAAATGTTTTAGACACTTATTTAATTTTTGTGATGCTCGAATAAAGGAAGGGATGACCTTCCAAATCCCAATGTCTGAGGGGGCTTGCTTCCTTTCTTGAAAGGCCATGAAACCATCCCTCCACACTATTACTAAAGTTAATGAGTCATCTGTTGGTATACTTGAGCGTGCTATTTGCTGACAGTCAAAGTTATGCAATGTCATTTGGGTGTTGGGGTAGAGGAGGGTGGCCATCCACCTTGAAAATCAAAGAGATAGGCTTGCGGCCTCTCAGACATATGGTGGGAGGCACTAGGAAGAAGATAAGATGACACAACTAGAGAGAACAAGCTCTCTCCCTTTAACATACCCCCCACTATCTCTAGCCCCCACTAAGGGTAGAAGGAAGTTGTTACTAAGTTGACCTGGTCTCCATGGTCCAATTATGGAAATGGGGTCCAAATTTTTCTCTTTCTTTTACTCTCGAGAAACTTAAGACGAATGATACCATAACACTCATCTCATCAATACGATTCCGATGATATAATTTTTGCTCTGATCCAAGTCTTGGATCCAAAGATATTTCCATCCAAGGATTAGTCATATAATTAGTGTCGCCTCACTAACCTACCACGTAGCACCTGTGTGGTCCCCTCATGGCAATAACAGTCGGCCTCTCACTACCACATGGCGGTTTTACCATAGTTTTCGACTCGTTCATTTTGGTCATGTAATAACCCACTATATAATGAGCGTGACACAATCCATACATATATGCACTACAAGGCAAGTGTGGACCCCTCAAAATCCACATCACCACAAAAACACTCTCCCTGGAACTAACTCTTTTTGTCCCTCGTTGTTCCTTCCAAGAATGACTCTTCAATGATTATATGGAGCTTTCCATTCCGACTGACACCTCAGCATGGTTTTTCCAACCACGCAGTCTTGCTCTTTTCCACCTATATTAGTGTGCTTCATCATGCCACATCACCTTGGGGATAATATACCCTGAAAATTCTCTACCATGGTCCATTTGAAACCTTCGGGGTCTGGGATGACATCATCAATCCTAAACGCCGAGGGTACATCATCCCTTGTCACATCCTCTAAGTCATGTGCCTCATAACAAGGGGTTCCACTTAGCAGAAACAAAGACCCCATTGCCACAACATCCTGGGGATTTGATCCGAGGAGTTTCCCAGTTCTCCCCTTGAGACTTTTGGGGACAAAGTATCGGGGTCATCTGATGACCATGAACGTAACCCATCGATGGCCTAGATTTCTCTTGCCTTTGTGCTTGGACTTAGCTCTTTTCCATACAATGCTTGATTTTGAGTTCCTTTTAACCTCTGAGCTCGAAGTTTCAACCCCGTGACACTTGATTAAGGTTTGGAATCCTCTGCCCTGGACACTTGGTTACAACGCCCACACACATGGAAAAGGTCCAAGCCCCTTGATGCCTTGAACTCAACCCCCACTCATTTCTATAAGAGCTTATTCATATAAATGTAGAGTTCTCTGAGCTATCCCTTAGCTTCGTATACATGTGTATGTTTGGCATTATCACCATTCCTCCTAAGCTTATAAGGGCTTCGGCTCATTCAACGAGTAAATAATTATTTAGACACACACACACACAAAAACATATACACAAGCCACAATATCTCTCCTGAGCTTAGTATTATTTAAATACTAATTTAATAACCATTCCTTTTTTTAGAATGCATACACAAGGGTTTGCCTATTCATTTCATTATGGTTATTTAGAAAAATTCTGTTCTCATAATAACTCACCAAGCTACAGGTCTCTCAACCAATACTAAGAAAAATACAAGCCATAGGTACATACAAGGAAACTTTTATTACTCAGGATATATATAGGAATTCACCATTCCTTAAGCAAGCAAATAATCAAGTTTCACGCAACATCACAAATATTGAATCGACACATTAAATTCATATCAATATAGGACTTTGTCCAACATGAGAACTCAAACCATTCCATACCCATCATTTAAACAAAAATGCTCATTCAATCAGGAATACAACATGCCTCAGCATTATAGGAAATGATAAAACAATACATTAAACAAGCATCATAATGGATTCAATACATCTGAGACATAATCAAATACTTATCTTTGATAAATTGAGTTGGGAAATTTATATTGAGACTTCAACTCTCCACCTAACCATAAACAAGCCATAACCAAGTCTTTCTTGTAGCTGTCACCCTTGAGCGAGATTCCAGCGTTGAGTAGAGTGCTTTTAGAGGAGTTTGAACCAATTTTATCAACTAAAAGAGGGTGTTTCAAGGCTTCATCACCTCCACCCACTAGCTATCATATTAAGCAACCAAACATAGTGAACCAATCACTAGCATGCGGCCATAATTCATCTAGATAATTAAAACAACATCATTAGCTGAGATGAGGTGCCTCAAGGGCACGCTGCCTTTACCCACCAATTATTCAACAATTTCACCTCAGGAAGGGAACACATTCTTTCATGCAAAGAGACTTAAAATACAACATCCCAACATCTCTAGGAACTTGGACACATATATTTTCAATTCAAATGTGGAGAGAGATATATTAAGGAGGTTTTAGCAGTTGAGTTACCTCTAAGGGAATAGGAGGGAACTCTCAAGAAGCTTATCAATGGAACACCCACCTACGTTCTCATCCCAATCCCATGGAACTATCATTAGGTGTTATGATCCCATTATCCCTAGGTACCTCTAGCTCTCAGATGTTATCAACCAACACAATCTCCAATGGGTTTATCATCCATGTAAGGCACAACCACTTCTCAATGATTATCAGTCAGCAATCCCTCATGTGGTTTTCAGTTGGACTATCATATGAGCTCGCTCTATGGTTATCAACCAACAAGCCCTCGTGGGTTTCTCGGTTTCATTATCATCATAGTTTCTCTACTCCATAAATTATCTAGTCCTCTTATCTCTTTTCTACCCTTTTAACAAATTTTTTGGATCATCAAGAGCATATCGTCCTCCCTATCTTTTCTTATTCCCTTCTCAGCGTGTGTATATGAAATCACACGTCATATCTCTTCAATATGACCCTCTCAAAATCCCTTTTTTTTTCTTAAGAATGATCCTCTTGGTGTCCCTTTGTTGTCTTCAACATGAGCCTCTCGACCTCCCTCTATTTGTTTTCCATAGGAGCCTCTTGACCTCCTCTTCTCCTCTGTGCACATAGGGTCTCCTCCTTAGAAAATGAGAATGTCAATCTAGATAATGTATTTATATGGATTATCTCATCTTGGTCGAGATGGTTATATCATTATGAGTGGTCCACGTGGTCCAACCACACTTGACAGTGTAGACCATATTTTTAATTAAATGTTTATCCGTTTCTTGCTTGTAGCCTTTTCCCAATAGGAACATGAGCACATCCTTGTTTCAAAATTAAGTTGATACACAATCAACTCATTCAAAACAACTCAATTAGCCCATGACTGATATTTAAAACCACTTCCTAAAGAAATCTCACTTCTCAAGCAATGGAATCCATGTCCTCTCTCAACCATTTTAAATTTTATAGTTACATAATTACAAGGAATTATTTTAAATGTTTATAAGGGCAATTAACCTGTAGAGGATGTCACACTCCCTCTCTCTGGGTTGGATAGTTTTGGTCTTGGTGTTCTTAGTAGAATGGTGTTAGGAGCATTTCGTTGATTGTTGAAGTGTGTTAATGTGGTTGGAGATGGGAAGCAGAAAGAAGAGTGGCATTCATGCTTGTATACAGAACCTTGTACAAGAGTTAAATCCAGACAATCAAGGGAGAAATCCCCGTGAATTGTGTGAGGCAACTAGAATGTGTTGTATAATCTTGTGCCATCATTGGGAGGCTTAGTATATGACTATATCATTGTGGTGCTTGTTGTATATTTTATAAACCACCTGGGCATGGAATTCTAGATCAATGTGGTGCTTGCTGAGTAACTAATAAACCACATGGACATTGGAAACCACTCCTCATGGCGCTCACTGTGAAAACACAACTGATAAACCGCCTGGAAAATGGATTCTAACTCTTAAGACTAAACATTACTGCATTTGGACCTTGGGTGAATCCTTGTGAATGAACTTAGAAGAAAGAGTGAATCACTATGGTGCTTGCTTATTACTAGGAAACAACTAGTAAAGCACCCTGATGCTTACTATAGGTACAACTGATAAATCACCTTGGTGCTTGTTGTTAGAATGAAGTTTTAAACCACCTAGACAATGGATTTATACTTCGGGTATTTAACCAAGCCTTTGGTGTGAAATACTTGAGCAAGCATCTCCTTAGACATTGGATCTAAATTGAGGGTGAGTAGCTACAAGAAATTCACAGTGTAGTTGGCCTATGGTTAGGTGTAGAGTGGAAGTCCCTCCTTCTGTGACCAACTAGTTTGAGACACACACACACACACACACACACACACACACACACACACACACACACACATATATATATATATATATATATATATATATATCACATTTATATATTTGAATCATGAAACATGATGTTCAATTCTCTAGTTATGATTGGTATGAGAATTGTGTGTTTATGCTCTCTTATTTGAAAGCAATGTATTATGTATATATTAGTTTAGGTTGTTTATAGGATTGAAAATGTCTAGTAGATGGACTATAAATTGTCATGTATAGCTATGAGAACCTGTGTGTTCATGTGTGGTAAATTGATGTTCACAATCCTCTAAATAAGTTTAAACAAATTTCAAGTCATGTAGCAGAAGTAATGGCAATTTATTGTATATCTCCTTGAATTGATGAAATGAAGAGAGCCTTTAAGATAATGTGTGTCTTCGTAAATATTCGTCGAATGGAATGCTTGGGATTAGTTAATAATATATTTACTTGTGACATTTATTCAATGTTTAATCATTGTTTTAATAATATCAGCCTAGGGAAATGGCACTTGGGGGAAGTGATCCTAGGTAAGTATAGTACCGGGGAAAGATGCCTAGGGAGATAGTGGCATCGAGAGATGTAGCACCGAGGTATGCAACCCCAGGGAAACATGACACTAGTGAGATGGTTAATAGGGAATATCCGTCTAGGGAGGATAATACTGAGAAACCATGATACCGGAGAGAAAAGCATGTGTTGGTACTTGTATGCCATGAGTGCCATTTGGACCCCCACATGGCGGTGGTGTGTTACCACATGGGATAGATTTGGCAACGTGGGTTCCACATAGATTTCCCTGGATGATCTGGCCTCTTAAATGGGATAACTTTTTATGGGGCATGACTCTAATTGAGGTAACATTTATATTGCCAGAAATCTCTTGATGAGTTGAACATAATGGTGGAATTTGTTTTAGAATATGACTTGACTTTGAGAAAAGAGGTTGTTGTAACCCCATCCTCGTAACATACCTTGGAGATTGGGTCAAACAAGTAACACTCCCATAGGTTGAGATCCTTTAACGAGGTGGGAAGTGTTATAGAGTGGTGTCAGAGTGATATGGTAAAACTCTCAAAGCTTGAGATGGCATAAGGGGGTGGGAGGTGTTACACTATGCATGGGAGTAAATTGGCTAAAGATGATGCTCCCTATTATAATGGAACCAAAAGATGAATTACTAGACCCAAAACCTAAACTACTATGTTAGTTAGAAGAAGTCATATATACATGAGTTGAACTAATCTAAGGAATATGTCCCTTTTCTATAGATAATTGGGATGATATATTTTCAAATTGATCAAGAAACCATCTTCTTGATTTAATTTTAAATAGAGGCTTGAATCTAGGGGTCTATCCTTGAATTCTTTGGAACCTACAAGGAGAAATTAACATACTATAATGTGAATCCTTAAAAGATTAAGAGTTTTCGTACCATAGTATGTTCACCATTTATGTTGATTCTTGACATGGATAACATGAAAGAACATGGAAAGCACCCTTCTTAGGTTGTCATGGAAAAAATATGTATGGTAGCATAGATTCATTTAAGACCTAGATTCACTAAACCAATGCAATCAGGTTATTTAGTTAAATCAATTAGTGAAGCCATTCTCTTTAAGGGTATTGGTTCTCCAATCAATGCACTTGATTTATTTTAATAAATGAGTCTTAAGTTAGTTGTAAATTAGTTGTTAAATTGTCATGTTAGAAACTATTCTAAGTCTATATATTATGCAATGGAATGCTAAGTGAAATGAATGCATGGAAAGTTAAAGTGACTATTTTTAACCATTATAATCATAAAGATTGCTAAACATTCGGGTAAGATGAGCTATAAAAAGTATTAAATAAATTATGTGTGTTAATTAAAATGTAGAAATGAGTAGGATATGGTCAAAATTAGTTAATTAATCATCCAAAATGAGTAGAAAAAAGATGTTCCTACTAATCTAACAGTGAGCATATATACAACAATTAAATAAATGGAATGAAATTGAAAACGATTAGTGTTTAAAGTTAAGCAAAAACCATAATTCATTAATATACACAAAAAATTGATTACAAATATGCTTAAGATAGAGTTATTAATAAATATGCTTATGTAATGTCTGTACCAAAATGCGAGACAATATGAATAGGAGGTTTTCAAGAACCTATGTTATTCACAACATTCCAAATTCCAAACTAGGTGAAGCTTTAAACAACATGAAGCATGCCACTCAAAAATCAATTGTTTGAAGGGATCTTCATTATTGCAATGTTAAACTTGAAAATATTGCAAAAATAATTAGCATGAAACAAATAGACATAGTGTTACCTCTAGGGGGAAGTTTCTTTGCTTTCGTCCTAATGTTAGACCATAGTTTGTGGACTACTCACCATTGTGTTAGACCATAAGTTGTGGACTATTCACCATTGTTGGGATATTAAGGTTTGAAGGATGAATTGGCATTACAAAATTTGTAAAACATAGTTATATCTACTTCTTTTCTCCTTACAAATTAGGTTTTTTACTTATTTTTACAAATTGGGTGAGTGAAGAGTCACCTTTACTTCTTGATATTCCACCAGAAATTAATTTATAAAATGCAATATTTTTAATCTTTTGATAAGTATTTCAACAGACAAAAAAAAAAAAAAAAAAAAAATCCAAAGTGACGCCTATTTTACACTTAGAATTATTGCTAAAATACACTCAAATTTCCACCTCTATTTAATGACCCGTCATACTAAATCATCTAATTACTTCCAAAATTTGATTTTTCAACTTGATAAATCCAAAATTAAAATAACTAGTAATTGCTCATTAAAAAGAGCAAAAGGACACCGAAGGCATGGGCACCGGTGTCGTCGAACTCCCGGGAGGCGCGATTGGACAGCAGCATGAGCGAGCGAAGGAGTTGACAGCAGCACAGTAGGATGGCCACCAAGTGTCAAATTTTGACAGAGCAGAAGGACGAATCTTGAGCAGATGTGGAGCACAAAGATTCGCTGAGATGAACAGTTTTTCCCAATCAATCCCATAAAAGAACACCTTCGATGTAAATATAAACTAATTTAATTATTAATTATAAATAATTAAATAAAAATATCAACAAACAAAAAGAAAAAATAAGAAAAATAACGGTCACCAGCTATGAAATTTGGACCCATCCGTACCCTTCCAAATTGCTTTGCCCGTCCACCTCAATCTTTTCCCGGGCCCTCTCTCAGTCATAAACGCGTTTCCATGTAAATGATATTCTGCTGGAAATGCAATCTAAGAAAAAGAAAAAGATGCTGTAGGCCCTGCTTAAACAGTGCCCCCAAACGAATGCAATAAAGAAAAGATGTTGTGGGCCCCGCTTAAACAGTGACTGACAAGATTTCAAAACTTGGCTTCACATTACAACTGTAAAGCAAGAATTGGAGTTTCTATTTTAGCGTGCCTGTCCACTTCAATCGTGGTTGAGCTTGTTTTCCATAAGACCGACCACACATGTTTTATCAAAACCAAAATAATATTATCAAAATAATTGTCTTTTTAATCAAATCGATTCTCGTATTGGTTTTAAGATTGTGTAGACAAAAATCGTGCATTTGGGATTAGTATATATGGGTATTAAAAATATTTTACTTTTAAAAATTTCTGTTAAAATCTAATAAAGTTCCATTTTAAATTGATTCAGTGATTTAATGTTATATATATATATATATATATATATGTTTTTAATTGATTTAGTGATTTAATGTTTTATATATATATATATATATATATATATATATATATATATTATTAAAGTAAATGATATATTTATAATATTTTAATTTTTTTTATTTCTTTATAATATTATTATGTTTTTTTTTTTCATTTCATTTTTTTTTTTTTTCATAATATCAATATTATACAAAATAAGTTTATTTTTTTTATGATATAATTAACATTTAATTCTTTTATATCAGTTTTATAATTTTAAAATTCATAAGTCTTTTAGTGCCATAACAGTAACATACTCTTTTATCCTATGATGTTTTTGGAATCAATTAATACCCAGTCACAAAGAAGCTCACGAGAATTTGTTCCTCTTGTAACAATGCTTATTTTCTTCCTTACCTTAGTCAAGACATATTTTTTGTTTTAGAGATTTGGGTTGAGCACCTCTTGATAATATCTATCTTAGTTTCATTATTTCCTTTCACTCCTTAGCACACCAAATTTTCCTTAAATTTTGATATAATAATATTTTAATATTATCTTTACTTTGAAAATTATCTCCTCTTTTATCTCCCAATGGTCTAGCCAAGCAGACCTGGAATTTCAAATTCGCTCTGCCCGTCAAATGAAAATTTGATGACGTTTTTGCATTTTTCATGCCCTTTATTTTACATTCTACTCAAATTTATAGGTGTCAAAATTTTCAACTTTCATTAATCTCCTTATGAGAGTGCCTTGGTTTTTCCCAAGTTAGTATGTGTTTAGATATAACATACAACCATACTTTTCATCAACACATTATGAGGTTTATTTGTTACAATTAAACTACTCTAATGGTAGCGGATGATGTTTTGATTTCCAGATTATATGGCCCAATGGACTGGTTTTTTTTTAGGACCTATGGGTCAACACAACATATATTTCAATATGAAATATAATGATTTTTTTTAGAGAAAAGAATAATTCATGTTGCAATAATTGATATATATTTTGATTTTGTTTCTAGTAAGATGTATAGAGGGGACTTTATCTCTCAAATTCTTTATCAAGTCTTTTTTTACTATTGTGTATATAATGAAATTAGTCCGTTAACATGTTAAGCTCAATATTTAAATGACAAAACAAGCATATTGACAATATAACCAATTCTGAAATCCTAATAAAAACTATAAATTTTCTCTATGGCCTTAACTCAACTCCTTCAAGATAAACCCCAATCTTTCTATAAAATACCTCCATGCTAAACAAGCATATTGACAATATAATGAGTTCCAAAAACTATACTTTTTTCTCTATGGCCTTAACTCAACTACTTCAACAAAAATATTTTACATGCTCAACCTCTTTCCAATTTTTTGCATACTCATTCTTCCATAGATTACCAAGATGCAATAGAAGTAACCTCGTTCTCTTGATGCTCAACATCCATGACACAAAATATAAGATAACTCCACGTTGAGCATGACAAGGAACATGTGACATTTTCTCAAACACTACTAGAAGAAAAATAATAAGACACCACATAGAAAATGAGCTACACTCAAACTTCTATGTAATAACTACCAAGTGGATCCTATTATAAGAAAGACATCAAGTATACTAATCACAATTTTTAAATCCCAATAATTAATTTGATAAGAGAAAAAAAAATAACCATTTTCACAAAAAAAATTGAGTAACTACAACCAAAATTACATCCTTACTCCAAGTTAACTAACAAGTTTCACATGTGACATCCACATTGAATCCACATGTGGCATGGTCATTGAATAATCCCAATATCCTCAATGAAACCATCATACTTTCTGACCATATATTGTGATGCACACCTTGATTTTTAAGTGTCCATTTTATAGAGCTCTTCATTTTATTACAATTATTCCATGCTTCTATCGCACTTCTTTTAATATAAGTGGTATTTGTGATGCAAGGAACGAGATTATCTTTTTGGGTTTCCACCATGCCAATTGGGAGATTATCTTTTTGGGTTTCCACCATGCCAATTGGGATTCGATGCCATTTCAAATGATTTTCTTTCTCTTAAATTCTTTCACTATTCCCATGAATGCTAGGTTTGATTATTTTCCATGTTTCTAGGTTCATTAAATTTCCCCTTGCATTGCATCAATTTCTGCAATGTGCTTTACTCCACATTGATATATAATTTACTCCACTATTGGTAGTAAGCAACATCTTAAATGAGAGGAATTTAGAGTGTTTCTAAACAAAAATTTAAATTAAGCTTCTTATGTCATACTAAATATATCTTATACTAAAGAAATTTCTAATAAATTCCCTACATCGGAGGGTTGCGAAGAAAAAAGGATTTCAAGTGATTTCCATTTGGCATTTCAAGCATGTTTATTATTTATTCAAGAAGCATAGTAACGAGCATATTTATGAGCCAGGCTCAAAATGATCCTCTAAAATAGAGACGCAATGATGAGAACAATACGAATTGTAAAGAAGAAACACTGTAACTTTCAATAGATGCATTGCCATTAACTAACTTGGAAAAATTGTTGCCCTGATCGAGAGAATCGACGAGTGGCTCTCCAGGAGTAGGCATGAACTTGCGCTCCATTGTAATCGATTTGTGCCTCTTTCCAAGGTCAGCCTCCCTTGCGTCCTTGGCACACTGCATTTTGTTTTATTTCCTCTATACGCCTGGTAATTTGACAAGGCCCGAAAATTGTCATTTTGGAGGCAGTTTATTTCGAAAAGGCTCGAAAATTGTCATTTTGGAGGCAAAGTTTATTTCGAAAAGGCCCGAAAATTGTTATTTTGGAGGCAAAGTTTATTTCAAAAAGACTCGAAAATTGTCATTTTGGAGGCAAGGTTTATATGGAAAGGGATTGTCCAGTCGTAACTTTGAACCTATAACCTATCAATTTAACCCCGTCACAAGCTGCATCCGGTCATCAACTACAGGCAACCATCTAATCAGCAGTTATGACTCGAAAGCTCCCTAAATACACAACTTCTATGTTTCAATGTGAAGTGTGATCAAGGTGGCTTATTGGATGCCTACCCCCTTGATCCTAACTTAATCTATAAATTCTCTTGTGGCCCCTGTGGGGAGAATTTAGTGAGTTGGTTTAAGTTATTTTTAGGTGGATTTATTTTCTTAGTGGGTGAATGTGTGTGAGCATATGGTGAACAATCTCATAATTTGAACATATGGATATCGGTGATCCTTTACAAAAGTCCCCTAGTTAAGCTATGTGACATTGTTCCTTGCTCAAATGGAAGGCATTTGCGGATAATGGGCCGCTTCCAAATCTTCCTAGTTAGTCTATGTGAGTAACTAAAGGGAGATGGCGAATCACAAATGTAGAGCGTTCATATGCTTGTCTAGGGTCACCAAATGGTGCAAAGACAACACATATTACTTGCTCTAATTGGCGATTCAATCCTAGTCCCGCAATTTCCTAAATGCAAAAACTAAATTTAAACTAAACAATTTCTACACTAGCTTATGCATATGTGGTCATGAGCCACTTACTTGGACTAGTTAAACTAAGTGTGCATACCAAAATGTGAAAAAAATATAAATTGTTCAGAAAGAAATGGTTAATTCACCCCCTACTTAAACTATGTGATCACTTTTTGCAAAAACCAACTTAAATGAAAAATAACTAAATGCCTACAGAAAGAAGCAAAAAGTGAGTCCTCAGAAGCTGTTGGGTATCAACACAGGTGTTGGCAGATACATTAGGGGCTACCCAACACACTTACAAGTAGAAAAAATGCAGAAAATAGGGAGAAAAAATCTCTCTACAATTTGCGTGCAAAAGCCCTTGACAAGTGCACCTTCCTGCGCGGAGGTCACTCCTGAACGCGCGCAATGCGCCTCTGTGTGAAAAAACTGTACGCAAAAAACCTACAAGTAAAATATTAGGAGCTGCCTTCTTCAGTCTGTCACTTCAGTGAGTCTAGGGACTACAAGATGGGTTAGAGGACTGTCAGCTCCACTCCAGCATAGACAAAGGGTCTCCTGCAAAAGATGGCACAACCACATAAACTTGGAACATGTCAGTGGAGTCACCAATCCCATTGTTGTGGATTAGTCGCACGGGTGTATGAAATCGCACGAGCTTAGAGAGTGTGGTACACTCTCTAAACTATTGGTAATAGGCAGAAAGTGGGGGAGCTCAAAAGCATAAAACTTAATGGAAATAGTATGCTGAAGTATGCTCTGGTTAAACTAAAACTAAGACAACAAAAATATACAGAAGCTATATAGAGAGTTCCAAACGATAATATTGCAAACGATGGCTTGATGGCCTCTTCTTATTAAACGTTTGAAATGGAGAAGAAATTTTACCCACTTGCCAAAGGGCACCTAGGCAATGGCTGTAGGTCCCGATGCAAGGATGTTGCCTTCCAAGCTCTGCCTCTGATGCAGTATCACTCTCTCTCTCTGCTGTGGTGGACTAAGATGTTGGGTGGCCAACTATCGAGTCCTCTTTAGCTCCAACTCCGAGTCACACACAATGTTGGTGTTGCTTGGGCAACTTTGGCTAGCATAACCTTGTGATCACCATTTGCTCATCTCTTGGTGGGTTTATATAAGTGATCTTCAAATCCTCCTTCCCTCCCTTGGTACATGATGGATGGTGACCCAAGGGAGAGGTGTGATTCCATTGTGTGCTCAAATATTCTTTTCTGTGCTCATATAATATCTAAGGAGGCACTGGTGGCTATCCTTAGGCGGCTTTCACATAAGGAGTAACTGTCCTTTGCTTGTTGTGGTCCCGGAAAGTGACTTTTTTCCATTTCCAGGAATGCGCACTTATCGGGAAAAAAGGCGCGCAGAAGGCACTCTTCTCGAGGGATAAAGCGCGCATTTGAGCATTTATGACTAGTTCAAATCTAATTTTCTCAAACCCTTAGAGATTTTAAATACTTCTTGATTCCATAATGTGTTCCTGTCCTGTAAATCCTTGGGCTCGACATTAATTGATGTCGTCTTCTATTGTACGATTTTCCAGTGTTAACACTCGTGACACTTGATTAAGGTTTGGAATCCTCTGCCCTAGATGCTTGGTTACAACGCCCATGCACATGGACAAGGGCCAAGCCCCTTGATGCCTTGAACTCAACCCCCCCTCATTTCTATAAGAGCTTATTCATATAAATGTAGAGTTCTCTGAGCTATCCCTTAGCTTCGTATACATGTGTATGTTTGGCATTATCACAATTCCTCCTAAGCTTATAAGGGCTTTGGCTTAGTCAATGAGTAAATAATTATTTAGACACACACACACATATACAAAAACATATACACAAGCCACAATATCTCTCCTGAGCTTAGTATTATTTAAATATGGATTTAATAACCATTCCTTTTTTTTAGAATGCATACACAGGGGTTTGCCTATTCATTTCATTATGGTTATTTAGAAAAATTTTGTTCTCATAATAACTCACCAAGCTACAGGTCTCTCGACCAATAATAATCAAAATACAAGCCATAGGTACATATAGGGAAACTTTTATTACTCAATACATATATAGGAATTCACCATTCCTTAAGCAAGCAAATAATCAAGTTTCACGCAATATCACAAATATTGAATCGACACATTAAATTCATATCAACATAGGACTTTGTCCAACACGGGAACTTAAACCATTCCATATCCATCATTTAAACAAAAATTCTCATTCAATCAGGAATACTACATTCCTCAGCATTATAGGAAATGATAAAACAATACATTAAACAAGCATCATAATGCATTCAATACATCTGAGACATAATCAAATACTTATCTTTGATAAATCGAGTTGGGAAATTTATATTGAGACTTCAGCTCTCCACCTAACCATAAACAAGCCATAACCATGTCTTTCTTGTAGCTGTCACCCTTGAGTGAGATTCCAGCGTTGAGTAGAGTGCTTTTAGAGGAGTTTGAACCAATTTTATCAACTAAAATAAGGTGTCTCGAGGCTTCATCACCTCCACCCACTAGCTATCAGATTAAGCAACCAAACATAGTGAACCAATCACTAGCATGCGGCCATCATTCATCTAGAGAATTAAAGAAACATCATTAGCTGAGACAGGGTGTCTCAAGGCCATGCTACCTTCACCCACCAATTATTCAGCAATTTCACCTCAGGAAGGGAACACATTCTTTCATGCAAAGAGACTTAAAATACAACATCATAACATCTCTAGGGACTTTGACACATATATTTTCAATTCAGATGTGGAGAGAGATATATATAGTTAATGTTAAGGAGGTTTTAGCAGTTGAGTTACCTCTAAGGGAATAGGAGGGAACTCTCGAGAAGCTTCTCAATGGAACACCCACCTACGTTCTCATCCCAATCCCATGGAACTATCATTAGGTGTTATTATCCCATTATCCCTGGGTACCTCTAGCTCTCAGATGTTATCAACCAACATAATCTCTAATGGGTTTATCATCCATGTAAGGCACAACCACTTCTCAATGATTATCAATCAGCAATCCCTCATGTGGTTTTCAGTTGGACTATCATATGAGCTCACTCTATGATTATCAACCAACAAGCCCTCATGGGTTTCTCAGTTTCATTATCATCATAGTTTCTCTACTCCATAAATTATCTAGTCCTCTTATCTCTTTTATACTCTTTTAACAAATTTTTTGGATCATCAAGAGCATATCATCCTCCCTATCTTTTCTTATTCCCTTCTCAGCTTGTGTATATGCAATCACACGTCATATCTCTTCAATATGACCCTCTCAAACTCCCTTTGTTTTCTTAAAAATTATCCTCTTGGTCTCCCTTTGTTGTCTTCAACATGAGCCTTTGGACCTCCCTCTATTTGTTTTCCATAGGAGCCTCTTGACCTCCTCTTCTCCTCTGTGCATATAGGGTCTCCTCCTTAGAAAATGAGAATGTGAATCTAGATAATGTATTTATATGAATTATCTCATCTTGGTCGGGATGGTTATATCATTATGAGTGATCCACGTGGTCCAACCACACTTGACGGTGTAGACCATACTTTTAATTAAATTTTTATCCGTTCCTTGCTTGTAGCCTTTTCCCAATAGGAACATGAGCACATCCTTGTTTCGGGATTGAGTTAATACACAATCAACTCATTCAAAACAACTCAATTAGCCCATGACTGATATTTAAAACCACTTCCTAAAGAAATCTCACTTCTCAAGCAATGGAATCCATGTCCTCTCTCAACCATTTTAAATTTTATAGTTACACAATTACAAGGAATTATTTTAAATGTTTACAAGAGGAATTAACCTGCAGAGGATGTCACACTCCCTCTCTCTGGGTTGGATAGTTTTGGTCTTGGTGTTCTTAGTGGAATGGTGTTAGAAGCATTTCGTTGATTGTTGAAGTGTGTTAATGTGGTTGGAGATGGGAAGAAAAAAGAAGGGTGGCATTCATGCTTGTATACAGAACCTTGTACAAGAGTTAAATCCATGTCAATTGGGAGAAATCTTTGTGAATTGTGTGAGGCCACTAGAATGTGTTGTATAATCTTGTGTCATCATTGGGAGGCTTAGTATATGACTATATCACTGTGGTGCTTGTTGTATATTTTATAAACCACCTGGACATGGAATTCTAGATCAATGTGGTGCTTGCTGAGTAACTAATAAACCACATGGACATTGGAAACCACTCCTCATGGCGCTCACTGTGAAAACACAACTAATAAACCACTTGGAAAATGGATTCTAACTCTTAAGACTAAACATTACTGCATTTGGACCTTAGGTGAATCCTTGTGAATGAACTTAGAAGAAAGAGTGAGTCACTATGGTGCTTGCTTACTACTAGGAAACAACTAGTAAAGCACCTTGATGCTTACTATAGGTACAACTGATAAATCACCTTGGTGCTTGTTGTTAGAAGGAATTTTATAAACCACCTAGACAATGGCTTTATACTTTGGGTATTTAACCAAGCCTTTGGTGTGAAATACTTGAGCAAGCATCTCCTTAGACATTGGATCTAAATCGAGGGTGAGCAGCTACAAGAAATTTGTAACGTAGTTGGCCTATGGTTAGGTGTAGAGTGGAAGTCCCTCCTTCTGTGACCAACTAGTTTGAGACATATATATATCACATTTATATATTTGAATCATGAAACATGATGTTAAATTCTTTAGTTATGATTGGTATGAATTATGGTATGTCCATGAATGTTAATTCATGTCTGGATTGTGTTGTTCAATGTCATGTTCATGATTGGTATGAGAATTGTGTGTTTATGCTCTCTTATTTGAAAGCAATGTATTATGTATATATTAGTTTAGGTTGTTTATATGATTGAAAATGTATGGTAGATGGAATATAACTTGTCATGTATAGCTATGAGAACTTGTTTGTTCATGTGTGGTGTAATTGATGTTCACAATCCTCTAAATAAGTTTAAACAAATTTCAAGTCATGTAGCAGAAGTAATGACAATTTATTGTATATCTCCTTGAATTGATGAAATGAAGAGAGCCCTTAAGATAATGTGTTTCTTCATAAATATTCGTCAAATGGAATGCTTGGGATTAGTTAATAATATATTTACTTGTGATATTTATTCAATGTTTAATTAATGTTTAATCATTGTTTTAATAATATTAGCCTGGGAAAATGGCACTTGGGGGAAGTGATCCTAAGTAAGTATTGTACTGGGGAAAGATGCCTAGGGAGATAGTGGCATTGACAGATGTAGCACCGAGGTATGCAACCCCAGGGAAACATGACACTAGTGAGATGGTTAATAGGGAATATCGGTCCAGGGAGGATAATACTGAGAAACCATGATATTGGGGAGCAAAGCATGTGTCGGTACTTGTATGCCATGACTGCCATTTGGACCCCCACATGGCGGTGGTGTGTTACCACATGGGATAGATTTGGAAACGTGGGTTCCACATAGGTTTCCCTGGATGGTCTAGCCTCTTAAATGGGATAAATTTTTAAGGGGCATGACTCTAATTGAGGTAACATTTATATTGCTAGAAATCTCTTGATGAGCTGAACATAATGGTGGAATTTGTTTTATAATATGAAGACTTTGAGAAAAGAGGTTGTTGTAACCCCATCTTCATAACATACCTTGGAGATTAGGTCAAACGAGTAACACTCCCATAGGTTGAGATCCTTTAACGACGTGGGAAGTGTTATAGAGTGGTATCAGAGTGAGATGGTAAAACAATCAAAGCTTGAGATGGCATAAGGGGGTGGGAGGTGTTACACTATGCATGGGAGTAAATTGGCTAAAGATAATGGTCCCTATTATAATGGAACCAAAAGATGAATTACTAGACCCAAAACCTAAACTACTATGTTAGTTAGAAGAATTCATATATACAGGAGTTGAGCTAATCTAAGGAATATGTCCCTTTTCTATAGATAATTGGGATGATATCTTTTCAAAATGATCAAGAAATCATCTTCTTGATTTAATTTTAAATAGAGGCTTGAATCTAGGGGTCTATCCTTGAATTCTTTGGAATCTACAAGGAGAAATTAACATACTATAATGTGAATCCTTAAAATATTAAGAGTTTTCGTACCATAGTATGTTCACCATTTATGTTGATTCTTGACATGGATAACATGAAAGAACATGGAAAGCACCCTTCTTAGGTTGTCAAGGAAAAATTATGGATGGTAGCATAGATTCATTTAAGACCTAGATTCACTAAACCAATGGAATCAGGTTATTTAGTTAAATCAATTAGTGAATCCATTCTCTTTAAGGGTATTGGTTCTCCAATCAATGCACTTGATTTATTTTAATAAATGAGTCTTAAGTTAGTTGTAAATTTGTTGTTAAATTGTCATGTTAGAAACTATTCTAAGTCTATATATTATGCAACGGAATGTTAAGTGAAATGAATGCATGGAAAGTTAAACTGACTATTTTTAACCATTATAATCATTAAGATTGTTAAACATTCAGGTAAGATGAGCTATAAAAAGTGTTAATTGAATTATATGTGTTAATTAAAATGTAGAAATGAGTAGGATATGGTCAAAATTAGTTAATTAATCATCCAAAATGAGTAGAAAAAAGATGTTCCTACTAATCTAAGAATGAGCATATATACAACAATTAAATAAATGGAATGAAATTGAAAACGATTAGTGTTTAAAGTTAAGCAAAAACCATAATTCATTCATATACACAAAAAAAAATGATTACAAATATGCTTAAAGATAGAGTTATTAATAAACATGCTTATGTAATGTCTATACCAAAATGCGAGACAATATGAATAGGAGGTTTTCAAGAACCTATGTTATTCACAACATTCCAAATTCCAAACTAGGTGAAGCTTTAAACAACATGAAGCATGCCACTCAAAAATCAATTGTTTGAAGGGATCTTTATTATTGCAATGTTAAACTTGAAAATATTGCAAAAATAATTAGCATGAAACAAATAGACATAGTGTTACCTCTAGGGGGAAGTTTCTTTGCTTTCGTCCTAATGTTAGACCATAGTTTGTGGACTACTCACCATTGTGTTAGACCATAAGTTGTGGACTACTCACCATTGTTGGGATATTAAGGTTTGAAAGATGAATTGGTATTACAAAAATTGTATAACATAGTTATATCTACTTCTTTTCTCCTTACAAATTAGGTTTTTTTTACTTATTTTACAAATTGGGAGTCACCTTTACTTCTTGATTTTCCACCAAAAATTAATTTATAAAATGCAATATTTTTAATCTTTTGATAAGTATTTCAACAGACATAAAAACAAAAATTAAATAAAAATCCAAGGTGACGCCTATTCTACACAGAATTATTGCTAAATTACACTCAAATTTCCACCTCTATTTAATGAACTGTCATGCTAAATCATCTAATTACTTCCAAAATTTGATTTTTCAACTTAATAAATCCAAAATTAAAATAAATATAAACTAATTTAATTATTAATTATAAATAATTAAATAAAAATATCAACAAACACAAAGAAAAAATAACCGTCACCGGCTATCAAACTTGGACCCCATCCGTACCCTTCAAAATTGCTTTGCACGTCCACCTCAATCTTTTCCCAGGCCCTCTCTTAGTCATAAACACGTTTCCATGTAAATGATTTCCAGTTGGAAACGCAATCAAAGTAAAAGAAAAAGATGTTGTAGGCCCCGCTTAAACAGTGCCCCAAACGAATGCAACAAAAAAAAAAGATGTTGTGGGCCCTGCTTAAACAGTGACCGACAAGATTTCAAAACTGGGCTTCACATTACAACTGTAAAGCAAGAATTGGAATTTCTATTTTAGCGTGCCTGTCCACTTCAATCAGTCCTGGCTGAGCTTGTTTTCCACCAGACCGACCACACATGTTTTATCAAAACCAAAATAATATTATCAAAATCATTGTCTCTTTAATCAAATTGATTCTCGTATTGGTTTTAAGATCGTGTTGACAAAAATCAGGCATTTGGGATTAGTATATATGGTATTAAAAAATATTTTACTTTTAAAAATTTCTGTTAAAATGTAATAAAGTTCCCTTTAAATTGATTTAGTGATTTAATGTTATATATATATATATATATGTTTTTAATTGATTGAGTGATTTAATGTTATATATATATGTTTTTTATTAAAATAAATTATATATATATATATATATATATATATATATATATATATATATTTATAATATTATTATGTTTTTTTTCATTTAATTTAAATGTATTTTTTTTTTTCATAATATCAATATTATACAAAATAAGTTTATCTTTTTTATGATATAATTAACATTTAATTTTTTTATATAAGTTTTATAATTTTAAAATTCATAAGTTTTTTAGTGTCACAACAGTAACATACTCTTTTATCTTATGACGTTTTTGGAATCAATTAATATCCAGTCACAAAGAAGCTCACGAGAATTTGTTCCTCTTGTAACAATCTTATTTTCTTCTTTACCGTAGTCTAGACATATTTTTTGTTTTAGAGATTTGGGTTGAGCACCTCTTGATAATATCTATCTCAGTTTCATTTTTTCCTCTCACTCTTTAGCACACCAAATTTTCCTTAAATTTTGATATAATAATATTTTAATATTATCTTTACTTTGAAAATTATCTCCTCTTTTATCTCTCAATGGTCTAGCCAAGATTGAACATTCTTATGTCCTTCTCTCTTGAGTTGAATGTAGTTTTGGCTAGAGTTAAAAGCAAATTTAGAAACCTCTTGTATTCCATGTTGTTTATCCTCTTCTTAAACAAAAGATATATAGCCATAGCCATACTTTCAATTTGGATAGGGTGTGTAGATCATATGTTTTAAATTACTTTTGAATATGTTCTATCTTCTTCCACTACTCTTTGGAGATATCTCATCCAAAAAGATCACATCCATATGAAATGGGTGATGAGAGTCTTAATAAAGAGCATGTTTAAGTCTCATATCCAATAATATACAAACTTACAATTGTCTCCAAATCCATAATAAATTTTCTATCCTCCATTGATAATTTTGTTAATATTATAATTTCAATTAAAATTCTAAAATAACTACCTCCAAATTATTGTTGTCATATATAAAAATAATATATATAATATTTCGTATAATTATCCAATTAAATAAAATTAATAAAAAAAAATCTTAAATTAAATAAAATTAAAAACATTATAATAAAATCCAAATATATAAAACAATGCAAAACTTAATAAAATATTACATTATAAAATTTGCGGGGACAACTATTTACACAACCCCCACGACATCTTTTTCTTGCTCTTTGATTGGGTTTTCAACTTAAACTCATTCAAACACAACCCACACGACATCTTTTTCTTGCTCTTTGATTGCGTTTTCAACTTGAACTCATTTACAGTGAAAACACGTTTGACCGAAAGATGGGTCCATGAAAATGATTGAAGTGATATTGTGTTTTTTAAGTGGCTATAACTTTGCTTTCTCTTTATTACTAACCATCTAGTATATTAAAAAATTTAATGTTTTCTTTTTTTTAAATTTAATGTGTGGAGAAATTTTAAAATGGAAAACGAACTTAACCACAATTGAAACATGTACTTTAGAGAAATCAAATATCAGCGCTATAAGAGGCTGGACAAAAGAAGAAATGTTAGTTGCAATTGACGACATAGAGTTCAATGGATATTATGTTCATGCATCTGCAAAGAAACATGGTATTCTTCCCTCATCAATACATTATTGGATAAATGGGCTCAGTCACACCAAACGTAGAGGACCTGTTACAGCTATGACTAAAGAGGAGGAGGCTGAGGTGGTTGAGTGGTGTAAAGAAATGGCCCAATTGGGATATGGGCTAGAGTTGATACAACTCAAATCCACAATTGATCAAATCTGTCAAGGGAGGCCAAACCCATTCAAAGATGGGTTTCCTGGTAAATCATGGTGGTTTGGGTATAAAAAAAGGCATCCAAACCTTATATTGCATACAGTTGAGGGCCTTGACAGAGACAAAGAATTAAATTTGCGCCCTGCAGTTGTATGTAAGTTCTATGACACTCTTTCTAGTGCATACGATAAACATTCTTATGCAACAGACCATATATGGAATTGTGATGAAACAAGTTTACAGGCGGGAAGGAATTGTGGCATGAAGGTAATTTCCAAGAGAGGCAGCCGAAACGTGCCAAAGATTTTACCTAAGAGCAGGGAGTGGATAACCATTTTATGTTGTGTCAATGCAATTGGTGCTTCAATCCCAGGATTTTATCTATTCAAAGGTAAAAACCAATTGAAAATTTATATATAAAACTGTGAACCAGGAGCATGCATGGCTGCACATCCCCATGCATGGATGACTAAAGAAATTTTTTTAAATTGGCTTTGCCACTTTGCTGTATCTGTGCCAGGTGGTGTCTCACCTAATAACAGACACCTATTGATATTATATGGCCATGGAAGCCACATGGTTGTACAAACAATTGAGGAAGCAAACAATTTGGGCATTGACCTTTTAACATTGCCCACTCATACCACTCACGGATTGCAACCCCTTGATGTTAGTGTGTTTGACCATTTCAAGAACTATTTCAAGTCAAAGCATCCTGCATGGATGGCAAAGAATCCAGGAGTTGAGGTGAAAAGGTTCGAGTTAACAGAGCTTGCAAGTAAGGCTTTTAAAAGGGATATGACACCATTAAATATCAAGGCTGGCTTTAGGAGGACAAGAATATGGCCATTGAATTATGATGCTCTTATGCATGATACTACTTGTAGTCAAGCTTTTCATGTGGATGGTTAGGAAGAAGAGCATGAAGTGTAAGAAGAAGTACATGAACATGTTGATGTAGTTGTAGCTGGTAATATAATTTCCCTCTCTCAAGGACAATTATATGCTGATGATGATGAGCAGGTATGTGAAACACAGTATATTCATCAACAAATTGATAGCAACATGGAGGTTGTTCGACCAACTCAATAAGATGGAACTCTTGTTGCTGATAGTGTTAATGACACTATTGAACATGCAATTGAAAATGCAGATGTAGTTGAAAATGAAATTGCTGATATTGTTAATGCAGATGTAGTTGAAAATGAAATTGCTGATATTGTTAATGCAGATGTGGTTGAAAATGAAATTGCTGATATTGTTAATGACATTGAAAATGACCAATTGACATTGTCAAGCCAAGTAAACCCACCATCATGGCTGGCAGAAGCCATGATTAATTTCAACGAACATAGTGTCTCAAGAACCAATGAATAAAGCATGAAAATGCCTTCACAACTGGCTGAATTGAACAATGAAATTGTTCATTTTTTTGTGGACAATAGATCAATGGAAGAAGATGGAGCACATAATGAGGCACCAGATGAAGAAAACAATATAGTTCAATGAAGTGCCATGGATATTGAAGTGCCAAGCAATGACATGCAGGTGGCAGGGGGGAGAAGTTACTTGGGCGGTTCCTAAAGCTACCAGTAGAAAGAGTGTCAATGAAAAAGAAGCAAGGAACACCCGGTAGTCTTCGTTTGGGGAGAAGTTCATAGTTACTCACCTCAGAAGACTATAGAAAACTCCTAGTTGAGTCTGAAAAGAAAAAAATGGAAATTCAGGAATTAAAATAGAAAAAAAAGGAACAATCCAAGGAGAAGAAGGTAGCAAGGGTTATTGCAGCACAATGTCGAGCAGATGAAAGGATTGAAAGAGAGAGAGAAAAGCAAGATAAGTAGCAACAAAAACAAATGTCAAGACATGAAAATGAAGCAAGGAAGGCTAAACAAATGCTTGAAAAGGAACAAGGGATGACTAATGTGGTTGACATAAATGCAAGCACAATTGATGAGAATGAAACCAGGGACATGTCCAACACATTGGACAATATTGCAAATAATACAACATTATTTCAAGACCTCATAAACATTCAAGTGCCTCACTATCAAAATGGGGGTTTACCCACTTGCCTTATTCCTACCACAGGAGGTGTGAATTCAATGTATGCTCATCACACACCTCCACTTAGCACAAGTGTGAGGTATGGGTACTCAATTCCTCCATGGTTAGATGGAACAAATTGGTCTCAATTATATGGCAGCAATCAATCACAACCTAATCAACCCTTCTTAGGGAGGCCAACCTACTTGGCTCAATCAGGAAACTCAGGGTTTGGCACTAGAAATTCTCAAGGCCATAAAGAATAAGGGTGTTATACGTTTTTGGTTGTAACCACATTATGATGTGGGTTTTGGATGGACTGTATAATTTTCTTGTCACATGAAGGTTGATTTATTCCATACTGTATGTGGTATTGTAAGGAAGGAACATCTATAGTCTATTAAAATGTTACATTATGACAGAATGACATGAAAATATTGTTAGATGTGTCATTTTTTTTATACTGTAAATTTTGTATATTGTATACACTCTTTGCATGTTTATAGGACTCCATGTCTATTATCAATTGGATGAAAAGATGTACTCAACCTCACAACCATACTGCTATTTTTTATTCCAAAAAGTAAGCTATTTAAAATATACTCTAATATGAACACTGAAAGGAGCACTTGTAATGCATTTATCCCAGCAAACATTTGTGAGTTTTCCTATGAGTTCATTCATCATTTCTTTTTGCTTTTATTGCTCCATATACCAAAAAGAAAATAAATCAACTCTACATAAAAACATGGAAATCCATACTATTTGTTCAACTCTACACTCTACAATCAGCTCTACACTCTACAGTCTAGCTCTACATAAATCAGCTCTACACTCTACAATCAAAATAAAATCTATTTGTTATACATATTATAACATCACAATGACACAAAGTAAGCTGTTAAAATTTTATAAATAAACTAATTTCTGGTATATGTTATGCAAATATGCTTTATTCAATTGCAAAATTGAGAGGTGGTATACACTACCCACTAAGTTTAAAGTGAAATTTCCACTAACAACACTCCAACCACCAACCATATTTGAGACTGTATACAACCAAAATATCAATATAATTTAAAACAACTTCTGGCCTCAACTCTTTCTAGAAAATAAATCACCCAAATAAATCATCTCTACATAAAAACATGGAAATCCACACTATTTGTTCATCTCTACACTCTACAATCAGCTCTACACTCTACAGTCTAGCTCTACATAAATCAGCTCTACACTCTACAATCAAAATAAAAACTATTTTTTATACATAGTATAGCATCACAATGACACAAAGTAAGCTATTAAAATTTTATAAATAAACTAATTTCTATTATATGTTATGAAAATATGATTTATTCAATTGCAAAATTGAGAGGTGGTATACACTACCCACTAAGTTTAAAGTGAAATGTCCACTAACATCACTCCAACTACCAACCATATTTGAGACTGTACACAACCAGAAAATCAATATAATTTAAAACAGCTTCTGTCCTCAACTCTTTCTATCTGTATATTATAATCCAACTCAACAAAGGCATTGTGCAACCTTAGTGAATGTATCACATAATTCAAAGTTGCAAACATAGACAATGAATTCATTTTCTTGTTTGAAACTGGGTGTGCACACCTGTCACGAAGAGTTGAACTAATATGCTTTTAAGGTACCCACAATGTATGATCTGTGAATGTGTATTGGCATGTTTGTGAAGGAAGAAAAAAATATAATCCAGTCTTCTTGCCTTCCAAACCTATTTTGGTTCACTATTGCAAGGAAACCCCATCTTTCTAGGGAATTGTCATTTTTTTAACTTTCCACACACATTTAAAGATATCACTGATGGACCAAGCTCATTGCAAGGGAGGGTTTGCAGAGTAAAAGAACTGCAACTCTTACTGACTATCAATGAAAAACCAAAAGAATAGAGCATGCACAAACTCATTGTAAATCCAGGATATTAAACCTTGCTTTGACTTGACAAAACATGTTTTATTGATGTAATAAATTTCCGATTTTCCTCTGCAAGTTGAAATAAAACAAAACATGAATGCTGATTTTCCTGAGTTGGGTTTCCAGGGTTAAAATCTAAGTAACCATTTATTTGATTGATTTTTGTTTCCACTGTGTAAAATTTGTTAGAAGCCCAGAAACATTCTTGTGCATAAATTTCAAATTTGATTTTGTTGTTAAAATTGAAATCTTTGTATAAAATTTATTAGCACTCTAAATCGATTTGTTGGGCTTATAAAAACTAACAGATTGCTACTAAAAGTTGCTTTGGACAAAAATGTTAGGTCTGTTAAGATACAAGGAGAATATAATTTAATGATCAAAATGGACGAATAGTATTGGTCAATTGCTGAACATCCTTCTAAAAAATTTATGTGACTAAGTAAAATATGTAACAAGCAACTTCAAATCAATTACTTCCTTTCATGTGTTTAGAAAACAGAATGAGGCCAATAGACTCTCCAAAGGAAGACATCAGGTGGTTGAAAAAAGGGTGATATATGAAGATACCAGAGATGGGATCTCTTCTCTCTAGAGATTCCTGCTCTTGAAGCAGTTCAAATGTTTTTATCTTCCTGTAGAATCCTTAAGTTTCTTGGCTCAAAGTTTCTTTGGTGGTGTTAGCCCCCTATGAATTTTTGATAAGAAAACAGGGGGCTAAATGTTTCTGAGCCTTCAAGGAATGCATTTCCTCTAAAAAAACATCATCCTTGAAGCCTCCTTGTGCCTTTTTTCCTTTGATAAGATCCTCACTGCTGATTCCATCCGAAAGGTCTCACTGATTGTAGAAAATTGTGCTCCAAAAGGCCTTCATTTGCCCCTTGTATCCCTGCAGAATGTCCCATTTTAACCCTTTTTCCCCTTTGACAAAGTCCCCCTTTTTACTCTAGAAATCCCTCTCAAAATCCCCTAAACCACCCATTTCCCCTTTAAATCCTACACACACCCCTTGTTTGGTTTAATCCCCCCCCCCTTTTTTTTTCTATCGTTACCCTTTTATGGCCTCAAAATTACATTAAAATGGGCCAAAAAACCCATATTCTTCACATTTCAGGTTTAGCCCCTTTTAGCTCAATCCCAGAACCGTTTCCCCCCACATGACCCAGCGCTAGAACCAGGCACTAGCCCGGAAAGCGCTTAGCGCAATTGTATATCGAGAGCGCTATTAACCGTCGATCTGTACAGATCGGACGGTCTTCACAAACTCCATAACCATTATAATCATTAAGATTGCTAAGCATTCGGGTAAGATGAGCTATAAAAAGTGTTAAATGAATTATGTGTGTTAATTAAAATGTAGAAATGAGTAGGATATGGTCAAAATTAGTTAATTAATCATCCAAAATGAATAGAAAAAATATGTTACTACTAATCTAACAGTGAGCATATATACAACAATTAAATAAATGGAATGAAATTGAAAACAATTAGTGTTTAAAGTTAAGCAAAAACCATAATTCATTAATATACACAAAAAAATGATTATAAACATGCTTAAAAATAGAGTTATTAATAAACATGCTTATGTAATGTCTGTACCAAAATGCGAGACAATATGAATAGGAAGTTTTCAAGAACCTATGTTATTCACAACATTCCAAATTCCAAACTAGGTGAAGCTTTAAACAACATGAAGCATGCCACTCAAAAATCAATTGTTTGAAGGGATCTTCATTATTGCAATGTTAAACTTGAAAATATTGCAAAAATAATTAGGATGAAACAAATAGACATAGTGTTACCTCTAGGGGGAAGTTTCTTTGCTTTCGTCCTAATGTTAGACCATAGTTTGTGGACTACTCACCATTGTGTTAGACCATAAGTTGTGGACTACTCACCATTGTTGGGATATTAAGGTTTGAAGGATGAATTGGTATTACAAAAATTGTATAACATAGTTATATCTACTTCTTTTCTCCTTACAAATTAGGTTTTTTACTTATTTTACAAATTGGGTAAGTGAAGAGTCACCTTTACTTCTTGATTTTCCACCAAAAATTAATTTATAAAATGCAATATTTTTAATCTTTTGATAAGTATTTCAACAGACATAAAAAAAAAATTAAATAAAAATCCAAGGTGACACCTATTCTACATAGAATTATTGCTAGAATACACTCAAATTTCCACCTCTATTTAATGAACCGTCATGCTAAATCATTTAATTACTTCCAAAATTTAATTTTTCAACTTAATAAATCCAAAATTAAAATAAATATAAAGTAATTTAATTATTAATTATAAATAATTAAATAAAAATATCAACAAACAGAAAGAAAAAATAATGGTCACCGGCTATCAAACTTGGACCCCATCCGTACCCTTCAAAATTGCTTTGCACGTCCACCTCAATCTTTTCCCAGGCCCTCTCTTAGTCATAAACGCGTTTCCATGTAAATGATTTCCAGTTGGAAACACACTCAAAGTAAAAGAAAAAGATGCTGTAGGCCCCGCTTAAACAGTGCCCCAAACGAATGCAACAAAAAAACAAGATGTTGTGGGCCCCGCTTAAACAGTGACCGACAAGATTTCAAAACTAGGCTTCACATTACAACTGTAAAGCAAGAATTGGAATTTCTATTTTAGCGTGCCTGTCCACTTCAATCAGTCCTGGTTGAGCTTGTTTTCCATAGGACCGACCACACATGTTTTATCAAAACCGAAATAATATTATCAAAATCATTGTCTCTTTAATCAAATTGATTCTCGTATTGGTTTTAAGATCATGTTGACAAAAATCGGGCATTTGGGATTAGTATATATGGTATTAAAAATATTTTACTTTTAAAAATTTCTGTTAAAATCTAATAAAGTTCCCTTTAAATTGATTTAGTGATTTAATGTTATATATATATATTTTTAATTGATTGAGTGATTTAATGTTATATATATATATATATATATATATATATATATATATATATATATTTATTTATTTATTTATTTCTTTATAATATTATTATGTTTTTTTTCATTTAATTTAAATGTATTTATTTTTTCATAATATCAATATTATAAAAATAAGTTTATCTTTTTTATGATATAATTAACATTTAATTTTTTTATATAAGTTTTATAATTTTAAAATTCATAAGTTTTTTAGTGTCACAACATTAACATACTCTTTTATCTTATGAAGTTTTTGGAATCAATTAATATCCAGTCACAAAGAAGCTCACGAGAATTTGTTCCTCTTGTAACAATGCTTATTTTCTTCTTTACCGTAGTCTAGACATATTTTTTGTTTTAGAGATTTGGGTTGAGCACCTCTTGATAATATCTATCTCAGTTTCATTTTTTCCTCTCACTCTTTAGCACACCAAATTTTCCTTAAATTTTGATATAATAATATTTTAATATTATCTTTACTTTGAAAATTATCTCCTCTTTTATCTCTCAATGGTCTAGCCAAGATTGAACATTCTTATGTCCTTCTCTCTTGAGTTGAATGTAGTTTTGGCTAGGGTTAAAAGCAAATTTAGAAACCTCTTGTGTTCCATGTTGTTTATCCTCTTCTTAAACAAAAGATATATAGCCATAGCCATACTTTCAATTCGGATAGGGTGTGTAGATCATATGTTTTAAATTACTTTTGAATATGTTCTATCTTCTTCCACTACTCTTTGGAGATATCCCATCCAAAAAGATCACTTCCATATGAAATGGGTGATGAGAGTCTTAATAAAGAGCATGTTTAAGTCTCATATCCAATAATATACAAACTTACAATTGTCTCCAAATCCATAATAAATTTTCTATCCTCCATTGATAATTTTGTTAATATTATAATTTCAATTAAAATTCTAAAATAACTACCTCCAAATTATTGTTGTCATATATAAAAATAATATATATAATATTTCGTATAATTATCCAATTAAATAAAATTAATAAAAAATAAATCTTAAATTAGATAAAATTAAAAACATTATAATACAATCCAAATATATAAAACAATGCAAAACTTAATAAAATATTACATTATAAAATTTGCGGGGATAACTGTTTACACAACCCTGACGACATCTTTTTCTTGCTCTTTGATTGGGTTTTCAACTTAAACTCATTCAAACACAACCCACACGACATCTTTCTTGCTCTTTGATTGCGTTTTCAACTTGAACTCATTTACAGTGAAAACACGTTTGACTGAAAGATGGGTCCATGAAAATGATTGAAGTGATATTGTGTTTTTTAAGTGGCTATAACTTTGCTTTCTTTTTATTACTAACCATCCAGTATATTAAAAAATTTAATGTTTTCTTTTTTTTTAAATTTAATGTGTGGAGAAATTTTAAAATGGAAAACAAACTTAACCACAATTGAAACATGTACTCTAGAGAAATCAAATACTTATATTCACTTTACAGTTGGAAAGTAAAGCTAAGTTTGAAAATATGTGAGGTTATTATTTAAATTCTATATTCACTTTATAGTTAGAAAGTGAAGTCAAGTTTGAAAATATGTGGGGTTATTGTTTAAGCAGGGCAAGGGCATTTTTTTCTTTCATTTTGATTGTGCTTCATAGAGCTCATTTATATTGAAAAAGTGTTTGAAACATAAAGAGAAGGCTCGGTAATTTGTTCAAATAATTTACTAGATAAGAATAGACACTAGTATTCAAATCATATATATATATATATAATTTTTTTTTAATGGTAAGAATAAAGGTGGTTGTTAGCGAAACATCATGTCACAATAGGACTTGAATCTCGGTGAGGATATAATCATTAAATCCTCTTAACCACCCAAAATACACTCAATTGACATATAAAAAAATAAACACACTAGAAAAAGTTCCTAGTAAAACATCATGTCACAATAAGATTTAGATCTGGGTGAGGATATAATCATTAAACCCTCTCAACCACCCAAAATACACTCAATCTACATATAAAAAATAAATGCACTGTTAAAAAAATTGACATAAAAGAAATGAAACTTATTCCAATGATGCATTTTAAATTTTGAAATTCCCACACTAATGACATCTATTATCTTAAATGAACAGAAAGAGAGACACATAGGCCTTTGTCTACCAAAGTTACACAATTTTGCCCAAATCACTATTTCTGGTGAATTTAGTCATTTTTTGCAAAATATTCCATTGTAAGAATATTTAAAATTTTTTAAAGTGAAAATAAATTTAAATAAAACCCGAAACAACTAAAACACTGAAGCTTGAATGCTATAACTGGATTTCCAAAAAAAAAATTGTCACATGCACAACACAATCTTATTTTACCATAAAAATTAATGTGGATCGTGACATTGGAAAATATTGAGGTCGCTGGCAAAGCACTTTGTAGGAGAGAGTTGTCTAATGTTGTGCAGGGACCAATAATTGTTATAGTACTGGTCCCATCAACCCACCAAAAATAGATATATATGCATCCAATAATTAAACATAAAGAAATATCTTGAAGTCCAAATATATATTAAATTAAGTCCAAAATTTCCCAAGTCATTGACTGGGTCCACAACTGTCCATAAATAGCCCACAACTGTCCATAAATAGTTTAATAAGTATCAAGATTACATATCCTATCATGTCAACTAGAAAACTCATAAAACTATTTTTCCTTCCAAAATGGTCAAGTCAATAAGTACAAAAAGCCAATCACTTCAGCCCATCTGATCACCCCTCATCAGCCCTCATGATGTGTTAGAGAAGTAAATATCAATACCTGCACATAATAAAAAGAAATGTTTGTCAGCCATAACTGTTGTGTTATTCAACATTTAAACACATTATGTTCAAAAAATAGCACCCACCCTATAACAACATTTAAACCCACTGTGTACAATAAATGACACCAACCCAATAAATTCAATAAATGATTTCCCATTAAAACTGATCAAAACATATCAAAGCACATGGATCAACAAAAACAAATTCCCAGCCATTGGATCACATCAAATTCAATCCTGATCACACATGCAAAATGAAGCCATTGCAATCCCTGTCCATCATTGTCACCAATTAAATTCAACTGCAAATAACTATAAAAGAAGTTGAACCACTGTTGAAGTTGAATGTTTCACATTCAAAATATTCACCAACCCTGGAGACAAACCAGTACAGAACACACCCCAAAGCATTTAACAGTATATTCAGGTTAGTTTTCTCAATTACAGCTCAATTTTCTTGCAATTTTTTTTTCTTCTAAATAAGACTAAATTCTATTACTGGAAAATATGGTACATACAAAGGTGTGCCTTCATAGGCGTGAAGAGATCAGCACAATAGCAAAAATAGCGCTGCCCACAGGGGGAAACCAGCCCGATAAAGTTTAATTGCTGCCTCTGAGGAGAAAACCAGCATTGAGCCAAAAAAACTATAGGACTGTAGCAGTACATACCAGCATTAAACAAAAACATAGGACTGTAACAGTGCTTTGACAAGCCCGCAGGCCAGGATTTCTGAAAACACCATCTAGACAGAAAATCTGACCTGAAAGACAAAAAATAGCTGAGAGTCCTAGATACCATAATCATCAGAGGGGGGTTCTTCTTCAATTCTGCATCTGTAGGTGTAATCATCATCGTCCGGAGTGGGATTTGCTGCTGCGCCTGCTTCGTGCTACTCCGTTGGCGTGCCCTTGACACTGGAACTGCCACCACCATGTCTACCTCCCTCAGCGTCTTGTGAGCGGTTTTGCGCACCAGCTTGGAAAGCCTGGTCAGACCCAGGTGTGCGAAGCTGAATTCCCGAATGCGCAGGAGGCAAGGTCATCGAGCCGAATTGAGGGAGTTCCTTGAACGTAACAGAAATAGTCGCTACCACCATAGGCTGAGAAGTAAGACAGGGGAAATGAAACAAGGCCGTGGAAGGGTTGACCAGGTGGGCAGACTCAGCGCTGCGTGGGTCAGAGGGAGGCTGAGGGACATTGGCTTCGCGCAGAGGAAAGGGCAAGTGATGGACAAGCGAGGAGGGGCCACGATCTGGTCTGCGCCTGTTAGAAGCACGAGGAGAGGCACCACGGGGGGAGTCAGAAGCTGAGGAATTCGAATGGTTGGAGGGGGAGTGACGCCTGGAGGAGGGCCTGGATCGAGTGCTGCCTCTGCGGCATCTGAGCCTGTGCCGGAGCCAAGGCATCTTCTCACCTGGAGAGCGCAAAAGAGTCGACGAAAGTTGCAGAGTGACAGGCGGGATAAACTGGGACGGGCCTGCAAGAAGCAAGGGGCAAAACAGGCTTTGAGAGTGATGAAAACCAGGAATAAACTCCACACAACAGAAGAGATTACACCGCCTTCCAAGTGCAGTGCGGGAGCTGGAGAGCTTGGCTTCCGGAGGACAGCCAGAGCAGGTCGGAGCAATGAAACTGTGCATGGTGACGAGCCAAATAAATTGCAGAGCCCGGCAGTGAAGCATCGAGAAGGTGAAAATGAGCCTGGAGCTGAAGGACGGCGGCGAATTATGGATGCGGCCTCGTCTTCCCCACCGGCTTGAATGCCAAGTTGGGTGACGGGCTGTGTTATAAATGCAACCATTGCGATTTGAATGCAGGTGGCCGGCGGCCATGTGGCCTTGCCACGTGCTAGCCTGACCGCCATTCTTCCCCGTATCAAATGGATGCACCCGCATCTGGGGAATTTTCTTGCAATTTTATTTTAATTTCTGAGTATTTATTTCTAATTCTTACACTTTTATTTTCATTTCTGAGCCTTTATTTCAGTTTTCTTACAAGTCTTTATTTCAGTTTTCTCACAATTTAATTTTCATGACATTGAAAAGAGCACCTAGATTAGTTGAACTAGTTATTTCAGTTTTCTTACAAGTATTTATTTCAGTTTTCTCACAGTTTAATTTTCATGACATTGTAAAGAGCACCTAGATTAGTCACCTACAATAGTTGAACTAGTAAAGACCAATGTCTCTTAATAGGTTTATTTCAGTTTTCTTACAAGTCTATATTTCAATTTTCTCACAGTTTAATTTTCATGACATTGTAAAGAGCACCTAGATTAGTTGAACTAGTAAAGAGCACCTAGATTAGTCACCTACATTAGTTGAACTAGTAAAGAGTAATGTCTCTTAACAATTTGATGGAGGTTCAAATATCATGGTGTAAATGTAAAGAGCACCTAGATTAGTTGAACTAGTAAAGAGAAATGTCTCTTAACAGGTTGATGGAGGTTCAAATCTCATGGTGTAAATGAAAAACATGCAAGGATATTTCTGTAACTCAAAAAATTTAGAGTCCCTTGGCAAATAGTCACCTAGATTAGTTGAACTAGTAAAGAGCAATTTCTCTTAACAGGTTGATGGAGGTTCAAATCTCATGGTGTAAATGTCAAACATGCAAGGATGTTTTGCAGCCTACTTAGAATGTTATGTTTGATATTTTTACCCTTGATTTCATTAGATCTAATCACATGCACCAGTGCATCATCCTGATATTTTCCCAACACACTCTTCAAGGCGACATAGACATGATAACTGGAAGTTGTTGGGTAGGAAAACTTCAAAAGTTAAATTTCTAGACAAGACTTATGCACTAGGGTCCTCACCTAAAGTAGAAAAAGACTATTTCAACATGCGGTAAAGGAATTTTTGATACCCTTCAGAGTTATTGAATACAAGAAATATGGATAACTAAGAAGTTACATCTCAATCTTTACGTGCATATTAGAATTCAGGCATGTTTCTCCTCTTTGCTTGCTCTTAGTGGACTCACATCGTAAATTCAGAAACACTTGATGCTTGCACTTTGCTATTCATGTTGCACTTTTTTAAGATTGGATTTGGGCCTATTCCAGGGTGCAGGATTAAATCCCTTAGTATCCTGCAAAAATAAATCCAGGTGACAACTTGAGTTGCTATAAAACTCCAATTTACAACTCATTTAGTCTTTTTAGTTGGTTATAACTTATCATTTATTATCTTCTGAGTTTTGACTGTTGGAAATTGTATGCAAATATTTTCGATGAGAACAAATTCTGTTACTTGCGCAATTCACTTCTAAGTTAGTCTTTTAATCTCATTTGAGTACTATACTAATATATTGTGCATTGATTTCAAGCTCACTAATCCAAAAGGCTAAATCCCTCAGTGTAAAAAATGCAATCAAACTCTCGTAGGCCAAGTAAAACAACTGGAAAAACCTGCTGAGCATAGAAGCTGGAAACAAATAACCAAAAACAAAACATGAGTAGCTGAGCATAGAAGCCTATGGAAAATATCTCAATAGTTTAGCATAGAAGTTGTAGCATTTGAAGTTAACATATATATTGTACTATCTACAATAGCTGAGCATAGAAGCTGTAGCATTTGAAGTTAACATATCTATCTGCAATTGCTGAGCATGGAAGCTGTATCATTTGAACTTGAAGTGAACATATCTTTCTGCATTATCTGATCATAGGAATCAAAGATGACAAGGTAGAAAATAAGAAAAGTGTAATAGAAGGAAAGGCATTCAGAAACCTTGGGCATGAACACACAAACTAATTGTAAACTGTTATAAATTGTTATAAATGGGAAGAGATGATGTTACCAGATGATGTTTGGCTTGTATGAAAGCATTCTTTTCAATTATTCTTAACTAAATGCATGCAATAATTCTGCAGGTAGTTGCATCCATGGCAAGAGTGAGTTATGTAGCTCGTACAAGGAGAAGTGGCAGAAGAGTGACCAGGGGTGCCCAACTACGATGAACTTCATCAAATGAAGAAATAACATGTGATCTGAATGTCAACAATGCTCCAAGCAATGTTTTTGAGGATGACCATGTGGCTGAAGCTAATGTTGTGACACCATCAGTCACAGAGCCACCGTCAACCACAGTCTAAGGTGCAACTTCAACTAAAAAGATCAGCGCTATAAGAGGTTGGACAAAAGAAGAAATGTTAGTTGCAATTGACGACATAGAGTTCAATGGATATTATGTTCGTGCATCTGCAAAGAAACATAGTATTCTTCCCTCATCAATACATTATTGGATAAATGGGCTCAGTCACACCAAATGTAGAGGACCTGTTACAGCTATGACTAAAGAGGAGGAGGCTAAGGTGGTTGAGTGGTGTAAAGAAATGGCCCAATTGGGACATGGGCTAGAGTTGATACAACTCAAATCCACAATTGCTCAAATCTGTCAAGGGAGGCCAAACCCATTCAAAGATGGGTTTCCTGGTAAATCATGGTGGTTTGGGTATAAAAAAAGGCATCCATACCTTGTATTGTGTACAGCTAAGGGCCTTGACAGAGACAGAGAATTAAATTTGCGCCCTGCAGTTGTATGTAAGTTCTATGACACTCTTTCTAGTGCATACGATAAACGTTCTTATGCAACAGACCATATATGGAACTGTGATGAAACAGGTTTATAGGTGGGAAGGAATTGTGGCATGAAGGTAATTGCCAAGAGAGGCAGCCGAAACGTGCCAAAGTTTTTACCTAAGAGCAGGGAGTGGATAACCATTTTATGTTGTGTCAATGCAATTGGTGCTTCAATCCTAGGATTTTATCTATTTAAAGGTAAAAACCAATTGAAAATTTATATATAAAACTGTGAACCAGGAGCATGCATGGCTGCACATCCCCATGCATGGATGACTAAAGAAATTTTTTTAAATTGGCTTTGCCACTTTGCTGTATCTGTGCCAGGTGGTGTCTCACCTAATAACAGACACCTATTGATATTATATGGCCATGGAAGCCACATGGTTGTACAAAAAATTGAGGAAGCAAACAATTTGGGCATTGACCTTTTAACATTGCCCGCTCATACCACTCACAGATTGCAACCCCTTGATGTTAGTGTGTTTGGCCATTTCAAGAACTATTTCAAGTCAAAGCATGCTGCATGGATGGCAAAGAATCTAGGAGTTGAGGTGAAAAGGTTCGAGTTAACAGAGCTTGCAAGTAAGGATTTTAAAAGGGCTATGACACCATTAAATATCAAGGCTGGCTTTAGGAGGACAAGAATATGGCCATTGAATTATGATGCTCTTATGCATGATACTACTTGTAGTCAAGCTTTTCATGTGGATGGTTGGGAAGAAGAGCATGAAGTGCAAGAAGAAGTACATGAACATGCTGATGTAGTTGTAGCTGGTAATATAATTTCCCTCTCTCAAGGACAATTATATGCTGCTGATGATGAACAGGTATGTGAAACACATTATATTCATCAAAAAATTGATAGCAACATGGAGGTTGTTCTACCAACTCAAGAAGATGGAACTATTGTTGCTGATAGTGTTAATGACACTATTGAACATGCAGTTGACAATGCAGATGTAGTTGAAAATGAAATTGTTGATATTGTTAATGCAGATGTAGTTGAAAATGAAATTGTTGATATTGTTAATGCAGATGTGGTTGAAAATGAAATTGCTGATATTGTTAATGACATTGAAAATGACCAATTGACATTGTCAAGCCAAGTAAACCCACCATCATGATTGGCAGAAGCCATGATTAATTTGAATGAACACAGTGTCTCAAGAACCAATGAACAAAGCATGAAAATGCCTTCACAACTGGCTGAATTGAACAATGAAATTGTTCATTTTTTTGTGGACAATAGATCAATGGAAGAATATGGAGCACATAATGAGGCACCAGATGAAGAAAACAATATAGTTCAATCAAGTGCCACGGATACTGAAGTGCCAAGCAATGACATGCAGGTGGCAGGGGGGAGAAGTTACTTGGGTGGTTCCTAAAGCTACCAGTAGAAAGAGTGTCAATGAAAAATAAGCAAGGAACACCCGGTAGTCTTTGTTTGGGGAGAAGTTCACAGTTACTTACATCAAAAGACTATATAAAACTCCTAGTTGAGTCTGAAAAGAAAAAAATGGAAATTCAAGAATTAAAACAGAAAAAAAGGATTAATCCAAGGAGAAGAAGGTAGCAAGGGCTATTGCAGCACAACGTTGAGCAGATGAAAGGCTTGAAAGAGAGAGAGAAAAGCAAGATAAGTAGCAACAAAAACAAATGTCAAGACAGGAAAATGAAGCAAGGAAGGCTAAACAAATGCTTGAAAAGGAACAAGGGGTGACTAATGTGGTTGACATAAATGCAAGCACAGTTGATGAGAATGAAACCAGGGACATATCCAACACATTGGACAATATTGCAAATAATACAACATTATTCCAGGACCTCATAAACATTCAAGTGCCTCATTATCAAAATGGGGGTTTACCCACTTGCCTTATTCCTACCACAGGAGGTGTGAATTCAATGTATGCTCATCACACACCTCCACTTAGCACAAGTGTGAGGTATGGGTACTCAATTCCTCCATGGTTAGATGGAACAAATTGGTCTCAATTATATGGAAGCAATCAACCCCAACCTAATGAACCCTTCTTAGGGAGGCCAACCTACTTGGCTCAATCAGGAAACTCAGGGTTTGGCACTAGAAATTCTCAAGGCCATAAAGAATAAGGGTGTTATACGTTTTTGGTTGTAACCACATTATGATGTGGGTTTTGGATGGACTGTATATTTTTCTTGTCACATGAAGGTTGATTTATTCCATACTGTATGCGGTATTGTAAGGAAGGAACATCTATAGTCTATTAAAATGTTACATTCTGACAGAATGACATGACAATGTTGTTAGATGTGTCATTTTTTTTATACTGTAAATTTTGTATATTGTATAAACTCTTCGCATGTTTATAGGACTCCATGTCTATTATCAATTGGATGAAAAGATGTACTCAACCTCACAACCATACTGCTATTTTTTTATTCCAAAAGGTAAGCTATTTAAAATCTACTCTAATATGAACATTGAAAGGAGAACTTGTAATGCATTTATCCCAGCAAACATCTGTCAGTTTTCCTATGAGTTCATTCATCATTGCTTTTTGCTTTTATTGCTCCATATACCAAAAAGAAAATAAATCAACTCTACATAAAAACATGGAAATCCACACTATTTGTTCAGCTCTACACTCTACAATAAGCTCTACACTCTACAGTCTAGCTCTATATAAATCAACTCTACACTCTACAGTCTAGCTCTATATAAATCAACTCTACACTCTACAATCAAAATAAAATCTATTTGTTATACATATTATAACATCACAATGACACAAAGTAAGCTGTTAAAATTTTATAAATAAACTAATTTCTATTATATGTTATGCAAATATGCTTTATTCAATTGAAAAATTGAGAGGTGGTATACACTACCCACTAAGTTTAAAGTGAAATGTCCACTAACAACACTCCAACTACCAACCATATTTGAGACTGTACACAACCAAAATATCAATATAATTTAAAACAACTTCTGGCCTCAACTCTTTCTAGAAAATAAATCACCCAAATAAATCATCTCTACATAAAAACATGGAAATCCACACTATTTGTTCATCTCTACACTCTACAATCATCTCTACACTCTACAGTCTAGCTCTACATAAATCAGTTCTACACTCTACAATCAAAATAAAAACTATTTTTTATACATAGTATAGCATCACAATGACACAAAGTAAGATATTAAAATTTTATAAATAAACTAATTGCTATTATATGTTATGCAAATATGATTTATTCAATTGCAAAATTGAGAGGTGGTATACACTACCCACTAAGTTTAAAGTGATGTCCACTAACAGCACGCCAACTACCAACCATATTTGAGACTGTACACAACCAGAAAATCAATATAGTTTAAAACAGCTTCTGGCCTCAACTCTTTCTATCTGTATATTATAATCCAACTCAACTAAGGCATTGTGCAACCTTAGTGAATGTATCACATAATGCAAAGTTGCAAACATAGACAATGAATTCATTTTCTTTTTTGAAACTGGGTGTGCACACCTATCACAAAGAGTTGAACTGATATGCTTTTAAGGTACCCACAATGTATGATTTGTGAATGTGTATTGGCATGTTTGTGAAGGAAGAAAAAAATATAATCTAGTCTTCTTGCCTTCCAAACCTATTTTGGTTCACTATTGCAAGGCAACCCCATCTGTCTAGGGAATTTTCATTTTGTTAACTTTCCACACAAATTTAAAGATATCACTGATGGACCAAGCTCATTGCAAGGGAGGGTTTGCAGAGAAAAAGAACTGCAAATCTTACTGACTGTCAATGAAAAACCAAAAGAATAGAGCATGCACAAATTCATTGTAAATCCAGGACATTAAACCTTGCTTTGACTTGACAAAACTTGTTTTATTGATGTAATAAATTTCCGATTTTCCTCTGCAAGCTGAAATAAAACAAAACATGAATGCTGATTTTCCCGAATTTGGTTTCCAGGGTTAAAAGCCAAGTAAACATTTATTTGCTTGATTTCTGTTTCCACTGTGTAAAATTTGTTAGAAGCTCAGCAGCATTCCTGTGCATAGATTTCAGATTTGATTTTGTTGTTAAAATTGAACTGTGTGTATAAAATTTATTAGCACTCTAAATCGATTTGTTGGGCTTAGAAAAACTAACAAATTGCTACTAAAAGTTGCTTTGGACAAAAATGTTAGGTCTATCAAGATACAAGGAGACTATAATTTAATGATCAAAATGGACGAATATTACTGGTCAATTGCTGAACATCCTTCTAAAAAATTTATGTGACTATGTAAAATCTGTAACAAGCAATTTCAAATCAATTACTTCCTTTCATGTGTTTAGAAAACAGAATGAGGCCAATAGACTCTCTAAAGGAAGACATCAAGTGGTTGAAAAAAGGGTGATATATGAAGATTCCAGAGATGGGATCTCTTCTCTCTGAAGATTCCTTCTCCTAAAGCAGTTCGAATGTTTTTATCTTCCTGTAGAATCCTTAAGTTTCTTGGCTCAAAGTTTCTTTGGTGAGTGTTAGCCCCCTATGAATTTTTGACAAGAAAGTAGGGAGCTAAATGTTTCTGAGCCTTCAAGGAATGCATTTCCTCTGAAAACACATAATCCTTGAAGCCTCATTGTGCCTTTTTTCCTTTGATAAGATCCTCACTTCTGATTCCATCTGAAAGGTTTCACTGATTGTAGAAAATTGTGCTCCAAAAGGCCTTCATTTGCCCCTTGTATCCCTGCAGAATGTCCCATTTTAACCCTTTTTCCTCTTTGACAAAGTCCCCCTTTTTACCCCAGAAATCCCTCTCAAAATCCCCTAAACCACCCATTTCTCCTTTAAATCCTACACACACCCCTTGTTTGGTTTAATCCCCCCCTTTTTTTCCTCTATTGTTACCCTTTTATGGCCTCAAAATTGCATTAAAATGGGCCAAAAAACCCATATTCTTCACATTTCAGGTTTAGCCCCTTTCGTCTCAACCCCAGAACCATTTCCTCCCACATGACCCAGTGCTAGAACCAAGCGCTAGCCTGAAAAGCGCTTAGCACGATTGTATATCGGGAGCGCTATTAACCGTCGATCTGTACAGATCGGACGATCTTCGCAAACTCCATAACGTCCACGGCCCACCCCTTTCACCGCTTCAATCGCATATCCACCATCCGTATGATCCGCAAATCAACGGCTCACATTTCATCTGCCCCGGTGGTCCCCGCGCCGCGCCCTATTAAAAAACCGGAGGTTTCTATCGCACCGACTTTGAGAGGAGGGCGGTATTTTTCGTTTGGCAGCGATTCCATTCACTGGCCGACACGTCGCTCCGCACACTATTGAAAAACCACCCTCATCATTTGTTAAAGTTCGGCTCTGGACCCGGCGCGATATGCACGTACACCGTCCGATCTGAAGTTGTCCATCCAACGGTGATCGCGCCACGAAGATGCTCGGGAGTTATTCCAAGGCAAATAGAACCCCTGGCCCACCATCTGTCGCCTTCCGATGCCCGTGCAACCGTCGATATCCTCCTGAGATCGGACGGCCCAGATTAAATCAAAGCCCCGCCATTGACCGGGTCCCACCACCAGAGCTCCACGTCACATGCCTTCGTGGCATTCCCACCATTTCTTTTGTATTTTCGCCCGATTTCCAAAACCCTCCATCGTACATTTTCCCTCGTTGATCATCACCCTCATGCAAGATCGAACGGCCAGCATGCATTTCTACAATACACTTCCACCTATCTAGCCCTCCACCATTTTTTGCATTATTTTTCCTGTTTCACCATTCCTATGCATTTTTCGCCATTTCTCTGCAGTCCCTCTATCATCCTCGCGACCTTCAACTGCATCCATTTCCCCTCGGGCATGATTTTTCCTAACATGTTTTCGTGTTTTGCAGGGTACCGGCGGAAAACCTCCATGGTTCACACTCACTGTTACAGTGGCAAAGGAACACAGGGAAGACCATGTGCAAAGATCGTAATTATGAATAAAAGCCTGGGAAGGTGTTATGACAGGACTTTCATTAAAGGAACAGGGTTAAACTCTGTAAAACCTTTCCAGAGCCATTAAAGCGCAGATTTCACTGGCAGAGACAGGGATGGAGTGGCAGAGCGTATCAGTGAAAAAGCAGAGAGTTTAAGGCTTGTAATTGAAGATTTTTGAGCCTTAATTTAATGATTTAAAGGCAAGGTACCAGATCGAAGACATCATGGATCAACAGAAGGCCTAGGGCACACAAAACGATATATATTAGTGTCACCATCAGCAAAATTTTCTTCCCCATGAAAGGACGGAGTGCCCATACAGTTTTCATTCTATGCCATGTTATAGAAAGGTTTTTCTACCCTGACAACAGTCCTGATGCTATCAAAGCATTTGTTTCACAGTATGGCAGACCCTAGCATCATTATTATACCTTTTTGTTTAATTCACCAGAGTACCACAAGCACTGTAGCCAAGAACACATCAAAGACATACCTGGAGTAAATTGCAGCCTGACGAAGACCACTCTTTCATCTAAAAAGTACTGAAGATAAATGCCCAGAATTTAAAATAGAATGGGGCCTCGGCCCTCTTCCTCTTCTGAGTTTTAACGCTACATTTAGTTTTTCATCTACCTCCTCTGCCTCTCTTTCAGCTATAAAATTCACGAAGAAACTCATTGTAAAGGTTGTTGATCGGATATCTGTGAATTGCAAGCTGTTTCTTTGAGACATGTTCCCTTTGTAAAGTTGTAAGATAGGCCAAGGAAGATGTTTTTAGACTGAATATCAAGCTATTGGTAATGTTGTACTTGACTGGTGTTGCTCTTTAATATGACAAGCACATTTCTTTGGATCCTGATTTAAAGCAGCAGTGATGTTTTTCTGCCTTTGTCTATGTTTTCCTTTGTAGTTCATTACATTTCATTTCCACTGGCACGCATTAGAAATCTGGCATAGGATTTACCCTTTTTAGGTACCCTATGTTTTTTCTCTCCCTGCCCTTAATGTTTTCTGCTGTGTGTGTTCTCTGAGGATCGATTTCAAGATAATTTGACCAGTGTAGTGGTCAGATATACTGCTAGCTGATGTATGAATTAATGAATTTGTTCTAGATGTTCTTGGTAGGTTTTAATTGAATGAATTGGGATACTGGGAGTTTTAGAATAGTGTCTCTATCTCACTAGGATCCTCTTCAATTTATTGAACCTTTCTAAGTTCCCTTAAGCTGGATGCCAAAGCATTGAGAGTTTAAAGTCTCTTTCTGATCTCAGGTTTTCACCTTTGTGTTTAAACCTTTTATGTTCCCTTGTCTGAAGAGTTAACCTTTCAGGTTTTGGATCACAGGTTGTCCAATGGCATGTCCTGTCCCTGGATCTGATTTCTGAAAGGTCACCTTGGAGGTTTCCTTGCTTTCACCCTCTCTCTTACCATTTCATGTCACACTATCATCTTTAAGATCCAATGCTTTAGATGACTAGCCCAATTGAAAGCCTACATATTGAATAGCAAGTAAACCCTTTCTTGACTCCATTGCCCAATGGTCTTGATGTTCTCTGAATCATCCCTCCTTTGCCTAAAATCCTCTTTGCTCACCCGTGTCTTATATTGAACCTTTCCTTCATGATTCCCAACAACCAAACAAATAATCAAACAAATAAACCGAGCCTTATAACTAGCCTAATATCTTAACATAGAGCTTCAAAGACATAAAAACTTTGCTAATATAGAGAGATCCCTCTCTAGACCCAAGAGGGCTAGATCCTGAGGTCTGAAAGTGGTTCTGATGTTGTCTCATCTATTGGTCTTTCCAATCTAGCCAAAACATGGGAACCCCAACAGGTGGGGGAGAATAAATGGATCTTATAATACAGTTAGTTTTCAACAAGCTTACAAGAAGAATCCCACAAGGTAGTTAAAGCATTATTTATGAAGCTCTCTTTCCCTACTTAGGCAATAAGGGTAATAAGGCAAACCCTAGCCCCAACCTCTAAAGAATGAGAGCCAACAATTTGGCATATCCTCTAACTGAGCCACATATTTTACTTTGTTATTATCGGATGGTCTCTTTCTAAATACAAATTAATAAAGAGATTATGTATGCAAAATCACACTTAACAAATAAGAGGAAAGGAAAAAAGTGATGCCTTTACAACATTACGACCATTGCATTTTAACCAAAAACTGTTCAAATTTTAGTCATAGTCACCACAAACCTTTCACAAGAGCACTAATAGCCTAAGTTTTGGGTAGCATCAGGGGTATTTCACATGTGGGGCAAGTGGGCTAAGTGATGGGGCTTTGCACCCATAGAAGTAAAGAATGGCAGGAGAGGGCATGATTTTCTATTGCTGTCCCTTCAAACACACCAACAACATGAAGAATGGGCTCACAGCCTCCACCAGAGAAATAAAAATGCTTACCTTTAGTACCCAATGCGTCCTTCAACTGAGAAAGCCACCGAGAAATTAATAATGACCACAAATAATCACTCCAAGATGAATTTCATGCTTCTTGAGTAGGAGATACCTAAATGAGACTGTAAAATTAACTGCTAAACCATGGGTACCTCTTCATTTCATGCAAATCTCGTTCTCCATTGAAGCACAATACCTCTTGAAGTAAGCCACGGTGGCACATACTTCAAAATTCTAGGGAAACAATAGGAGATGAACCCCAAAAGAGCTACAAAGGATAAAAGGAATTTCAGAAACCAAACCCTAAACCCTAAACTACATACTAAAGACTGCGCCAAGTCAGGGTTTCCACCGGCAAGGAATACTAAAGCCACATTGAACATACATCCCTAAAAAAAAAAAAGAACATGGGTATAGCCCTAAAACCAATGACAAATCAAACAAGAAAAACCAGTGCCATTCAAAGAAGAACAAACATTCCGAATTAAAAGTGTTAACAAACGCATGCTTTCAAGTGTTAAACAACACAACAGTGGGCTGGTAGGAAAATAATTCCTACCAGGAGGTGAAGATGCCAACTGCAGAGCCAAACGTCGATGCAGGAGCCAACTGGATTGCCAGACCTCGCCACAGTTCGACAATACCTACAACACAATATAAATGATCATAAATTAACAAAAAAAAAGGAAAAATCTCTCGAAAATGCAAGGAAAACAACAAATTTACTTGAAAAACGATAAATTACCTGCAAAACCATGGAACTTCTACAAACGAGCAGAGGGAAAAAAGATGTCAACAACTCCATGCAACATTGATCAGTTGAGGAGGGTCGTTTAATAGTGGAGGAGCAAAGTATCACGGTCGCAGGAGCCAAACAGGTCCACAACGGGGCGCAGGAGCAGCATCAACGAAACCATCCCACTGCAGCAAAGCATCCCAATAGCAACAACAAACCCAAACATGTGGTTAATAGCAAAGGTGGAGGTGCACCAGCACTGGCGACACAGCGTGCAGCGACCGGCGGAGCTCTCCGAGCAACATCCCACCCCGAAAAGAGATGCACAGGGTAAAATAGCCATGGTGAATAACCTGCAGTTTGAAACCCTAAACATACGACGAACAACTCGATTTAATGCCCTCACCAACCACAACAGGTGGCAGAAGAAATGTGGCACGTGTCATACCATTTTCCCAGTGGTGACCATGTGGTTTGCCTACGTGGAATGGAGGGCGCCCAAGTAATGGCGTCCCTCCCCTAGGTGAAATTTGGTTAGACCCATTTTGCACGACCTCTCAAGAATTCGGTAAGCAGACTTGGAATTTGACACCATTTTTTTGGGTTTTGAGAATGTATTTCAATCTGGATTATGGGTTTTTCAATCCACTTTCTTTTGCTAATTTTTTTTTCATTAATAATTATTAATGGATTAAGTGAATTTGAGATGTATCCAAGGAGTTTAATGGTGTTAAGCATGGATTGAAAATAAATTAAAAAAATAATATTTATAATTCTTTTTATAAAAAAAGTAAAATGAAATGGATAAATAATATTCAATTTCAGCGCTAGTTGGACTTGCACGTTTAAAATTGATGTATTATTTGAATGACTATTATGATAAACACCATGTATTATGGAATGATTATTATGATAATGTGTTTATGAATTCATTTATAAAGTTATAATTTTAGGAAATTAGTAAATTATAATGTTATTTTTGTCAACATATTTTTATTAAATAATCAGTTGGAGAGGGAGTTTGGTAAACTAATAAATTTGTGCAACATCAAGCACTTAGTGGGGGAGTAATAAACAAAGAGAATAGTTGCTTTTGCCTTTGTTTCTAGCTAATTGATTAAGGCAATTTGAGGTCTACTTTCTTTCATTTTTCAAGAATGCTTCGTGTCGTTATTTTTTCCTATGCACACACTTCCTCCACACATCCACATTTCGCACAATGAAAGCCATCTATGCACAACTCACACCTCCACAGACGCTTCCTCTATACATCCGCACTCACACAAAAAAATCCACCTTCGTACAACTTTCGCGATTCCTTTCTCCACACAACTACAACAACCGCAAATTAAAATGCAAATGACAGTTCTATTTGATGACAGAGCAAGGATTCGATACAACGTGAAATATGTATATACTCATGTTACCCACACAAATTTTTTGTTTCATACTGCTCAAACACAAATGGTATGTCATGGCATTGCAGAGTACATTGTGAAGTGTCAAGATTTTTCATTGTGCGGAGTTTTCTTCACATTGTGGGAAAATGAAAAAGCTTCTGTACAATTCAACGTCTATCGAAAATGAAAATACAAATATACACAATTTTTCTATTTCATTTTTGTGAAAGCTTTCACTATGCAAAGGAATCTTCTTCTGCACAATAAAATATTTCATTGAAAGCTCCATACAATGAACTTATTCAAATTAAAAAAGAGATAAGCTTCCTCTGCACAATGAAATATGTTGCTACTATGGTTATCAACTTTATGGAGATTCGTTCCACCCCCCCCGCCTAATGGTGTACAATTATGGTTATCAGTTTGGTAGGTGGAAGCTTTTTACTCTGCACAATGTATGAACTCTATGGATATTTTTTCATCCCCCCCATGGCATTGTGGAGTACATTGTGAAGTTTGGAGAGATTTCATTGCATGGAGTTTTCTTCGCACTTTGCACATTGATAAAGTTTCAACAAACAAAGTTAAGGAGGGGGGTGGGGGGGTTGTGCATATCAACGTTATCTCAGGCATAACAATGTTGGAGCAATATGAGGGGCATGTTTTGTCATTATTGGCACCTATACATTATCGAAGGAAGGAGAAAGGGTGTGCAAGAAGTGTAGAGTGTGGAGGTGGAGTGGAAGTTTTTATTGTGCACAGTAATTCTCCGTATTTCCTTACTTCGAAATATACCCATTCTCCAGACACTCCTTCTCCTTCCTCTGCATATCCCAAAATTAACATGTTTTGTTGATACCTCGACTCTACATAGCAAATTAGCATTACACATAGTGCAAAGCATAGTATTAAAAATCGGAACCGGTGATAGGACCGGTGGACCGAACTGGTCTAACCGGTATTGGTTAGGTCTAAACGAACCGGTTAAAAAAATACATTAAATAATTTTTTTTTAATAAAAAAAACTATTTTTAGGATTTGCAACCATGATTCCAAGCCAATAGAGACAAAATATGAAAAATTTTCTCATTTATATACCATGCAAAGGTGAATATATCAAAATGGCACCGAGTGCAATACATATCATCGAAAAATACATAAGCAATGAGGCTCCAAATGGCCCATAAAGTCCAAAAACAATGCTACAAGCTATGAGGCCATTGGCCTAATACAAGACTACACATGAATAATGATCAATCATCAAATTCATCACTGCTACTAGACATAGGATCAACATCGATAGCTGCATAGACATCATCTGGATCAGAGTCTGAGGATGCCTCTGATCCAGATACTTTGATCCGGCTTTATGTAGGAACATAATAGAATAAACATATAATCATAAATACAAATATGTAGTGGAAATAACACTTCATTTCATTAATATCAAAGAGCTGAAATTTTCTTACATACAGAATGGAAATAAACTAGCTAGGGTGCTGGTAGCTATCTCTGAGAAGAGATGTGGCAGCTACAAGCCTCTGAACTATGTTACATTGAGGCTCGAAGTCCTATTACAGACACAATGGAAATAGATGAGCTAGGGTACTAGCAACACTTATCTCTGAGAAGAGATGTGTCGGTTACCAGCCCCTGAATTATGTTACAATGAGGCTTGAAGGCCTATTTATTGTTGAGAAACAATGTAAAATCTGAAACGTCCAAAAACCTAACCCTAGGAGATGAAGCGCCAAAACTGTGGGCCCCGTTTGGGTAAGTTGGTGTTTCAACTTCCCGGGGACGTAACTTTGGCATCCGATCTCCATTTGACACGCTCAATAGCTCGTTAGAAATATCTATATGAGGACTACAACTTTTGAGTGAGCAACGTTGGTTTACCCCGTTTTCCCAAAAAGCGTCGTTTAGGGCCTCAAAATGGCTCCGGAAGTTTAGGACCCGAAAAACTGCTATAAATAGTAAGTTATGCTAAAACTTACAAACTGAAATAACTGATGGTGGGGGTTCAAATGGACTCGGTGGGTGGCCACCAATATCCACCTGGATCATTAAGTCCCCAAAATGGCTCTGGGAGTGTAGGACCTAAAAACTTGCTAAAAATAGTAAGCTATGTTGAAGCTAAAAAACTGAAAGAATTGATGCTGCGGGTCCAAATGGAATAGGTGGGTGGCCACCGATATCCACCTGAATCATTCCTCCCTTCTTAGGAAGCAATGGTCTCCATTGCATTAATTTCCTCATTGGGGGGGTGGGGGCAAATTCTGCTGAACTTAGTGTTGGATTTGTCTAGGATGTCGCAGACCTATTGGCGGACGTGCTGGATGTAGATGCGCCACCGATGGGCAGTCGTTGAAGGATCTGGGAAAAGTTATCCATCATCGCATACCTCTGTTTCTTGAGGGCCTCCTCGAACAATATTTTGATAGGATCTCTTGCTCCCTCGTCTTTCTTTCATTCCGCCATGGGGGGTCATTGGGGTTGGTGAGGCTGATGTTGGAAGGGTGCAACCAAACTGAGCTCGAAATCCTTATAACCTGATTGCATTGGGGACATGCAAAGAAAAATAGAGAAAGAGCAGACCCGCTCTGAAACCACTGATCCGGATTTTATGCAGGAACACAACAGAATACAGATATAACCATAAACACAGAGATGCAGTGGAAATAATGCTTAATTTTATTATAATCAAAGAATGACTGAAATAAAATAGCTAGGGCACTGGTAGCTATCTGTGAGAAGAGATGTGGTGGCTACAGGCCTCTGAACTATGTTACATTGAGGCTCCAAGTCCTATTACAGACACAATGGAAATAGAAGAGCTAGGGTACTGGCAGCGCTTATCTCTGAGAAAATATGTGTCGGCTACCAACCCCTGAACTGTGTTACAATGAGGCTTGAAGGCCTATTTATTGTTGAGAAATAATGTAAAATCTGAAACGTCCAAAAACCTAACCCTAGGAGATGAAGCACCAAAACTGTGGGCCCCGTTTGGGTAAGTTGGTGTTTAAACTTCCCAGGGACGTAACTTTGGCATCCGATCTCTGTTTGATGCGCTCAATATCTCATTAGAAATATCTATTAGAAAAAGCGTCGTTTAGGGCCTCAAAACGGCTCCGGAAGTTCAAGACCTGAAAAAATGCTATAAATAGTAAGTTGTGCTAAAACTTACAAACTAAAATAACTGATGGTGGGGGTTCAAATGGACTCAGTCGGTGGCCACCAATATCCACTTGGATCATTAAGTCCCCAAAACGACTCCGGGAGTGCAGGACCCAAAAACCTGCTAAAAATAGTAAGTTGTGCTGAAGCTGAAAAACTGAAAGAATTGATGTTGCGGGTCCAAATGGAATAGGTGGGTGGCCACCGATATCCACCTAGATCAGCCTCAGCCTTAGGCTCAATCTGCAACCTCAATACCACTGCCACCAATAACAATAGAAGTGGACCTAATGGAAGCACAAGTTACTCGAGCTGCATGACTAGTTCCTTCCATTGGTTTTTTTCCTTTCCTTGATGTAGCTACCAATCCTGGGTCTCCTTCTGATGATGCCACCAAATCTTCTTCAAATTCACCCCCCACTAATGCTGCATCAAAATTAAAATCTGCCTCAAACATTGGATCTTCAGCCTCCTCCACCCATTCTAATGTTAGATCAATATCAACCAACACAATGGGATCTAGATCAGGTGTTTTTTTCATCAGTTGTTTCCACCTTAAGCAAAGGTTGTATTGCACAAACACAAGATTATTTAACTGTTTCTGTTCCAAATGGTTTCTCTTCTTTGTGTGTATGCACTAAAAAAAATACCAATTGTGCTCACAACCTGAAGCACTGCAAGTTTGGTTGAGGATTCTAATTGAAAACTTTTGCAATTGAGGACATTGGCCACCAAATGACTCCCACCGATGTGATGCAAATAAAAAGACATTCATTAGTAACATAGTTCATTTCATTACTTATTTACAAACAATTTAACTTGAAAAGAAAAACAAATTGGAATTGCTTACCTAGTTGATCCACATCTCTTGCCATTTTCTCCAAGTTCTTTCCAAAGGTAGCAACTGCCATAATGAAAAGAGTAAGTTGTTTATGTGTTTCCAAAAGGTTTTCACGAATAGGGACCATGCGCTCCAAGAAATCAATTAATCCAAATCTGACCTCCCCATCATGTTGATCTCCTAGCCGAGCTTTATAATGATACTTTGGGTTCAAAAAATACCCAGCTGCATGTATAGGACGATGGAGTTGATTGTTCCATATGCCATCAATGATCTCCCATATCCGGCCATATTTAGCTAACTTGTCCCTGTAAACTTCCCGTATCTTCTCCTTTTCCTGATCCATAGCCTCATAAATGTATCCCATTGCCATCTTTTCCCCATCCACCATCCTTAGCACCTTAACAAGGGGCTCAGTAATTTTTACCAGCTCTGAAGACCTTTTCCAAAAATAATTGTCAAAGACTTTCTTTTTGGTGTCTTTTCCATCGTGTCTACGAGCCCACCGGGATTCAGTCCAATCATCAGAAGAAAACATTTTCTGCAGGTTTTTCTGTTGAGAATTGAGACATTGCAACGTGAGGAAGTGAGTTGCAAATCTCGTAATGGTAGGCCTAACAAGCTCTTTGCCCCCAGTGTTTTTCCTCATTAGGCTCAATACCCATGAGTGGTTGTAAATGTATTTTGTAATGCACTTGCCATGCTCTACAGTGTTTTTTACCCACTCCACTTTGCCTATGTCCTCAAGCATGAGGTCTATGCAATGTGCAGCACATGGAGTCCAAAATATGGTATTATACTTGGATTCAAGCATCTTTCCAGCAAGAACATAGTTTGAGGCATTATCTGTGATGACCTGCACAACATTCTGCTCCCCCACTTCCTGAATAATCTCATCCAAAAGCTCAAATAGAAGGGTTGCATCTTTCACCTTATCAGATACATCAACTGATCTCAAAAAAATTGTTCCTCGAGGGCAAGAAACACGGAAGTTAATGATAGTGCGGTTCTTTCCATCAGTCCATCCATCTGACATGATGGAACAACCTGTTTTGAGCCATGACTCTTTATAGTCAGCCAAATACTCATCAATATTACAAATCTCTTGTTGCAAAAGAGATCCCCTCAAGTCATGCACAGTATGGCCTTTGAAGCCCTTTCTGTAGCTAAAACAGAGTCCCACATAGCTTGGTAATAAGGTGAGCGAGCAGCATTAAATGGGATATTTGAATCATACCACCATTTAGCAATGTACTGATAAGAAGTTTCTTTGCATTGTTTTTTCCAATGTTGATCCAAAGTGGGTTGACCGCTTGGCTAGGAGGAAGTGGCTGTGGGATTAGTAGTGGATAAGAAATAACTCTAGATGTTGGGTCTCTTTGTTGGTTTTGATTTTTGGCCAATAGGAGGAACACAGTGAAAGGGGTTAACCGGCCAGTCAGCACCGGCTAACCAGGATTTTCAAACGAGAGGGAGGTATGACTAGGTTTTTCAACTGGTTTGGACCGACCAATGGTCTGACCGACCGGTTTAATCAGTTTCCAGTTTGAACCGACCGGTTTTTAATACTATGGCGTAGAGCAAAAAATATTAACTTGATATACTCCCCGCTCTTTAACAAACTTTGCACACAATTTATCCACCCACTCTAAGCTATTTGCACATAATGAAAGCTTTACCAAATTGTGCATAACAAAATATTTTTCTGCATTTGCACAATGAAAAATTCCTCCGCAAATCCAAATTCTGCATGGTAAAATCCTACAGACATACAAAACATTGCAGGAAAAAAACATTTTGTTCCTTGTCCCAAACACTCGTTGTCCCTTATTGTGTATTTGATAATAAGTATTTAGTTAACTGTCTCTACAAATAATTAATTAATTAAGGCTATGTAGGGCTCACATTTTGTCGTTTTTCAAGAATGCTACATATCATTATTCTTGGCTCCGCACATGCTTCCTGTGCACATCTACATTCTGCATAATGAAATCCATCTTTGCATAGCTCTCACATCCACACACGCTTCCACCACACATCTACACTCTCCACAATGAAAGCCACCTATGTACAAATTTGGTTATTCCCGTCGCTGCATATCTACAACAACCAAAAATGAGAATGCAAATGATGGTTTTGTGTGATGACCAAGAAAGAACTTGATACAATGTGAAATATGTAAATGACATGACATGGCATTGTGGAGTACATTGTGAAGTGTCAAGAGCTTTCTTTGTGTGGAGCTTTCTTCGCACTACACACAATGATAAAGCTTCTCTATAATTCAATGTCAGTTGAAAATGAAAATGCAAACTTACACATGTTACCCACACAATCTTTCTATTTCATTTTATTGAAATATTTCACGGTATAGAGGAAGCTTCCTCTACACAATGAAATCTTTCATTGAAAGCTCCTCACAATGAAAAATTTCAAATTAAAACATTCCTTTGCACAATGAAACAGGTTACTGCAATTATGGTTCTCAAATTTATGAAAACTCCCTCCAGCCCCCTCCCTTAATGATACACAATTATGGTTATCAGTTTGGAAGGTGAAAGCTCCACAATGCACACAATGTATCAAATTTATGGAGATTTTTTTAGCCCCCTATGGCATTGCAGAGTACATTGCAATGCGTGGAGAGATTTCATGTACATATTTTTCTCTGCACAATGACAATTTTTTACCAGGACTTCTACATTGGCACAATGAAAGATTCCTTCATAGATGAAAATTTTGTACAATAGAAGCCTATGAACATATGAAAGATTTCACAGAAAAAGCTTATGTTCCTTGTTTCGCACACTTGTTGTCCTATACAACACTTGTTGCTTACCCACATTAAAAAGACACACAATTGTGCATTCGATAACAAGTATTTAGTTACCTTCCTCTAGTGAAAATCAATTGATTAAGGAAATGTGGGGCCTCTATTTTGTCATTTTCCAAGAATGCTCCATGTCATTACTCCCGACTTCGAGCACATTTCCTTTGCACATCCGCATTCCGCACCGTGAAAGCTACCTCTGCACAACTCTCGCTTTTGCACATCCACACTCTGCACAATGAAAGCCACCTTCGCACAAATTTTCTATATTCGATTTTGCATAGCTACGATAGCCAAAAATCAAAATGCAAATGACAATTTTATGTGATGACGGAGGAAGAACTTGATAACATATGAAATATGTACACACACATGTTACCCAAACATTTTTTTCCATTTCATACTGCTAAAAAAAAAATGGCATGCAATGGCATTGCTAAATACAAGGTGAAGTGTGGAGAGATTTTATTGTACGAAGTTTTCTTTGCACTCCAAAAATGGACACTAACAAAATTAGCACTTTTTTCTATGCCTCGATTCCATGATTAAAGCAATATGGAGTACGTGTTTTGTCATTATTAACATTAGGGACGAAAGTCTCTGTTCATTGCTCCTTTTCGTGATGTTCCTTGATATTTTGTATTTCCATAATGTTAATATTTCTAAAAGCTTAAAACCAATTATGATATTGATTTCGTCGGTGTGATTCCAGAAATAACAGGGCCGTAGGTTCCTTAGATGAGTAAGAGGGGGTCGACAGGGAAGGGCCAACTCCTGTTATTTTATTGTGCGGAGAAAGAGTGTGCGAAAAGTACGAGAGAAGGGACTATATCGAATCAAGCTTTCTTCATCTACATTTCGCATAATGCTAATTTAATACTGTAGGATAAATTTGCTTAGCAAGACAAAAAGCTCAGAGAATATTACATTTATTATCACTTATATTAATGTGTGCATATCAAACAAAATAGGAAACTGTATTCAATATCCATAAAATATTTAAGCATTATGCACAATGTATCAATGTTACTTGTTCCCCGCCTCTACACATTAAAATACACACATTAACATAAGTTAATGCATAGGAAGAAAGCTTCACTCGTGGAAACATAATTAATTAATATGCATATGCATAATTAATTGATACTAATAGTAAATTTGAAAGAGACGAGGCAAGTTGTGGAGTGGCAAGCCTTTCAAAGGAGGAAGCAGTTGTGAAAATCTATTCAGGAGTCGTTGATGCAAACTTTACGTCTGTTATTGCTTTTATTTGCAATTTTATGCAATATTAAGTGAACTGTCTTTTTTGTGTAGAAGAATAATTGTGCAAGGAACAAAAACATTGTTCCATAATTTTTCATATATCTATATACATGTATGTATGTCTTCCTTTACATTACATTACACATCAAAGAGTACATAGAAAATATAGAAAAAAAACACAAAAGTGTATAATGTAATAGTAATCAAATGAGAATAAATTGATTAAAAACTTGTCTCTTATTATTGTCTTAATTGAAATGATTGAAAACACTAAATACACTTAGAGAATTAGGATTAGAGAAATACTCAGCAATAATGCATGTCCCTATTGCTCTTCTTTAAGTGCTTCAATACTACCACATAAAATGTTTTTCTCTTGTACTTTTCTTCTTCATTTTCACTTTTTTTTTAGAATGTTTCACATTAACATCATGTACATGGAAGTAATTTTTTATTATGTGGAATGCGAGAGTGTGGAGGAAGCAAAATCAACACTATATTGCTCTGAGATAGTCTTATGTATTTGAAATGACAAACTACTTCATGAAGCTTGTTTTGTCATCAATATTGATTTAATATACTCTCCCAATAAACTTATATTTATAATTTTGTACTTTTCAAATGATAATTAGAGACACCATTCAAATGCTATTGAACACTGACAATGTGATTTTATGTGAAATGATAATTAGAGACACTATTCAAATACTATTGAAAAGTGACAATGTGATTTTATGTGAGCTCAGTGATAATAGTTTATATAAGGCAACAAAAGTTTGAAAAATACTCCTAGTTTTTAAATGTATTCTGCAAAAAGAAAATATTACATGCTCTATTAAATATATAGTGGATTAATGCAAACATCTATCAATATGAGAAAATCAATTATTTTCTCTTTTCACTTTATAAAAAGTTTTATTTAAAAGTAATTTTAACCTCAAAAAATTTAAACTTTATACATCCAAAATTAAAATAATTATAAATTGATTTAATTATTAAATATAAATAATCTAACAAAAAATATCAACAAATATATGTTAAAATATTCATATTTAGAACATAAAAATCTCCAATAAGTCAAGAGACTGATGGCCATTCAAAGACACCATGGTTAAAGCCGAAGGAGAAAAAATAACGGTCACCTGCCGTCAAATTTCGACCCGATCCGTACCCTCCCAAATTGCTTTGTCCGTCCACCTCAATCTTTTCCCGGCCCCCTCTCTCTTAGTCATAAACGTGTTTCCCTGTAAATGATTTCCAAAACGTGTTTCCTTGTAAATGATTATCAAAACTAAAATAATATTATCAAAATAATTTTCTCTTTAATCAAATTGATCAGAAATTGATTCTGGTATTGGTTTTAAGCTCATCAAAATAATTTTCTCTTTAATCAAATTGATCAGAAATTGATTCTGGTATTGGTTTTAAGCTCGTGTTGACAAAAATTGGTGCATTTGGGATTAGTATATATGGTATTTAAATTATTTTAGTTTTAAATTTAAAAAAATAATAATAAAGTTGCCGTTAAATTGATTCCGTGTTTTAATGTTTTAAATAAATATTTTTATTTGTTTATTAAGGTTAATGATATCTTTATAATATTTTAATTTTTTTTCAATAATATATATATATATATATATTTTAAATTTTTTTCATAATATTAATATTTTACAAAATAAATTCATTATTTTAGGGTAAAATTAACATTTAAATTTTGTGTATCACTTTTTTAAAGTTAGAAGTGATTTTTACTAAAGTTTGAAGAGTAAATCTTTAAAAAAATTTATATATATTTTTAATTATTTAATTGATATATAATTTGAATAGTGGTGATAAATGTTTTGAAATTTAGATCTAATTTAAGTAAAAGTCACGAAATCTAAAAGAAAGTGTTTTTCATTTTCAAGTCTTTTAGTGTCACAACAGTAACATACTCTTTTATCCCATGACGTTTTTGGAATCAACTAACATGCAGTTTTTGGGATCAAGCTCACCAGAGTTTGTTCCTATTGTAACAATGTTTATTTTCTTCTTTACCTTAGTCAAGATATAAAGATATTTTTTGTTTTAGAGATTTGACTTGAACACCTCTTTATAATATCTATCTCAGTTTCCTTTTTTCCTCTCACTCACACTACAAATTTTCCTTAAATTTTGATATAATAATATTTTAATATTATCTTTACTTTGAAAATGATCTCCTCTTTTATCTCCGAGTGGTCTAGCCAAGATTGGACATTCTTATGCCATTCTCTCTTGAGTTGAATGTGATTTTTGGTTAGAGTTAAAAGAAATTTCAGAAACCTCTTCTATTCCATGTTGTTTTTGAAGATGCCTAGTCATAGTCATACTTTCAATTGGGAGAAAGACTTACTTCAATGAACTTAGGATAGGGTGTGTAGATCATATAGTATAAAATATTTTTGAATATGTACTTTTTGGAGATATTGCATCCAAAGAGCTCACATCCATATAAAATAACAGAGTGATGAGAGTCTCAATGAAGAATGTGTTTAAGTCTCCTATCCAATAATATACAAACTTACAATTCTCTCCAAATCCATAATAAATTTTCTATCCTCCATTAATCTTTTGTTAATACTATAATTTCAATTAAAATTCTAAAATAATTACTTCCAAATTATTATTGTCATATATAAAATAGTATATATAATCTTTCATATAATTATTTAATTAAATAAAATTAATTAAAAATATTATAATAAAATCCAAATATATAAAAAAAATGTAGAAATTAATAAAATATTACATTATAAAATTGGTCTGGTTACTATTTACCCAAGGCACACGACATCTTTTTCTTGGGCTTTGGTTGCGTTTTCAACTTAAAATCATTGTGAAAATGAGTTTGAGACCGAAAAATGGGATCAGGAAAATGATTGAAGTGGTATTGTGTTTTTTAAGTGGCAGCTTTGCTTTGTTTTTATTATTCACTATTAAGTATATTATTATTTTTTATTTTATTTTTAAATTTAATGTGTCAAGCAATTTCAAAATGAAAAACAAACCCAACTACCATTGAAGTGGATAGATGTATGTATTTCATTTAAACCAAAATTTTATATTTACTTTATAATTGGAAAGTGAAATCAAGTTTGAAAATATGTGAAGTTATTGTTTAAGATTTTATATTCACTTTATAATTGGAAAGTGAAGTCAAGTTTGAAAATATGTGTGGTTATTGTTTAAGCAAGGCTAGGGCATCTTTTTCTTTCATTTTAATTGTGCTTCTTAGAACTCATTTACATTGAAAACCCATTTGAGAAATAAAGAGAAAGTTAGAAAAAATGATTAAGTTGAGTGGCTTTTTTTTGCAATTATGTTGAATTAGTAATTTGTTAAAGTAATTGAATTGGTAACTTGTTAAAATAATTTACTAGATAGGAATAGGCACTATTCAAATTATATATATATATATATATGATTGGCCAGAATAAAAAAAGAGTCAACATAATCAATCAAGATAAAAGTGGCTGTCAATGAAATATCATGTCACAATAATACTTGAATCTGGGTGAGGATATAATCATTAAATCCTCCCAACCATCCAAAATACACTCAACTGACATATAAAAAAATAATTACACTATAAAAAAAGTAAAACATCATGTCACACTAAAACTTAAATCTGAGTGAGGATATAATCATTAAACCCTTTTAAGCACCCAAAATAGTTTCAATCAACATATAAAAAAATAATCACACTATAAAAAAAAAAATTAACATAAAACAAATAAAAATGATTCCAATAATGCACTTTAAATTTTGAAATTCCCACACTCATGTCATCTATTTTGTTAAATAAACACATGTATAGCTGGAAACCAAATGCAAGAGGTTTATAGTCAAAACTTTCAAAATAGATACATAAGCCTTGTCTACCAATGCTACAATTTTGACCAGATCACCATTTCTCTTGAATTTAGTCTTCTTCTTTTTTCTTAAATTCCGATCTAGAAATATTTGAATTGTTTTTTAAATGAAAATAGATTGAGATGAAAACAGAAACATCTAAAACATTGAAACTTAACTGCTATAACCGGATGTCCAAAAAAAAATTGTCACACGAAATGGAAAAACCTGACACAATCTTATATTATCGACCTCACACAATCTTGTATTATCATAAAACGTAATGTGAATCGTGACAATGGAAAATGTTGAGGTTGCCAGGCAAAGCACTTTGTAGGTGAAATTTGGTTAGACTCATTTTGGCGATCTCTCAAGAATTTGGTAAGCAGGCTTGGAATTTGACCCGATTTCTTTTGTTTTGAGAATGCATTTCAATTTGGATTTTGGGTTTTTCAATCCACCTACTTTTGCCAATAATTTTTTGGTTAATAATTATTAATGGATTAAGTGAATTTGAGATGTATAAGCAGGCTTGGAATTTGACCCGATTTCTTTTGTTTTGAGAATGCATTTCAATTTGGATTTTGGGTTTTTCAATCCACCTACTTTTGCCAATAATTTTTTGGTTAATAATTATTAATGGATTAAGTGAATTTGAGGTGTATCTAAGGAGTTTAATGGTGTTAAGCATGGATTGGAAATAAATTTTTTTAAAAATATATATTCATGAATTTCTATAAAAAATAAAATGAAATGCATAAATAAGATTTTAATTTCAGCCTGGGTTGGATTTACATGTTTTAAAATTAAAGAATGATTATTATGATAAACACGATGTATTATGGAATGATTATTATGACAATGTGTTTATGAATTCATTTACAAAGTTATAATTTTAGAAAATTAGTAAATTTTAATGTTATTTTGGTTCACATATTTTTATTAAATAATTGGTTGGAGAGGGACTTTGGTAAACTAATAAATTTGTGTAACATCAAGCACTTAGTGGGTGAGTAATAAATAAAAGGAATAGTTGTTTTTTCGTTTGGGGCTAGTTAATTGATTAAGGCAATGTGGGGTCTAGGTTTTTTTGTTTTTCAAGAATGCTCCGTGTTGTTATTCTTGCCTATGCACACACTTCCTCCACACATCCACATTTTTCACAATGAAAGCCATCTATGCACAACTCTCACCTCCACATACGCCTCTACACATCCACACTCCACACAACAAAATCCACCTTCGTACAACTTTTGTTATTCCTTTCTCCACACATCTAAAACATCCGCAAATGAAAATGCAAATGACAGTTCTATTTGATGACGAAGCAAGGACTTGATACAATGTGAAATATGTATATAATCATGTTACCCACACAATTTTTCTTTTCATATTGCTCAAACACAAATGTTATATCTTGGCATTACGAAGTACATTTTAAAGTGTCAAGAGTTTTCATTGTGCAGAGTTTTCTTCACATTGTGCGCAAATGACAAAGCTTTTGTACATTTCAACGTCAATTGAAAATAAAAATACAAATAAACACAATTTTTATGTTTCATTTTAGTGAGAGCTTTCACTATGTAGAGGAATCTTCTTTTGCACAATAAAAGCTTTCATTGAAAGCTCCATACAAAGAACTTCTTCAAATTAAAAAAGAGATAAGCTTCCTTTGCACAATGAAACATGTTGCTACTATGGTTATCAACTTTATGGAGATTCGTTCCACCCCCCTCCCCCCCGCCCTGCCTAATGGCTTACAATTATGGTTATCATTTTGGTAGGTGGAAGCTTTGTAGTCCGCACAATGTATGAACTTTATGGATATTTGTTCAGCCCCCCCATGGCATTGTGGAGTACATTGCGAAGTGTGGAAAGATTTCAATGTAAGAAGTTTTCTCCGCACTCTGCACATTGATAAAGCTTCAACAAAAAGTTTCTGGGGGAGGGGGGCAGGGGGCGTGTGGTTGCGCTTATCAACATTATCTCAGGCATTACAATGTCAGAGCAATATGAGGTACATGTTTTGTCATTTTTGGCACATGTACATTAACGAAGGAAGGATAAAGAGTGTGCAAAAAGTGCAGAGTGCGGAGGTGGAGTCGAAGTTTTTATCGTGCGCAGTAATTCTCTGTATTTCCTTACCTCGACATATACCCGTTCTCTAGACACTCCTTCTCCTTCCTTTTCACATCCAAAAACTAACATGTTTTGTTGATGCCTCGACTCTACATAGTAAATTAGAATTACACAGAGTGCGAAGCAAAAAATATTAACTCGATAGTCCCCGCTCTTTTACGAACTCTGCACACAATTTCTCCGCCCATTCTTTGATCTATTTGGGCACAATGAAAGCTTTACCATATTGTGCATAACAAAATATTTTTCTACATTAGCACAATGAAATCTTACTTCGCAAATCCAAATTTTCTATGGTAAAATCCTATAGACATACGAAACATTACACGGAAAAAGTTTTTTTTCCTTGTCCCAAACACTCGTTGTCCCTTATTGTGTATTCGATAATAAGTATTTAGTTACCCGTCTCTACCACTAATTAATTAATTAAGGCTATGCAGGACTCACATTTTGTTGTTTCTCAAGAATGCTCAGTGTCATTATTCTCGGTTCTACACACACTTCCTGTGCACATCCACATTCTACATAATGAAATCCATCTCTATATATCTTCTGCATCCACAAATGCTTCCACCACACATATGCACTCTACACAATGAAAGACACCTCCGTACAACTTTCATTATTTCCATATCTGCACATATACAACAACCGAAAATGAGAATGCAAATGATGGTTCTATGTGATGATCAACAAGAACTTGATACAATGTGAAATATGTAAATGGCATGCCATGGCATTGTGGATTACATTGTGAAGTGTTAAGAGCTTTCACTGTGTGGAGTTTTCTTCGCACTACGCACAATGATAAAGCTTATGTATAATTCAATGTCAGTTGAAAATGAAAATGCAAACATACACATGTTACCCACACAATATTTCTATTTCATTTTAGTGAAATCTTTCATAGTACAGAGGAAGCTTCCTTTACACAATGAAAGATTTCATTGAAAGCTTTGCACAATGAAATTATTCAAATTAAAACAAATATAAGCTTCCTTTGCACAATGAAACAGGTTGCTACAATTATGGTTATCAACTTTATGAAGATTCCCCCGCTCCCCTCACCTAATGTTATACAATTATGGTTATCATTTCGGAAGGTGAATGCTCCACAATGCACACAATGTATCAACTTTATGGAGATTTGTTCAACCCCCTATGGCATTGCATAGTACATTGTGATGTGTGGAGAGATTTCATTGTACATATTTTTCTCTACACAATGATAATTTTTAATCAAGACTTCCTCATTGGCATAATGAAAACTTCCTTCATAGATGCAAATTACGCACAGTAGAATCCTATGAACATATGAAACATTTCGCAAAAAAATCTTATGTTCCTTGTTTCACACACCTATTGTCCCGTATAACACTTGTTGCTTACATGTATTAAAAAGACACACAATTGTGTATTCGATAATAAGTATTTAGTTACCTTACTCCAGTGCAAATTAATTGATTAAGGAAATTCGGGGCCTGCATTTTGTCATTTTCCAAGAATGATCCATGTCATTATTCCTGACTTCATGCATGCTTCCTTTATGCATATGCATTCCGCACAATGAAAACTACCTCTACACAACTCCTGCCTCTGCACATCCACACTCTGCACAATGAAATCCACCTTTGCACAACTTTTGCTATATTTGTTTATGCACATCTACGATAGCCAAAAATCAAAAAGAAAATAACAATTCTGTGTGATGACGGAGTAAGAACTTGATACAATGTGAAATATGTACATGCATATGTTACCCATTTTTTTTCCATTTCATACTCCTCAAACAAAAATGGCATGCAATGGCATTGCAGAGTAATTTGCAAAGTGTGGAGAGATTTTATTGTACGAAGTTTTCTCCGCACTCCGCAAATGGCCAATAACAAAAATAACTCTTTTTTCTATGCCTCAATTTCGTTATTAAAGCGAATTGGAGTACATGTTTTTTCATTATTAACATTAAGGTTGAAAGTCTCTGTTGGTTGCTCCTTGTCATGATGTTCCTTGATATTTTGTATTTCCATAATGTTAATATTTCTAAAAGTTTAAAACCAATTCTAAATTTGATTATGCTAGGAATAATGGGGCTGCAAGTTCCTTATGTTAGCACTACCGCTTCTTCGAAGGTCAAAGGAGATCGGCAAAGGTAAACATATACCACTTTGACCTAGTAGCTGGCCCTACCAAGCCGAGAGGTTCTCTATGTGATTGTTTGTCAATTTAGTGTGTCCTAAATTTCTAACATAAATTATCAACCAGGGATTCATAAGCTGACGAAGTGTGGCGCACTATATGTGCAAGATAACCTATCTCTTACTTTTTATCGTTTTTGGATTTTTATGAAATTCTAAAAGACAAGTATGGTTATGGATATTCAAGGCAATGATGTCCTTTATAATGATTTACCAACTTGAAACTGAAAAAGGAATTTGAAACATACAATGACAAAACTTGAAAGGAAATGAAAATGTGCTACTGAAATGAAAAAGGTGCCGCTAATCTAATAAATCAAAACAGTGAACTAGTGAGCATGAAACCAAACTATTCTTGCTGCTGTCTAAACACAAAAGAAACTATGCTGAAAGAAATCCAAAAGTTGCAATAAAGTAAATCTAAATTAAATTACATCAACTTGTCTTCTGATCCCTCATCATTAGTCCAGCTATGATTTTCGGAAGTAACCATAAACAACTTGAGTAACTGATATCTAACTTGCAGAAAGTAAACTAATATCAAACCACACATTCATAATTCAATCCCTCACCATCAGTCCAGCTGTGGCTTTCGGAGGTAACTGAAGATGTCATGCACGATTTAATATTTCTAACTTGCAGAAAGGAAACTAATATCAAACTACACATCCATAATTCAATCCCTCACCATCAGTCCAGCTGTGGCTTTCGGAGGCAACTGAAGATGTTATGAGCAGTTTAATATATCTAAATTTGCAAAAAGGAAACTAATATCAAACTACACATTTCATAATACAATCCCTCACCATCAGTCCAGCTGTGGCTTTCGGAGGTAACTGAAAATGACATGAGCAATTTAATATATCTAAATCTAACTACTGAAGTAAATGTGCAAGACCGAAATAAACAAAGCAATACCGGAATTAAACAAAAAAACTAAGAAAAAATAAATTAACAGCAGAACAATATTGATTCCATGTCATTAGTCAAAAGATATGCAAATGCCCGGGCTACCATGAAAAATTATGCTAAAAGCTATGATTTCAAAAAGCAATCTAAGTAAAGAAATATGACAAAACAGAATTGAAAGCAACTTATCTAGAAAACATGTAAAAACCTTCTTGGATAGCAGGGGCCCTCTGCTACCAATTTGGTGTAGTCCTTAGCTCCTTGAAGATAAGATCACAATAGCATCAAAGAACTAAGCTTCTTTATTCAAAAACTCATAAATCTACATCCCATTCCATCTTGAACTTTGTTACAAATCTACTTCCTCATTACTTTCTCATTACTTCTTCATTACCTATGATAGGAGAAAACTTCTCCTATTTATACAAAATATGAGGAGACATCTCATTAATGGGAGTCCATGAATCTCTCCCTCCATCTCTAGAGTTACAATCAAAATATGAAATGATAAGACACATGTCTTTCTAGAGTTTTAACACAACTTGAGGAATGAGACACATATCCTCCTAGAGTTTCAATACAACAAGGAAGTGAGACACATATCCTTTTGATCCCATAATCTTCTCCAACCAAATTCGAATTTGGCCTTTGAGTGCCACATAAGGGTCTTCTAGAAGTCTCCTTTTGACCTACACATGTCACAAAACTCATAACACATATATAGATATATGAAACTATGTTAATTTTCTAGTTTCTAATCATAAATTCATTTTAAATACATAAAATAAATAACTTTGGAAAACAAGGATCCTAACCCATATATTTATGAAAATGGTTACTTGATGTAGGGTTTTAGGTCAAATGGTTATGAAATAAGAGCTAAATGGTTATGACATAATGGAAATATGTATGAATATGGAGAACATTTTTGAGACTCAACAAGATCACTATGACATGAAATATATTAGGCTAGATATGACATGCTCAAGTAGGTTTTGAATATTTTAGGGTTTGATGTGGGATCAGGGGTGAAACCAAGTAACTAGGTCTAGGTATCAAAGGGTTTATAGCTGCAAAAATATAAAGGAGAAAGGGAGAAATGGATCTATGATGGATTTATGGTTTTGTAGGTATAGTGGTGAGTCTGAAAAGGTAGAGGGATTTAATGAGCATGTTCATTCATTAATTCATTAAATTGGAAGCATGAAACAGAAAATGACTTTCCATATAAACATAGCTAAATTAATAGAATTCTTCCTATGAACTATAAGGAAATCCACTGAAGATACGAGATATAAAAGAGGAGCTATATATCATTCAATAAAGACTATAACATAGAAGATACATGATCATAAACTCACTGCACATGAATTCCTAGATAATAGCTGCAACTGCATCCTTTGATTTCTAAATATGAAAGTGAAAGTACAGGCTACACATATTACAATCCTTTGATGTCCAACCAGTTAAATGAATAGGAAAATTATGGATATAGAACAAAACAATATCTCCCCTCTCTCAGGGGTCAAATCCATTTGTAATGTTCCCAATTTTTCATGAAGAAAATTGGAACCTTAATTTTTGCTTATTTCATTTAGGAGGTGAATAAAATGGGTAAAAGGCCCATGAATAGAAATAAGATCCTTCATAGTGTGAAAAGGATCAATGCAGCAGCTTTATTTTGCACCTTCTAGTGTGAAAAGGGGAAAATTCATGAGGACAAGGTCAAGTTTGACCAAGTCAACAACGCTGCCTAAAGAGTGTAGCTTGCATGAGAAGACAACGCAATTTTGGAGGGAGAAAGATTTCTTGTGGATGAAACCCTAATGTGTGGGGTCCATGGCCAAGAAGCATTCACTTGTATAAGAGAAGGAGGAGGCAGCCATAGAGAGACATCTTGGATCATTTGATTATTTGTCTATTGAGACAAATTGCACACTCTGGCTGTTCATCAGAGTTGCAGTGCTGCTTAGCATGAGGAATTCATGTTTAGGATTTCCTCTCCTTCTTGAGAGGCCTCTTGAAGGATTTCACTTCATCTTCTCCACATCTTGGCTCAAGGCCTAAGCCATTCTTGAGATACTGCATTATTTCTGCTCAAATATAACGCAGTGTTGCTAGGCCATTGCAGTGGAGGGTTCCACAACACTTCTCTTTGGATCATCTTTCAGAGGAGGGAGTTTCTCTTGCTCCAGGAGGTTAGTGAAAGGGATTTCAGAGCTATTTTTCACATCATGGCACCAAGGCCACCATCTCCCATCATAGACAGCGCAATCCAGTGCCTTGACTGCGTTATTCTAGAGTACATATGCAGTGAGAGGTTGCACTGGCATTTTGGAGAGAAAGATTTCCAGTATTAGGATCTGCCTTGTACTTGGGAAATATATTGGAGGAGGTTTTCTGCATATTGGATATCATATTCAGCCATCTCCATCTTGTATTAGTTTGAGTTGCAGCTGCTTCCCGACAACTCCAGTATTTCTGCAGAATTGCCAATTTCATGTATATTGTAGCCAATCCTTCCTAGGATTGTGTATTTTGCTGTATTAGTGTTTTTAGGGGTTGAGAGCTTGCTCCCCCCTCATTTATTTGAGCTGATATTGTCATATCATTCTATTCTCATTTTGTATTATGCAGTAACTCCTATAAACAACGTTATTTTAGCCAAGGCTCTCTTTCACGTAGCGGTGTTTTCCCATTATCATGTATATGTCACATTGAGGCTTCCATTGCCTAGCTGGAGTGATTGATTCCTCCACACATTGTATAAATTTGCTGCTATATAGCATATATGTTGGCTATCTACTTCTTCATGTGTTCACAGCTACAAGAATAGCGTTGTCTTTCCATTCTATGTGCTTACATTGTTGCAGTCCCTCACTGAGCATTTTCTAAGGAGATCTAAGTGTGGTAGATCTGTTTAACCACCTTAGAAGGATTTCTTTGGAGCCATATCTTGGATTTCATTCTTAGATGCATTGATCTAAGGGATCCAGGTCCTGGTTTCAAATCCTACTGCCTCCATTTCTGGAAAATGCATTTTCCAGCCATGAATTGCTAGCCATTCCAGATTTGGAACATTACAGTGGTATCGAAGCTGCATTCTCGGCTCAGCCTATGAGTCTAAGCCCAAGAATATCAGAAGATTAAAGAGGATGAGTTTAATCTCATCATATTTCATATCCATGAAGAACCTCCCTAAGGAGGATATGCAAAAAGAAGAGGAAGAACCCTGCACTTCCTATTCTCATCAAGGAGACAAAGAAATAAGTAGAAGAAAGACTCCATCTTTTGGAGAAGAAAAAGAAAAAGGGGATAAGCTTGTCAAGATTCTTCCTAAATCTGTAGATATGATCCATGTAGAGTATGAGGAGATCCGGAGAAAGTATAGAGAATCCCCTAGAGGGTTTGATTCAAAAGCAAACTCTAGATTGGAGGAGTGTGAGCACGCAGTTACACACCATCTTGTATAGCGCAGTCACATGCCCAGGATTGCCAGAAGAGAGATGGAAAGAGAAGAAGAGGTTGCTAGGAGGAAAAATCTTAGTAATTTCCTGAAGGAGTATGAGTTTCAAACTCAGAAATTCAGAGATCATCTCAGTTTTTTAGAGTTTTGCAAGATGAAGGTGAATGGAAAAGAGCAGCAAGATAGATTTCATCTATCTACCTTTGAAGGTTCACCTACATATTTAGCCAAAGCTTGGGTGGAGGAGTTAGATACCTTCTTGCAGCAGCATCACATTCTTGAAAATGAAGCCATCAGATTTGCAGCGCTACATTGGAGAGGTAAGGCTTATGCCTGGTGGATCTTTGAATCCTTTTCTTTAAAAATGGAAACATTTCATCTTATGAAAATTTCACTAAGGCATTAGTGAAAATATTTGATAGAGGGATTCATGAGACACACATGGAGGAGATGAATCAGAAAACTCAAACAAAACCCTTGCATAAAAACACAATGCCATTTCAGAAAACCATGAGGGAGGCTGGAAACTTGCACCATACTTTGTCGGAGGAGAAACTTTCTTCTCACACTTGTGAGCAAAGAGGTATGGGGGTCTCTTTTTCAAATAGGGATCATATCATTGGGAGGTTTCCCACTCACTTTGCAGATATTGAGGGAAACACCGTTGTTAGATCTGGAGTTGATCTAGTGCCTCATACAGAGGAAATAGGAGCTCTTGCTCCAAATAGAGGGATGCTTGCATCTTTGCAAGGAAGTCCCCAGGATCTCATGTATGGAGATCAAGGCACAACTTATGTTCTATCTGTGCCATTATTGAGGAGGTGTGAAACCATGGAGACACAAGGAGGAAGTAGGGAGAAGACCCAGCATCATGAGGTAAGAAGTACACATCCCTATTCATCTATGGAGGTTGATGCACCTGAGAAGGTGATTGGATTGCGCAGTGGAAGCATGGAGGGTTATCTCCATTCATCTATTTAGTCATATTTTGATGATGTCTCATTGCATGGAGACATTTTTCCAGGGAGACCACTGGATCAGCAGAGGAGGATGGATGCTTCATTATTTGGAGCACCAATCATTGATTTCAGGAGGTTGGAGACTTAGAAAGAGCTTGATACAGCGTTGGAAGTCTAGGGTATACTCAAGGAGAGAGAAATAATTCTCTCAACATCATCAGTACCCACTTCCATTTCAGATTCTACGCTGTGGTAGAAGTAGCAGGGGAAGGACAACAACCTTCCAACTTGCATCTTTGGCATGGGAGATGTCAAAGAAGAGGATGACCATGTGATAGATGCTCTTCATGGGAGATCATCAACGCTGTCACTATGGAGGATGGATCCATATTGGAGCTCCCAGCTGTTAGTGGAGTATTCCAGGGATCTTTTTACTTGCATGATCTTGGATGGCCAGTTGCATGAGGAGGCATATTCAGTCAGAGATGGGGTCATCTTTTATCATGGTAGGATCTTCTTTCCTAGAGCTTCCAAGCTCAAGGAGAAGTTGCTACAAGCAGCTCAGGAGGATTTCCTTTTTAGTCCCACTTGTTTTATGAGAGCATACCACACCATCATGGAGGGGTATTTTTAGATGGGCTTTGAGGAGGAGATATATCAGCATATGAGCAGATGCATGGACTAGATGGAGATGGAGGAGAGACATGAATCTTTGAGAGAGTTAGCATAGCCACCTCTTTTCCCTTTGGAGATTAGAGGAGACTCACTTATGAGCCACTCCAATTGTATGAGCAGAGCATATGGTAAGGGTGATGATTATTTATATGATGTATGTTCTTTAACCATACCTGTGCAGGATGTTGCTCCAAGGAGGAGCATTCTTTTTTTTGGGCTTCATGGTCTAGCTGAGACCATAAGCATGGTTAATGGCAATCCCCTAGGAGGAATTGGGGAAAATGCATATTATGGAGGGCATGATCATTTCACACCTTATATCATTCACTTCCTCCACACCTATGAGGAGGTTGGAGCAGCAGGCATGTGGTTGAGAAGCCAGTCATCTTATCAGTCTCCATTGCAGTTGAGGGTCAAGCTGCATTGGTTACACCTGAGGGACCATTGTCCTTCTCATTTGTTGCATATGGAAGCAAGCATGATTCTCATTTTTTCTCCCTATGGCTCTACTGTTTCTATTCTTATGAGGAGCATGCTTGGGAGAGAGACACATTGTGTGGATGTGTCCTTTGAGGGAGGAGTTCCTCACACTGTTGGCACTACATGTTCTAAGGGGAACATGGGATATGATATGGTCACCTTGATAGCACATTTGTCTCTTTATGAGGTGAGCCATATGATAGAGGAGATTCCATATGATGATGACTTCCAACTCATCATATATGGAGAAACTTGGGCCAGCCTGATTTGCAGCGTTGGGGGAGAGATCTTTGGAGGTCTAGTCCTCATTTTTCCACTTGAGGGAAAACTTATTGCAGCCCATGGACAGCCAACTCTCTACACTTATCATAAGTGGAGAGATGGATAGCGTGGGGTAGGCTATATTGTCTACCATGAGCAGATTTACATCCCACCTACTTTGCCGGAGCCAAAGGTGGATGACAGCTTTCAGGAGTTGCCTAGTTGGGAGGTGGCTAATTTTGCATGGCTCATAGCTTAGAGATGGAGGATCCATATGGGAAAGATAGTTCCCATTCTATTTTAAATCCAATTCTTCAAGGGGACCTCTAGACATCACTTTGTCATCCTCTTGAGTATTTCACTTTCACATGATGATAACTTGATAGCTGACTTACATGTTGAGGAGGAGCATTATGGAGATTTGATTGATGAGATAACATCACTTTCCTTGGAGGAGATCATCATATAGGGATGTTACAGGGAGAGGAGAAGAGAAGAACTAAGTCTATCCTTGCACTTTCTTGAGGAAAAGCAATCTTTGAGAGGGGAGGATTGTAATGTTCCCAATTTTTCATGAAGAAAATTGGAACATTAATTTTTTCTTATTTCATCTAGGAGGTGAATAAAATGGGTAAAAGGCCCATGAATAGGAATAATATGCTTCATAGTGTGAAAAGGATCAATGGAGCAGCTTTATTTTGCACCTTCCAGTGTGAAAAGGGGAAAATGCATGAGGACAAGGTCAAGTTTGACCAAGTCAACAGTGCTGCCTAAAAAGGTGTAGCTTGCATGAGAAGACAACGCAGTTTTGGAGGGAGAAAGATTACTTGTGGATGAAACCCTAATGTGTGGGGTCCATGGCCAAGAAGCATTCACTTGTATAAGAGGAGGAGGAGGCAGCCATAGAGAGACATCTTGGATCATTTGATTATTTGTCTATTCAGACAAATTGCACACTCCGGCTGTTCAATAGAGTTGCAATGCTGCTTAGCACGAGGGATTCCTATTTAGGATTTCCTCTCCTTCTTGAGAGGCCTCTTGAAGGATTGCACTTCATATTCTCCACATCTTGGCTCAAGGCCAAAGCCATTCTTTAGATACTACGTTATTTCTACTCAATTATAATGCAGTGTTGCTGGGGCATTGCAGTGGAGGGTTCCACAACACTTCTCTTTGGCTCATCTTTCAGAGGAGGGAGTTTCTCTTGCTCTGGGAGGTTAGTGAAAGGGGTTTTAGAGCTATTTTGCACATCTTGGTACCAAGGCCACCATCTCCCATCATAGACAGTGCAATCCAGTGCCTTGACTGCGTTATTCTAGAGTACATCTGTAGTGAGAGGTTGCACTGGCATTTTGGAGGGCAAGATTTCTAGTATTAGGATCAGCCTTGTACTTGGGAAATCTATTGGAGGAGGTTTGCTGCATATTGGATATCATATTCAACCATCTCCATCTTGTATTAGTTTGAGTTGCAGCTGCTGCCCAGCAACTCCGACATTTCTGTAGAATTGCCAATTTCATGTATATTGTAGCCCATCCTTTCAAGGATTGTGTATTTTGCTGTATTAGTGTTTTTAGGGGTTGAGAGCTTGCTCCCCCCTCATTTATTTGAGCTGATATTGTCATATCATTCTATTCTCATTTTGTATTGTGAAGTAACTCCTATAAACTGCATTATTTTAGCCAAGGCTCTCTTTCATGTAGCGGTGTTTTCCCATTATCATGTATATGTCACATTGAGGCTTCCATTTCCTAGCTGGAGTGATTGATTCCTCCACACATTGTATACATTTTCTGCTATATAACATATATGTTGGCTATCTACTTCTTCATGTGTTCACAGCTACAAGAATAATGTTTTCTTTCCATTCTATGTGCTTACATTGTTGTAGTCCCTCACCAGGCATTTTCTGAGGACATCTGAGTGTGGTAGATCTATTTAACCACCTTAGAAGGATTTATTTGGAGCCATCTCTTGGATTTCATTCTTAGATGCATTGATCTAAGGCATCCAGGTCTTGGTTTCAAATCCTGCTGCCTCCATTTCTGGAAAATGTGTTTTCCAGCCATGGATTGCTAGCCATTCCAGGTTTGGAACATTACACCATTAGTTCTGGAGCTGATTACATGATAAGCTCAACAAAACCCTAATGTCTAGTGGAGGTCAACCAATTCACCTCTTCATAGGAAACTAAATACATTTGACAAAAATTACATTAACAAGCATGTATTTACCCTATTTCACTATTTACTAGCTCAATTACACCTCATGACATCATCATTCATCAATTACATAGGTAAAAAGTCAAACTAGATCAAACAACCTGTGAAAATTGCCTTCTGGAGAAAGAGTAGCGAGCTAAGGAAAATTGACTTTTGGAAGAATTCCAGGTGTCCAAATCCTAATATGAAAGATGCTATGGAAAGATATGGATGTCTTCTAATTGATAGGCTCATCAAGAACTCGAAAAGGTGGCTTCTAGCCCTCCAAAACTTCATTCTCCCAAGAGTACTCAGAAAGCGTAGCAAAGCCTTCAAAAATTGGGCAGAAAGGTGATTTTTTGCATGTTTTTGGGCATTTTGACCCTCCAGAAGTGGGTGACATGGCCCAATCGCTGACTAGGATTGATGTACTCATCTATAGGAATCCAAAAATGTTGAGTTTTACTCCAATAGACCCCCCCCCCCAACAAAAGCGTAGTGCAGCCTACACTACGCGTTTTCTAGTATGACTGGTTTTCTAAATTTCCAAATTTGACCAAAATTTCTCAACAACCAAAATTTGCTCCAAAAATCCTCAAAATTGGTCCAAAGGTGCCTCATAAGGTATTTTATGCCACTAAGGAAGCATCAGAAAGAATATTCAAGTTTTCCTTCTCCTTTTGACGTTTTAGGGCTTCCTTCAGTTTGGCTTGCAATTGTTTGACTTTGACATTGCAAATCTAATTTCTAGCATAGTAGTGGTCAGCCATGTGATTTTGAATCTTGTTGTCCTTGTTGGCCTTTTCAAGGAGCTTCTGTTAGGTCCCTATATTAATAGTATAGTCCCTTATTATTGTTAGTGTAACCACCTTATTGTTATTGTTGTACCCCTGTAACCCCAATATTGTTATTATTGTGCCCTTACATTATTATTGTTAGGTCGGCTAGGATTATATTGTGACCCCATGGACTCCTATATATAGAAGGAGGTTTTGGTCATTTGTATCATCCAAGAATTGTTCATTTATGTAATGTATTGGAGGTTTCCCCCTCGAAGTGGCTATTTCTAAGGCATTGATCTCTCTTTTCTTCTATTTTTGAGCTGGTTTCATAACAGCTTCTCCAAGTGAATATTGAATTTCTCAGGAAAAAACTCCCTTTTTTCATTGATTTCCATGGCTATTCTTTCTTCAAAAGTCAACTCCTCATCTGGTGGATTTTGTTCTTTTTATTTCTGAAATGCTCTTCGGAGACCCATGGTCCTTGGCCTCTTTCTTGTCACCTGCTCTTCATGCTTCTCTGACTCTTCATTATCAGCCACTTCTTTTCCTTTCACATCATGCATACTAGCTTCAAACTGACTTTTCTCTAAAGACAATTGTTTTGCCTTCAACTGATTTTTTTCTTGCTCTAGGAAGGAAATGATGAAATTAGCCCTTGCCAAGTTGTCTTGGAGTTCTTTGATCTGAGCATCTTTTTCCTTGATGTTCCTCTCTAGGTTTTCATACTCTTCACTTGCCTCCAAGTCTACTAAGTCAAATTCATGCTCCTCATAATGGATAGATGTCTCATGATGTAATGGTGTTTCCTGCTCTGCTGATGTGGGCTTGGCCCCTTCCTCATTATGAGGAGAAAACACAAGCCTTATGCCTCTTTGGAATGTTTGAGTGACCTCAATCTTCCTCCTCACTGAAACTGTGCTAGGTGAGCCAACCTCCACATGTATAGATGGTGTTGATGGCGCTTATGGTGAACTAGGGATAGTAGGCTGGCTACTAGAAGAAAAAAAGACATCTGCTTGCATGAAAGTTTCCTAAGTGATTATCTTCTGCTCAATCTAGTGTAAAACAATGATTTTGATCAAAGCATGGTGGAAGAGGCTACTTTCAAGACTAGTCTGCTTATGCTAAAAAATTTCTGCCATCTTTGCCAAACTTCTGTAGAGGTAATAAGGAAAATTGAGTGGCTTTACCCCTATGAAATGCATGAGAATTCTAACATGATAGCCATATAGTTTAGAAAATATTCCCTCACAGGTGAGGTACTTCATGATGATCTTCATGAGTGGTGTATACTTCTCAAGGAGGTGCCCAACAGGAAAAATATTCTTCATGTGTTGTTTATCATGCCTTTTGAGATAGGGTTGGTAATTGTGAAGGTCTAGGTCACGGTTCTTAAACCAATTTTAACCATGATTAGGTATCCCCGTGGCCTCAGCTACTATATCAGTTAATATAGTGAAATTAACCCCTGAAATTGTTACTTTTTCCCTTTTGAGTTGATCAATGTGGCATTGTATTTGACTCTCTCAACGATCAATGTGGCATTGTATTTGACTCTCTCAACTAGTTCACAATAAGGAAGAAATGCTACTGCTTGAAAACAATGCTTGGACAGTGGTGTAGAAATAATTTCAAGAGTGGTTAAAGTCTCATGTCTTATCACCTGGCCTCCCTTATTATAGGATTTCTTCTCCTCCATTTGGTTTTTTTCAAGGGGAAAAATCCCAATAGGTCAAAACAGGGGAAGGGAGAAAAGGGATACGATGAAGGAGTTAGGGAAGGGATATGAGGGTGGGAAAATTTAGGGAGATGGGTAGGGGTCTTAGGGAGGTATAGGAAATGAAATGGAGTGAAATGAGTAAGGGAATTGGGCTAGGAAATTTTTAGACAATCCTAGCTAGGAAAACTGCCCAAAATTGAAAAATTAGGCTAGGGTTTAGGGTTTGGGGCTTAGGAAATGGGAATGAGGGGTGTGGAGGCTATGGGATATGGTTTTGGGTGTGAGGGAGGGTAAAAAGTCCATGGGATAGTGTGTTTGTCTTGAAAAACTTGAAAAATAGGGCTAGCCACTAAAACGTAGCGTAGAGGCCAATGGAGGGTTTTCACACTAAAATTATGAAATTGAGCTGCAAGGAGGGGTTTACTGAGGTGTAACTTACTTGTTTAATGATTTTAAACATTGTGATATCCTTCAAAAGCCTTCAGAAACTGGTTTGATGCCTCCAGTAGAGAAAATGCAGCGCTGGGAAGAAAGCGTAGTGTGGAGGGCAGAAAGCGCAGCTTGGCTGCTTTGGCACCAAATTTTGGAGCGTTTTTTGCTTGAAATTGATGAATTTTCACTTGGTGGTGAATCATAGCTATTCTTCGATGCGATGAATGAAAAAATGAGTTGAATTGGTATTTTATAGCTTGTGGTGGTCATTTTTCTTCATGGTAGTGGGATGGCCCACTACATGTCCTTTTCACTTTGCTTTGAAAACTTGTAACTTTGACACTTTATTTGCAGCTTTAGAAACATGATGAAATTATTACATATTTGAAACATGAATTACATATGAAACCAAAATTTATTGAACAAATTTACCTATTACCACTCCTCCATTGCCTGATTTTATGCATGGAATGATAGATTTGTATGACTGAAACCCTAATGACCTAATGGAGACAGTGAAATGATGTTGACTGGAGTGATGATGATGACATTTCAATGGTGGTACACTCAGCTGAGTGATGACAAGGAACAACATGTGAAAATTTTTAACAAAGTGGAAATAACCCTAGACACACTATCCAGTGACCAAATTTTTACTTGAAAACCTAATGAAATGACAAAAATTTCACTATGAGAACCTAACAAGACATGATAAGAGCCCATTTGATCACTAGTGACAAGATGAACATACTGACACTAAAACCTTAGATGAGTGAGAAGGGGTGGGTGAGCGAGGGGGTAGGGAACTATTATTATTTTGTTGTGCGGAGAAAGAGTTTGCAAAAAGTGCGAGAGAAGGGACTATATCGAATCAAGCTTTCTTCATCTACATTCTTCATAATACTAATTTAATACTATAGGAAAATTTTGCTTAGTAAGAAGAAAAGCTCAGAGAATATTATAGTTTAATTTAGATAATATTATCACTTATATTAATGTGCATATATCAAACAAAACAGGAAATTGTATTAAATATCCATAAAATATTTAAGCATTTTGCACAATGTATCAATGTTACGTGTTCCTTGCATTTGCACATTAATATAAGCACATTAACATAAGTTAATGCACAAGAAGAAAGCTTCACTCATGGAAACATAATTAATTAATTAATACTAATAGAAATTTTGAAAGAGATGGGGAAAGTTGTGGAGTGGGAAGTCTTTCAAAGGAGGAAGCAGTCATGGAAAATTATTCAAGAGTCATTGAAACAAAGCTATTAAAAAAATTATGTCTATTATTGCTTTTATTCACAATTTTATGCAATATTAAGTGAAGCGTATTTTTTGTGCGTGATCAGAAACTGAATTGGGGGCAAAAATTTGCTAACAATTCAAAGTGTTCAGAATCACTCAGAACCCAAACGACTGGATAGGTCTCATCTTCCTGATTCCGATGCACTTCGTTTCGTTCAAAATAGAGTCCGTATGAGAAAGTTAGAGCGATATGTTTGATTGCACAAACAAGCAACTTTTGGTGATAGGGATGCTGACTAAGCGTCTGTACAAACCAGTCAACAAAAGGTATATTCATTGGAATATTCTCAAAATATTCCCCCCAGGTGGACCAGTGAATGCTTGGCAAGTGTCATTTCGGGATTGGTTGATGAGGTTGGTGATTTGGCGCAATTTGATTGGTTTGGGTCAGACCAATGAGGTCACGACACGTGACAAGCCTGGAGACTTCCACATGCCCCCTCCCAAAGGTTGAAATGGCATTATGGTCGAATAAACATTTTATATGGTGGACGGGCTCGACCCTGCAACCTCCCCCACACAAACACAATGGATTACCACCTCCACTCCGTATTGGATCTTAACATGCAACATTTTTTGTTTATATTTAAATTAACCAAAGTTATGTGGCAGGGGTAGGTGGGGGCCAGCATCGAAGGGCCAACCCCCAGTCCACATGACTGATTTCCATAACCTCCGGCGGGGCCAACGCTAATGTGGAGGTTTAATGCGCCTAAACCACATTTAAGCCACTAATCTCCAAATTAATGCACGCTTATCCAAGCGGATTAAGTTGGCAAAGTCTGCCAATTTTGGAGGGATCTCCAGTTCTGATGGAGTTAACTGGAGTTGCTCCAGTTTTAGAGGAGCTTTCCTAGGAAAAATTGATGAGACCATAACTTGAGCAAATTTTGACCAAATTGGGCTCAAAAAGATTCTATTCTGGCATTTTTGGATATTCTAAGCATATTGGTGCAGGTTTCAGAGGTAGAGGAGCACTTCTGGAAGTGAATTTTCCAGCTTGAAGATTAAAGATGCCTAGGGCCACCAGGAGAGGAGGCCATGTCTGCTTCACCTGAAGACCAATTGAAGAGCCAGAAGTGGTTACTTAGGGGTTTTTGGATGCTGTGAATCCATTGGTAACCTTTTTTTATTGATTTGAGCACATATTCATGGTCATATTGTAGGATTTTCAAGTAAGGTGTATGGATCAATCAGATGTTTGAAGCAGTTTTGGAAGTTGTTGAGCATGGAGGAGACCTTGTAGGGTTTTTCCCAATTCCAAAATTTTTTTTGCAGCAGTTGTGACTAGCATGGTTTAGCTCTGGTTTTACTTATTTATTCATGAAGTTGTTTATTGTATTCTTCAGTGTGGATTTGAAGGGTGTATGTGAGGGGCTTCTAACTCTAATCGGTGAAAGAATGTCATCTCTATAGGAGATATGTTGTGTTGTTGATGTTGTGAGAGTTCTTTGTCGGATAAAATTACCTTGAAGGGGAAATAGCCACATGTTATTGGCAACAAAATGATATGTACTTTTGACACCAAATACAAGAGAGGTTTAGTCGTGTTGACAAGCCAAGAGATGTAGCCCAGGAGGGGTGAACTACCTCATCAATGGCTTTTGTCTTGCTGTTTGATGCATATGTCTTTTCAAGTGTTTGATGATTTCATGATTTACAATTTTTTCATGGAATTTTCTCATAAAATACACACATATTTGACACATAAACCCTCTCATAAACTTTCTATTTGACAAAATACTTAAGCACACTTTTATTTTATATTGATGAGGAAGCTAGCAGAAAAAAACTAGTTTGTCCATATTCAGATCAAGTTGGTATCGGAGCATAGTTTAGCTCATTTTAGCCCAAGTTTATCTCAGGGTTTGCCAAGGTTAGCTAGAAAATTAGCTATTGGTTTTGTGTTTGTGCAAGGAGAATTTAATTGTGTGCAAGTTTATGTGTGTAAGCTAAAGAGAGAAGAAGGTCAAGATTGAGGACCTAGCTCTCAAATCACAGCAAAGAAGCTTTTTTTCTTATGCATTACAAGTGTGAAGATGGAAACTTAATCCAACACAGTTTCTAATAAATCTTCCTTAGCAAGAATCTTTGTTGAAGATTTGTTGCAAAATCTCTTCATCGTGAGAGATATGGTGCAAGAGATGGTTGAATATAGGAAGGAGAGCAGTAGGCTTCAGGAGCAGTTGATGGCCATGAAGGAGGAGAAGCAAGAGCTTCTTGAAAATATGCATGAGATGAAGACTCAGCTCCATATTGCAGATGAAACCCTAGAAAAGATGCATGAGATGGAGATTCAACTCCATGATGCCAAGGAAACCCTAGCCAAGTATGTGCATGAAAATGGGGTATGAAAATAAATTTTATCTTCAATTTCCTCTCAAGATGAATGTTTTGGTGTTTTTGAAAGACACACTAGAGGAATAGGGTCCAAATTGTTAAAAAAATTGGGCTATGAAGGTAAAGGGTTAGGAAAACATGCACAAGGAATTATAAACCCTATTTTTGTTGAGGGAAGGTCTAGGTACATGGGTCTAGATTTTGGTGAACAAGATGATGTAGAGCACTCAGAAACTATGGGGAGTTTTGGAAATGTTTCAAGAAAGGCTTCCATTACATATTCACTACCTCAAAATTATGTTCGTGGAGAATACAATAGGTTTACACCCACTGTTGAAGAGATTGATTTTATCCATGCAGGTAGTGGTTATGGAAAACAAGAAGATGGAGAATGATCGAAAGCCAAGGAGGCACATGAATGAATTCCAAGAAAGAATTTCATTACATGTTCATTACCTCAAGTTTGTGAAGTTTGTGTTCATGAGAAATGCAAAATTTTTACACCCGCTTTGCAAGAAGATGCTCATAACCATGCAACTAATGGAAATGAAAAACAAGAGGATGTTGAAAGCTCTAAAGCCATGGAAGCCATTGTTGGTGTTGTCTTGAGGGGTCTTGACCCAGGTTCGGAGATTAAGGTTTGCCAACAAACCCCTATACTACTAGCCCTTTCGACAGTGACCTGCTTGCGCAGGCCAAAGTCTCACCCGAAGCAGTATGGGAGGGTGCTGGAACCAGGTTTCCGCACCTTGAGAGAGAGCAGGTAAGTCAAGCAGAGCTGTGTTCCTAGCTTACTAGCTTCGTATAAAATAGATCTAGTTACAGACTTATATCGCAGAGCTCCTAGCTACTAATTACCTTCGCATCCACGTGCGTAACACCAAGCTACCAGCACAAAAACTATAATTGTAGATCATAGATTCATATATCAGAAACAAGGATACTCTCGCAGCTATAAAACAGATCTATTCGTAGGTTCACTAATCAGTATAGTCCACAGTTAACAGAGATACTATCAGTCATAGATCTAATCAGCACTTCCGCGTCAGCACTATCACAGGTAATATTATAAATGCATGACAATAGATCACAATAATACTCCATATTATAATAAATATAGATCCACAGAAACAACGAATAATCAACAGTAAGTGTAATAGATTCAACAGTTCCCATCAACAGTAATACATAAACTTAGATAACGTAGAGGTACTCTAACCGGATTCGCATATATTAGCCTAAAAAACCCAATACAATCCAACATAGCTAGCAGGGTCCACACACAGCAGGACTGAGGATCTCCGTGCACACAGCCAGCAGGATTCCTTACCCTAGCAACCCAAACAAATCTAACAATTCACAACTATCATCAATCTCTATCTTTCCTTCTTCCTAAGAATAAAAAAAGTTCATCTATTTATACCGAATTAGCCTATGCATCCAATGGTCTGCAAACCATGGTTTGCGGACTCTTGGTCTGCCATTGACTCGTTACAATGTTTTAGGGGCTTTGACCCACCCCAAAACCCCTGCGTTAGACTAAATATTACAAAAATATACAAAAATGGACAAAATTCGCAGCTGTACGAGACCCTGTTCGAACAGTCTCCCAACAAAATCTTGTGACTCGTCCCGAGTCACTCTGATGGTGGGGTCTCCACCTGCGCCTGCAAAAAATTGATCTCCTCGGCCAATGGAGGCAGCATGCCTTCACTCTGAGCAGCGGCATTTTGTGCAATGTCAACCAAATTTTCTGAAATCAGGCCTTTCGTCGCAGCAGTGACACTCTCCAGAGTCTGGTTCAGCTGCTTAATCATGACATCAACATCTTGTGAAAGCTTGAGGGCCTCATCAGCCCAAGGCTTCAGGTGGTTGCCGAGGGCCTTCTTCTTTTGCCGAAGTTCATCAATATTAGCTTAGAGGGCATGGATGGTGTGCAGTCGTGTCAAACATGGAGCAGGAACTAAAGTGGGCAGGGTGGCTTCCAACATCTCGAACTCTTCTTCTTTCTACCACAGGTCCTGGTTGATGCCACGCAGGATCGGGTTATGTTGGACCTTTGTCCATAGTTGCATGGTCATTTCTAATAATTGGGTACCCTGTACGATTTTCCCTGTAATGGAATTCATAGCCATAGTGACTAGTGCAGTTCGCTGGGCTCCTACCTCCGGAGGTGTTTCAGGCTGCAACTTAGCCTAGAGGTCGGCAATCTGCTACTCCATTCGTGCCTTAACCATCTGAAATTCCTCTTGGGAGGCCTTCAATGCTGTGACAAACCTTTCAACCTTCACCTGAGGGGCAGCTATGGCTGGGATCTCTGTGGTAGCATCTGCGTAAATTTGGTGAATCATGTTTTCAACCTCCGTGTGCTTCACAGTGGTGAGGCATACTTCAGTGTTCTTTGCATCAATTGTCTGTTCAGCCACTTAGAGAAGTTGGTGCACTTGTTGGTCTCGATGGTGAATTTCCTGAAATACAGAGGTGTGGAGACCCTGCAAGGCCTCATGAGGTAGCCTAGCTAAATTCAGCTGGACTTTTGTATTGGCTTGGACTTGGATTCCCAGGTCAGGTGGACTGATCACAAGGGTTGCACCAGGTAGAGAGCAGAGGTGTCTTTCGTTTGTAACTAATGCTGCACTACCGGTGGCTATATGTGTGCATACTTGAGTTACACTGGTTTGAAATGTATCTGTCTAAAACTGTAGCGCACGAAGCTCAGCCTGGATTGTGTCAACCGTAGTTTTCTGCTGCTCCTCTGAGGCTACTCACCTATCCTCTACGGCTTGAGTGACTGCATCAGCGATTTGTTCAAGGTCTCCGTCAGTCAACGTGACTGTCTCGTCTCGCTTCGTCCACTGAGAGCGTTGCTTCTTACAAGGCATTTTTAAAGGCTCGCTTGTTCGATTTGTGCTGCGTGGGGAGGCAGGTCCTCCTGCATCTAGTCCTTTTGTGCCCAGGTCTGGCTGCGAATCTACCTGAGTCTCCGCCTTGACGTCCTTCTCAAGGGTCTGCTTCTGCTGCGCATCCTTGTGTGCGGCCGTGCCCATATCTTGTCTATTATTCTTGGTCGCACCTCTGGTATCCTTGATGACAAAAGGGGGGTGACTTTTGATGTGTTGGTTCCTTCGATGCCCTTCGCACCAGTTTCGAAGCCGATCTTCTAGTTAGGAGGCCAGAGCCTAATGACGTTGTCAACTTCTTCATCCGCCACCATATAAGGGAGCGAAGTCCAGGATTTATCCTTGTGTGCTCTAATCTGGACGTTGCGCATAGTGATTTGAAATGCCGCAATGCCCTTGTATCTGTCATACATGACAGGGGACAACTACGGTCGGGAGTTAATGGCTGCGGCCAAGCTACTCTGAAAGTGGACCCAGAAAACTTGGTTGTCCTCGAGACGTTGCGGATCCTTAGAATCCCATAAGTGTGCATAGCGAGCCCCTTAACACATGTCCGATGTAAGCTCAGGGAGGACTGACTCCGCAGGCGCTTCCCATGCAACCAACGCTATGAGGAACAATAACCAGGAATAACAAAAGGCGCGGCGCTGCTCCTGGGACTCGCTGACACTAGTAAAAAACTCATCACACAAATACTGGGCCCAGTTAAAACATACCCCTTTCCCACATTGGCCTGCTAACTGAATTACGTAGGCTAGTGTTGGGCCCAAATTAAGGTATGTTCTCACCTTGTAAGTACTTCAAATTATGTTATAATTTCGGGGGAATTCCTCTTCATATTGACAATAAAGAGAATAAAATATTATGAAAATGATACCAATTAGACTAATGATGAAAATGATTTTTTTGTAACAGAAAAATGACTTCTCTTATCTCTGCATGCAGGAAGGAAAAATGGCTGATAGGAAATGGAAGCTAACCAACGGACGCAAGCATATGAGATCCCAGTAACTCCCAGCGGCTGGTAGAAGGCAGATAGACAAATTCGAGTCCAAGAACTCAAACGACAGCCATGCACAGTGGGTCGTCGTTTGGGAAGTACTTTCACATTTTTGAAATCACCCTTAAAAAGGAAAAGGATGGACGAGAAGGGGAGTCGGAAAAAAGGATAGGAAATTCATTCTGTAATCGACGCATCAGAAAAAATATGTCTAATTGTATTTTTGTAACATCACTGGGTGTAATATAGAGCTTTGAACAATAATATTTTGAAGTTTTTACTGCGCTAGGGCTTCTGGTGGTCTGGGCCCAACCTCTGGAAGTTCCACGCAAGTTTCCATACTCTGTGTAGTTATAGAACCAATGCTTAAGTATCTGGTGTAGTTGTAAAGTATATTTCTATTCAATAAAGCTACAGTTCCCTTTCTTCAAGATTGTTAGAAATCACATTCTTGAATTAGGACAATCGTAATCATATTTTCCGACTTATGGAAATATTTCATTATCAGTAGATAGTTCCAATTCTTTTAATACCTTTGCATTTGAGTTATAGGTCATAGAATAAGCTAATTTCAATGTTATCTATCTTCATGAATTGCATTCTTCTTTTAGCATAACGAAGCGTTCAACCGTCGATCAATGTTGATTAATTAAGTCATAAAGAGAATTCCATTGCAAAATTACTTAACTAATTGTTGTACGATTTATTTAAATCGCTTCAGTTATACTGCTGTTCCATTACTACTTAGTTAGTTATACTGTTGTTCCATTACTGCTCAACTAGTTATAGTGTTGTTCCATTATTGCTCAGTTAGCTAGTTTGCTGATTCAATTCAATTCCATTACTGTTAAACTTAGTTAGACTACTGTTCCATTCAGTTCCATTGCTGTTCAGTTTATTTAGACCGTTGTTTAATTCAATTCAATTGATGCTTGATTTCTCTAGATTGTTGTTCAGTTCAGTTAGACTGCTACTTAATTCAATTAGATAGCTGCTCAATCTTAGGTTAAAAACCAATCCAAGCCACCCCTCGAAGGATAAGAAAACTTAGGAAGTTAGAAAATTCTTCCTCATAAGTGACAAGGAGTAACTATTAGACGACTTGACTCACATATATTGTGCCATCACTCTTGAAATAAGAAGACTTACCTTGGGTTGATAATTAAATGAGGAAGCACTAGAGTTGTCGATAATAAGCCACCTCTGTGAACACCAACATTTTGGCGTCGTTTCCAAGGAGAGTTTTAAGAGTCATCTCCTTTATTAATCTTTCTCCATTGCTATGAAGAATTGGGTATTGAAAACGAGAGGTAAGAACCTGCGTACCGGCAAGAAACATGCTTTTCCTTTAGCCTGCTTACCATCAAGTCGTGCAAAGAACCGTAGGATAGGTGCTCTTGTTTTATGACTAGGAAGAAAAAGATAGAAAGAATCTGAAATCATTTGCAACCATACTCACAATCAAAAGGGCCGGTGATCCTTGGAAGAACAACATATATAGACGAAATCATAAAGAAAGATGAATCTCAGGCATCTATAGGACCCAAAACTGTTTCCATTCTGTTAGCCACCTATAAAATTTGTTATATCAAAAGGTGGCTAAATCATTTTTTAGGCCTTCAAGAAACAAGTTTTATTGCAAAATTGTTATCTCTTGAAGTCTTGTGAAGGAATATTGTTATTTGATGTATCTTCACTGCTGTTTCCCTTTCAAAGTCTGAAATTCTGCTGTTTCCATGAAGGGAAGACTGCTGCAAAAATCCCTTTCTCCCCATTTTTCCCTTCCTTTCACTTCAAAATAACCTTCATTTTTATTCCCTTTTTTCCATGAATTTCCTCTATTTCTCATTTATCCCCCTTTCCCCTTCATGAAAATACCTTTTATAAGGTTTAAAACTCACTTTAAAACCTTACCGAAACCCCCAAATCCATCAAAAACCTTGAAAAATTTCATAAAAAATATATATATATATATATTTTTTTACTATGGGCTTAAGCCCCTTTGGGCTAAGTCCTAACCCCTTCCCCACCACCTACCCACGCCCTATGACCAGGCGCTAACCAAGTCAGGCGCTTATCACATCGGAAACATTTCGTGCGTGCAAGCCTTTTTGTCATATTAAAGCTTTCGATCCGATTGGCCTCTGTTTATAAGGCTCGAGCCATTTTTCCGCTTCATATAACCCTTGGGCCCGCAATCGGGCGCTTAACACATTGCATAAACCATTCCCGATTTCTATTTCCCTTTGTAAATAATAAAAACCCACTTTTTCCTAAGTTTGATAGTAAACTCGCCGGTTCATGTTTTTTTTTGTGTGAAAAGGACTGTTGATCTTTTACCGTTCGACGATCTGCGCTATCCCACATTGGAGAAATTCAAATGGGTAGATTGAAAAGTCCCGCATCATCATTTCGATGTGATTGGCCCTTTGTGTGTTTTAACCCCAGTCCCATTGCTTTTTCATATATCCAAGGCCCCGCAGTTGGGCGTCGAGCCACATATATATATAACCCACCCCGAAGCCAAAAACCTTTGTTTTTCATTACATTTTTGGTTTTCATATCTTATAAAGGGTTTCCGCCGGTTCAATATTTGAGATAATCTCCACCGTTGATCTGAATTGATTGGACGGATCGCGCAATATCGCATCGGGAATTTTCAAAGGGCGCGTTGAACATTTTATTCCCCCTCCCCGATTGCCAATCTCTCGATGAGTTCTCCGCCGTTGATCTCTTCCCCCTCTTCCCAGATCCAATGGTTGACATTGCGCCTGCTCAAAGCCCTCTCCCCGCTGAAGAACTCCTCCAATTCATTTCCCATCATCGATCTGATCCTCAGATCGATGGCCATTGCTCAATCACATTGGCACCATTCAGTTTGCCCCCGCCCCCGCCAATCGCAAACCTCCGATTGCATCTGGGTAGTCCATCGAATCTCATCCGACGGACCAAATCTTCTCTCACCTCCCTTTTTTATTTTCATTAACCCCATTGTATAAAGTTTTAAGCAGATCTCAGCCGTCCAAATCTCTGATCCAACGGCCTAGATTAAGATCGCGCTCACTCTCCACCATTCGATCTGAGATCTTAGATCTAACGACTGATGCACATTTTCGCGTAGATTCATGCCCGAAGGTTAATTCTCCAAGGGCCAAGAAAAATAAGTAGTTTTTAAATGCCACGTGTCACCTCCTAACGCATATCGCGTTCGAAAAGGTGAAACCACTTTTCTCCCATTTTGCCGCGCGATACTACCGGTTTTCCCTCCCGAAACCACTTTCCTAATTTTGTATTATATTGTATCACGTGCGCTCCCCACCGTTGATCTATTCAGATCAATGACTCAGATCTAATCTCCCATTACACTATCACCCTCCACCTTTCACTGAAGAATTTCTCAGATCAGTATTAACTGTTGATCTCCAGGGCCGAATTTGATCCGACGACCTGCGATCATTTGGAAACCCCAATGTCAATTCTTGTGCATTTTACCTCTGCTGAAGAAAATTTCATCTATTTCCTTTGTTTTTCTTCCAATTTCCAATAATGTAACCCCTTCACATTATTAGTTCACAGCTAATCTTGATCGTTGATCTCCTTGGTCTGTCATGGATCAATGACCCTAACTTAAAATCTCCACCATTTGCTTCCATCACTCTCCATTTGACTTCTGCTTACAATCACCACCGTTAGATGCTTTCATCCAACGGCCACGCTATATTCCCAGCCTCTGAAGTAGTCTTACCCAATAAACGCAATATTTTATAACATTTGTGTGTATTTTGCAGGTTTTAAAGGATTTCCAATTGTTTTCAAAAGAAAATGAAAGCCGAGGATGACGATCCTCCAAGCCTTTGTTTATCAAAGAAATCTTTTTGCAAAGGTTCCCATCAAGGTTTATTAGTGCATCATGAGCACTGATACTATTATCCAGCCTCTGCGCACCTGCACATCAACAAGACACAACGAAGATTAATATAATCAAAGAGTATCAGTGTTGAAGACTTAACTACAACAGAACTAAAGATTAAAGCCTAATCTACTAAATTAAACACAGAGTTAAAGCATATTAGCAATGTTTTAAAAAAATCAAAAATATCTTTCAGACAGAAAAGCCTCCACTGCCACATCAGAAGCCAATTGATTCCTCTTAGCTACCAGAAAGTCGCCTGTAGCCTCGAAGCATTCAACAGAAGCTGAGTTATGAACATAAAAGAAGATATTTGCCTCAACGCAGCCGAAAAGTTAATTCAGCCAAATGAAATTATTACAAAAAAATATCAGCAGAGTTATTGCAAAGCTAACACAGAGCCTGAAAGTCATCAAATTATCCTAAGTAGCTCAAATACTTAATGTAAAACAATTAATACAGGGAAATATCTGAAATCTTCTCCCTTGAGCTCCTCAAAGGCCCAAAAGCATTAATCTATATTAATTGAACCTGGGAGATCTTTTATCCCATCCCACCTCCTCATTTCTTCTATAAATACTTCTGTAGAAGATGAGAAAATCTTGGTTGCAGAACTTTGAAATATACTTGTGCTCGATTTTTCTACATGTAAATAGTGTTTAAAGGCTCTTGAAGCTCTATTTTTGATAGAATAGTTAGGCTGAGAAGTGAAGATGATTGCTGAACTAAAAAATTAGACCTGAAGACTGTAACTGGTTTGACATCAATAACAGATGTTTCTTAGGATCCTGGTCTATATCACTGGTGAAGTGCTCCTTTCTGTGTAATCATTTTTCCTCTTGTGTATGCCATATTGTCCATTTATTCTCTGATAAAGAACAGCAAGAATAGAGTTAGGATTTACTGTTTACAGTACCCTTCTCTGACTGATAAGCTTTATCTCAATGTTTTCCTCTAAATTGTGTATTTAATAATGATTCAATATAGTCGAGCAGTTAGGAATGTTGGCGTTCCCTCGTCCTACTGTTTAATTTAAACATTGTTCTTGGATGTTATTTTAATTATTTTTTTAGTAAAGTTAGACTAGAAAAGTGATGGTGTGCCCTGTTTTCTAGCTTCTTTCTCCAAAGGCAATTCTGAAAGTTTCCCTTAGTGTTGGATGAAAGCAAACTAGATTTAAAAGTATCTTATCTGATCTTAAGTTGCATTTTGTTTCTCTTATGTGTTTTCATACTTTCTGAAGGTAATTATGTGCATTACTGGATTTTTTTCTATTGAGTTGCTTTAATACAAACTTGCCCAAGAAATTTATGGTGAGCCCTATTCTTGGTTGGTTTTAAAAAATTACTTAAGAGGCTTTTCTTGTTTGGACTGACTATATATCCTAGTTGAAATTATTATCTGTTTCCACCCTTCCAACACTTTATTGTTTCCATTCCATCTTTTTAATCTCAATGATATTGTGATATAGATGACTTGCCCCTTGGATCACTCTTGAAATTGTTGCTCAATTAAACCCTCTTATGACTCCACAGCCCAATGGACTAAAAACCAGTGTTATATCTATCTTTTAGCCAAAGCTTGTTATGATTGCTTGCAACTTCACACCCTTGAAACTCTTTCCTTTAGGACTTTCCACTCAAATAATAATCATGCTCAACCATCCAAAACAAACAAAAAACCCTTGCTCCTAATAGCTAGCCTAATATCATACCCAAAACCCTAAAGATAAATCAATCTTTGCACTTATTGGAGAGATGCCTCTCTAGATTCAGGAGGGCTAGATCCTAGAATTCAAAAGTGGTTGAAATAGTGTTCTCTCTGTAGTTTGACTTTGCCAATCTTGCAAATTACAGGGAGCTAACATTTCTGGCGACTCCGCTGGGGAACTAAGTAAATATTCATTCCAAAAAACCCCTTGATAAAACTTGTTTGAATTAGTGACAAACTAAGGACATCTTAGGATTCTCATAAGAGCTTATCAAACCTTGAATGATCAGCTAGCTTAGCCATAAGAGTAGACTATATTTGTCTCATAACCGTAGCTAAGTTTTGAAACAGATTTAGGACACTCTTAGAACCCATAGGCCTAAAAAAAAAAAAACTCAGAAAAACCCATAAATATTTCAGATTGGTATTCAATAAACATGGTGGTGGACCATAAAACCTTTTACCTCCAAAAGAGCTAAAAACTTCCACTTGGCGACTCCACAATCCTAAACAGACCTTAAGACTCCACTGGGAAGACCCATAATCTTTGTCACATCATTTAAACTCAGTCAGAAGGCTTTAGGATTAAAGTTTTCTTTAAAAATATCAGTTGACCTCTTAAAGGTTGTCATATCTGGTTAAACTTTTCTTATTTACTTGGGTCTGAAAAACACAGCATAGTGGCTCCTAGAAAGATTCATACTAGAGCCTATCCTAACCCAAACCCACTTGAGATAGTTGATAACCCTGAAAGTATCCTTAGGAATTCTCCTAAGATTAAATCTTCAACTGTTTTCAGATCACCCTTGAGAGCTAATTCAGTTCTAGAAAACCTTGCAGCTCTACAACAATCACAAGTTGACTTAAGAAATCCATTCAGAACTAGGTTGCTTGATGATTTAGATCATCTAGATTCAGAGTCTTCACTTTCATCTCCAGAAACAAGTGAACATCCTGGTAGTAGAGAAACCACACCACCTGATTTACATTTCCTACTAAATTTAGGTGTCTCTCATCCAAGATCAGCTCAGCAATCTATTCTTGGTCCATCCACTTCTATTCATCCTACTTCCACTATTCAAACCACTCCACTTCAGCCCACTTTCCCTCTTATTAATCCACCTCTTGTAAATCCACCTCCAACTCCTACCATTTAGCATGGTATGCCCCTCTAGTCCTACCTATGCCCTTAGTCAATCTTCCACAGGACTACCAATCCAAGATACCATTGTATGATGCCAGTAATGCTATTACTGCTTCACAACACATGGATAAGATGAATGACTACTTTGACAGAAATGAAATTGATGAAGATTCTGTCAAGCTTAGGCTATTTGCTCAAATCTTTGGGGGAGAAGTAAGAAAATGGTTCAAAGGCTTAACCCCTCACAGTATAAATGATCTCCAAGCCTTCCATCAGCAATTATTAAACAAATGGGAAGTAAAGAAGAATCCTCTTCAAATACTTTCAGACTACAAGAACCTCCACAGAAACATTGGGGAAAATGTACAAGCTTACTGCACTAGATTTAATAGTGTGTATAATGCCCTTCTCCCAGATTTAAAACCTCCACAAGGCTCAGATTTAAACAAGTTTCCTGAGGGATTTGATCCTAAGATGGCCTATTAGTTGAGAGAGAGAGATCCTTCAACTCTTGAAGATATGCAAAAAGGAGCTCTTGCTGTGGAAGTAAACCTGATGAAGAAAAGAGAAAGAATGAAGAATGAGAAGAGAGTGTCTTTTAGAGAGGAATCTACACCTTCCACATCCAGCTCAAAGATGGAGAGAATGATGGAGGAGATGATGAAGAAAATGAGCATACTTGAGACAGCTCAAGCAAGTCAAAACCAAACAGCTCCTCAAAACAGAAATCAGAACCAAAATCAGAATTTCAGGAGAAACCAGCCTCAAAACAGACCAAGGGAGGATGATCAACATATCACTCCTCCTTTTCATCAAAACTATGTGAGTGAGGTTGAAGAAACAGATGAGAAAATAGAGGAAGATGATATCAACATGCTGGGAGTAGATAATGATGACTTCGAAGTTCATTATGATAGAAAACAAGGTCTATAAACACCCTATGATGACAAAAGAGATGATGATGAAATTTATTATCAAGACATGGAAAATGTCATCATAGAGTCTCAAAAATAATATGACCTTCGAAGTAAAACCAATCAAGAAACTCCCAAAACCAAAACCTATGAAAAATCTTCACAAAAAAACACTGTAAACAAACCTAAAGTTGCCAAACAAAAGGACAAAACAGTGGCTGGAAATTCTGATAAAGGTAAAGAGAAAAGCACTCAAAACAATGCAAAACAAAGTGCAGACCTTAGTAGTGTTAGCACCTCAGCTAATACTCCTGTTAAAACAATTTTGAAAAATGTAAATAGACAAATCAGCAGTTGATGTTGCTGACAGAGTGGCAGTTAATAAAGCTGAAACAAGTACTTCAAAGAAGCAGATACCTTTTAGCTTGGAGTAGGAAATTTCAAGAATTAAAATATCTGTTCCTCTGACTGAGTTAGCTGCCCAAAATGTATATAGATCTCAAATTTTGAAGGCTTTTAACATAGAAGAGAATAATGATGCTGTCAACCTTAACGATGACCGACCAGAGCTTATTTTTGGTCCTAAGATTGAAGGTAGATATCAAGAGGGACCTGTTCCTCCTTTTTATGTTAGTTTAAATGTTCATGACGAGATTTTGCACAATGCTATGCATGATTTAGGGGCCTCTCACAATTTAATGCCCAAAGTTGTGATGGAGAGCCTAGGCCTTGAAATCACCCGACCTTACAAAGACCTTTACTCCTTTGACTCAAGCAAAGTAAAATGTTTAGGTTTAATTAAAGACCTTTGTGTTAACTTAGCACAGATACCAGCCAAATGTTTAGTCATGGATATTGTTGTGGCTGATGTGCCCCCAAAATATGGTATGCTGTTATCTATATCTTGGGGAGCTAAGTTACAAGGGACTATGCAGATGGACATGACATATGCGACCATCCCTGTTTTCAATCAGACAAGAAGACTTTACAGGGAGTCCCATATGCAGTACACGGTTATTAGCCAAGACAGACCGCAGAACTCTCCCCTTTATTCTGTAGACACAGGCCTTGACTCTTTTATCTTGTTTAACAATGAATCATTTAGTGAACAAGTCACTTTAACCGAATTAATGGCCGATAGAGAGGAGGAGGTAAACAACACAGAAGTGTCTAAACAGTTTTCTACATTTGAAAACTTTATCAAACCAAACACAGGTCTTGAGCTACAAGTTGTGCGTCCTTTACTTTTAAACCCTGGGAGTCAAGAGGGTATTCCTCAATACAATGAAAAACCTGAGGAATTAAAACAAATTCAACTAAGTGCTGATATCCAAGAACAATCTGAAAGCACTTTAGTTGAAGAGGACAGTAACCAAGATGAACCTGAAACTAGTCCTTTGTGCACTAGAAGCAATGTTGGTGCAGGTGTATGGATACGCAACACTGAGAACAACCACACAGAAAGCCTTTCCGTATTTAATGTCTTCGAATACAACGCTAATCACCCCAGACTTAGAGCCTATCGAAATGATGTCATGGATTTATTAACAAATTTTGAGGAATCCCAATTGATTTTTGTCCCAAGGAAAAGAAATATCGCGGCTCACAATTTAGCTTTTGCTGCTAGAACATGCTTAACGCCATATGAAACTAAAGAATGCTCAAATAAAATTAAATTCAGACCAGCTGTCCCTGATAATGAAAAGTATTGGCAAGTGTTCAACGGAGACAAACAAATAGAAGACTTCATGCAATTCAGAAATGAATTTTTACTACACAGTTTGGATTCAGATTATGAAACAGATTGCCCTAGTGAAGAAAATTTTCTTGATGAAGAAGAAAAGTCTCCTGAGCTTGGTAATATTAATCTACTATCTATAAAACTTGAAAACACAACAGAAATGGTTGCAGAGTTGGAAACAGAAGAGTTAGAAACCCTACAGTCTAAAGATCAGAGTTTTCCCAAGGGTTTGGCCCCTTTAGAAGAGTTGTTTGATTTCAACGATGTGGCCAAGAAGCCAAAACTTGAGCCTATAGAAACTGAAGTGGAAGAGTGCAATATAGGCAGTGAACTGAAACCAATGATTATTAAACTGTCTAAAACTTTACCAGCTCACATTAAACTCAAATACATAGAGCTGTTTAAAGAGTTTTCTGATGTTTTTGTGTGGAATTATGAGGATCTGAAATCCTATGACACTGAAATAATTTAGCACAAAATTCCTCTCAAGGAAAACCAAAATCCATTTAAACAGAAACTGCACAGAATAAGCCTTGTTCAGTTACCATTGGTTGAGAAGGAAGTCAAGAAAATGTATGAAGCTAGTATTATCGTCCCTATTAGATATTCTGAGTGGGTGTCTAATTTGGTTTCAGTTAGGAAGAAAACAAGAGAGATTAGGTTTTGTATAGAGTTTAGAGACTTAAACAAAGCTTCATTGAAAGAAAAATACCCTTTACCTAAGATGGATCATATTTTTCAAAGGGTGGTAGGGTCCAAAAGAATTTCTTTTCTTGATGGCTACTCAGAATACAATCAGATTTTAGTTCATCTTGATGATCAATTAAAGATAGCTTTTACTACACCTTGGGGCACCTTCATGTATGTGAAAATGCCCTTTGGTCTAATGAATGCCGGTGCAACTTTTTAGAGAGCCATGGACCTAGCATTCTTGGAAGAACTGGGCTACTTCATCATTATATACCTTGATGATGTCACTGTTTTTTCAAAGACATATGAAGAGCACTTAGAACATTTGAGAACAGTCTTCGATAAATGCATAAAGTTTGGAATATCTTTGAACCCAAATAAAACACTATTTGGTCTCCAAGAAGGTAAACTTCTTGGGCACATTATTACAGAAGAGGGTATTAAGATAGATCCAAAGAGGATTGAGGCCATATTGTAAATCTTTCATCCTCGAAACATCAAGGAGTTGCAATCTTTCTTTGGAAAGATTAATTTCTTGAGAAGGTTCATCCCCAACTTGGCTAAGCTCCTTAGAAACATTACAAACATGCTGAAAAAGGAGTAAGGGGTAAAATGGACCTTGGAAGCAAAGAAGTCCTTTGAGCTAGTGAAACAAGTGTTAACCAAAACACTAGTCCTTATAAGTCTTGATTTTTCAAAAGATTTTTATATTTTTTCATTCGCATCAGAACATACAATAGCTGCTGTCCTTTTACAGAAAAATCCACAGGGACAAGAGCAGCCTATTGCATTTTTTAGCAAGGCTTTGAGGGATGCCCCTCTGAAGTACGAAATTATGGAGAAGCAAGCGTTTGCTTTGGTCAAAGCTTTGAAAGACTTCAGAGTATACATCTTTCACTCCCACATCATTACCTTTGTCCCAAATTCAGTTGTGAAAGACATTCTAACGCATGACCCAGATGGTAAGAGAGGTAAGTGGATAGCTGTTATACTTGAATATGATTTAGAGATTAAGCCCACTAAACTGATCAAAGGCCAAGGTCTAGCTAGATTAATGGCTGAATCAAATTTTGAAGTTCTTGATATTAATATGATAAATGCTTTGGATGAACAAGAGGAAATCTCAACTCCCATTGTTGAAGACAATTTTATGAATTCCTCTTGGTATGCTGATATTCTTTATGTTTTGCTTAATTTGAACACACCTCTTGGTTTATCAAAAACAAAGGCAAGGTTTTTCAAGTTAAAAGCTGTAAACTATTGAATTATAGATAAATGTCTTTATTGGAAAAATGCAAGTAGTATATTGCTTAAATTTTTGCCTAAGTATGATGTAGAGAAGGTAAAGCACGAGTTCCATGAAGGAGAGTGTGGAGGCCACCTCTACTGGAAGACAACAGCCAAAAAAATCCTAAGTGCTGGTTACTATTGGCCCACTCTCTTTCTTGATGTACACAAGATGATCATTGCCTGTCACAAATTCCAAATTTTTGAAGGCAAAAGAAAGCTGTTGCCCTTACCTCTGCATCCAATCACTGTTGAAGCCCCTTTTCAACAGTGGGGACTTGATTTCATAGGTGAAATCCATCCACCATCCTCTGCCCAGCATAGATGGATTCTCACTGCAACATATTACTTCACTAAATGGATAGAAGCCATCCCCTGTAGGAAAGCCAATGATTCTGTCATTATAAAATTCATGGAGACTAATATTCTCTCTAGATTTGGCTGTCCTACCAAGATCGTCACTGATAATGCAGCAACATTTGGATCCAAGAAGATGGTTGAGTTCTGTCACAAGTATCAAATTACATTGGGGCATTCCACCGCTTATTACCCTCAAGGTAATGGGCTAGCAGAATCCTCAAACAAGAGTTTGGTGAACATAATCAAGAAATTGCTGGAGGACAACAAGAAGTCTTGGCACACGAAGCTAGTGCATGCACTTTGGGCTGACATATTGACATTGAAGAAATCTATTGGCATGTCACCCTACCAGCTTGTGTATGGCACTGATGCAATTTTTCCAACCAGCCTTGGTGTACCAGTTATGAAGTTGATTCAAGAGGTTCAGTCTAAAGATAATAACATGATCAGAAGGATAAATCGGACTATTCACCTTCAGCAAACCAGAGAGGAGGTTTATAACAAAGCATTACAAAAGCAGGATAGCATCAAAAAGATTTTTGACAGAAGAACAAAAGCCAACAATTTCAATGTTGGGGACAAAGTTTTAAAGTGGGACTCAAGGAGAGAAGACAAGGGAAAGCATGGGAAATTTGATAACTTATGGCTTGGTCCTTATCTCATTCATTCTGCTGCTGGTAACAATGCCTTTTCCTTGTAGGAGTTGAATGGAGCAGAACTGTTTGGGGGTCCTGTCAATGGCAGGATGCTCAAACATTACTTCTCTTGAACCATGTCATGTTTTGAAGCATTTTTATTTTTTTTCTCATTATAAATATTTCATCCATCATTTCATTCAAAGTTAGAAAAATCAAAATACAAAAACAATGAAAGAAAGAAAAGAGGGTAGATTGTAAAACAATAAAGGTACAACCCCATACCAACAAAAAGAGAAACAAATCTGAAAGTGTGCAAGCTCAAATGCCACTCCTGAAAAATACACTTCTAATTATTCATATAGCCTAATCATGACTAATTAGTTTTAAATTGACTGTTGATATGACTAGTGAATTCGATTTTCCAAACAACTTAATCTTGGCTTATCAGTAGGTAGATTAGGCTAGAAATTAAAGGTTCAAACAAGCTCAAAATCTGAACCTAAGTATCCAAAAGAAGAATGACTCTAATCTGTTTAAAATTCTGAGTCAAAAGCAGAAGTAAACTGGTTCTAATTAGCTCAAAATCTAAACCAGAGAACAAAGAAAAAATAGCTCAAATAAACTCAAAAACAGAGCTGGAAAAGAGAGAAGGATGTGCTTTGAATTTTCAGATCTTAAGCCTTCCATTTTGATTTAATTTTCTGTAAAGTAACATCTATGTGTAGCTTGTTTTATGCCATAGATCAGAAACAAGTTAGACTATTCAATCCTGGCTTGTATGCTTTTAAATTTATGTTTTAGAAGTTAGAGAATAAAAATCTGTTAGACTGTTTAATCCTAACAGATTAGTAGATTAGTTAGAGAAGCATATGAACTCAACTGTTTAATCTGAGTTCATGGAGAAATAAGAAGTAGAATTAAATTAGTTTTATGCTTTCAAAAGAATAAAATGTTGTAAGAGAGTTTGCCATTCCAAGTGCACTCTAAAGAAGAAAAAATGTTAGATCAGTAGGATTGGGTAGGTAGAAAGCTTGTGTTGATGAAGTTCCAATGTTTTTTCATGGCTGCTAACCAGTTTCAGAGAAAAAGAAGATCATCCAAGTGAAGGAAAAGGCAGCCCAATGGATGAGGCACTGATCAGCCCCCTAGAGAATACAAGTTTGAAAGTTCTTGATGCCTTCAAGAAGGCACCATCCCCAAGTGGAGCCACTGTTAGCCACCTATAAAATTTGTTATATCAAAAGGTGGCTAAATCATTTTTTAGGCCTCCAAGAAACAAGTTTTATTGCAAAATTGTTATCTCTTGAAGTCTTGTGAAGGCACATTGTTCTTTGGTGTATCTTCACTGCTATTTCCCTTTCAAAGTCTGAAATTCGGCTGTTTCTATGAAGGGAAGATTGCTGCAAAAATCCCTTTCTCCCCATTTTCCCCTTCCTTTCACTTCAAACTAACCTTCATTTTTATTCCCTTTTTTCCATGAAGTTCCTCTATTTCTCATTTATCCCCCTTTCCCCTTCATTAAAATACCTTTTATAAGGTTTAAAACTCACTTTAAAACCTTACCGAAACCCCCAAATTCATCAAAAACCTTGAAAATTTTCATAAAAAATAAGTTTTTTTTTTTTTTTTTGACTATGGGCTTAAGCCCCTTTGGGCTAAGTCCTAACCCCTTCCCCACCACCTGCCCATGCCCTAGGACCAGACGCTAACCCAGTCAGGCGCTTATCACGTCGGAAACATTTGGTGCGTGCAAGCCTTTTTGTCATATTAAAGCTTCCGATCCGATTGGCCTCTGTTTATAAGCCTCGAGCCATTTTGCCGCTTCATATAACCCTTGGGCCCACAATCAGGCGCTTTACACATTGCATAAACCATTCCCGATTGCTATTTCCCTTTGTAAATCATAAAAACCCACTTTTTCCTAAGTTTGATATTAAACCTGCCGGTTCATGTTTTTTTTTGTGTGAAAAGAACAGTTGATCTTTTACCGATCGATGATCCGCGCTATCTCACATCGGAGAAATTAAAATGGGTAGATTGAAAAGTCCCGCATCATCGTTTCGATGCGATTAGCCCTTTTTGTGTTTTAAACCCGATCCCATTGCTTTTTCATATATCCAAGGCCTCGCAGTCGGGCGCCAAGCCACATATATATAACCCACCCCGAAGCCAAAAACCTTTGTTTTTCATTACATTTTTGGTTTTCATATCTTATAAAGGGTTTCCACCGGTTCAATATTTGAGATAATCTCCACCGTTGATCTGAAGTCATTGGACGGATCATGCAATATCGCATCGGGAATTTTCAAAGGCGCGTTGAACATTCTATTCCCCCTCCCTGATTGCCGATATCCCGACAAGTTCTCTGCTGTTGATCTCTTCCCCCTCTTCCCAGATCCAACGGTTGACATTGAACCCACTCAAAGCCCTCTCCCCATTGAAGAACTCCTTCGATTCATTTCCCACCATCGATCTGATCCTCAGATCGACGACCATCGCTCAATCGCATCGACACCATTCAGTTTTCCCCCCTGCCGATCACAAACCTCCAATTGCATCTGGGCTGTCCATCGCATCTCATCTGACGGATCCGATCTTCTCTCGCCTCCCTTTGTTATTTTCATTAAACCTGCTATATAAAGTTTTAAGAAAATCTCAGCCGTCCAAATCTCTGATCCAACGGCCCAGATTAAGACCACCCTTCCTCCTTCTGCCACGCATCTTGTCCATATCGCACTCACTCTCCGTCGTTCGATCTGAGATCTTAGATCTAACGGCTGATGCAAATTTTCACGCAGATTCATGCCCGAAGGTTAATTCTCTAAGGGCTGTGCGATATAAGTGGTTTTTAAATGCCACATGTCACCTCCTAATGCATGTCGCATTCGAAAAGGTGAAACCAATTTTCTCCCATTTTGCCACGCGATACTGCCGGTTTTCCCTCCCGAAACCACTTTCCTCATTTTGCATTATATTGTATCGCGTGCGCTCCCCGCCGTTGATCTCTGCAGATCAACGGCTCAGATCTAATCTCCCATTACGCTATCACCCTCCACCTTTCACTAAAGGATTTCTCAGATCAATATTAACCGTTGATCTCCAGGGCTGAATTTGATCCGACGACCTGCGATCATTTGGAAACCCCAATGTCAATTCTTGCGCATTTTACCTCTTCCGAAGGAAATTTCATCTATTTCCTTTGTTTTTATTCCAATTTCCAATAATGTGAGCCCTTCACATTATTATTTCATAGCTAATCTCGATCGTTGATCTCCTTGGTCTATCATGGATCAACGGCCCTAACTTAAAATCTCCACCATTTGCTCCCATCACTCTCCATTTGACATCTATGTGTAATCACCACTGTTGGATGCTTTCATCCAACAGCCACGCTCTATTCCCAGCCTCTGAAGCAGTCTTACCCAATAAACACAGGATTTTATAACATTTATGTGTATTGTACAGGTTTTAAAGGATTTCCAATTGTTTTCAAAAGAAAATGCAAGCCGAGGATGACGATCCTCCAGGCCTTTGTTTATCAAAAAAATCTTTTTGCAAAGGTTCCCATCAAGGTTTATCAATGCATCATGAGCACTGATACTATTATCTAGCCTCTGCGCACCTGCACATCAACAAGACACAGTGAAGATTAATATAATCAAAGAGTATCAGTGTTGAAGACTTAACTACCGCAGAACTGAAGATTAAAGCCTAATTTACTAAATTAAACACAGAGTTAAAGCAAATTAGCAGTGTTTAAAGAAAATCAAAAAGATCTTTCAGACAGAAAAGCCTCCACTACCACATCAGACGCCAATTGATTCCTCTCAGCTACCAGAAAGCCACCTGCAGCCTCGAAGCATTCAACAAAGGTCGAGTTATGAACAAAAAAGAAGATATTTGCCTCAACGCAACCGAAAAGTTAATTCATCCAAATGAACTTATTGCAAAAAAATATCAGCAGAGTTATTGCAAAGCTAACACAGAGCCTGAAAGTCAACAAATTATCCTAAGTGGCTCAAATACTTAATGTAAAACAATTAATACAGGGAAATATCTGAAATCTTCTCCCTTGAGCCCCTCAAAGGCCCAGAAGCATTAATCTGTATTACTTGAACCTAGGAGATCTTTTATCCCATCCCACCTCCTCATTTCTTCTATAAATACTTCTGTAGAAGATGAGAAAATGTTGCTTGCAGAACTTTGAAATATACTTTTGCTCGAATTTTCTACATGTAAATAGTGTTCAAAGGCTCTTGAAACTTTTTTTGTGATAGAATAGTTAGGTTGAGAAGTGAAGATGATTTCTGAACTGAAACATTGGACCTAAAGACTATAACTAGTTTGACATCAATAACAACTATTTCTTGGGATCCTAGTCTATATCACTGGTGAAGTGCTCCTTTCTGTGTAATCGTTTTTCCTCTTGTGTATGCCATATTGTCCATTTATTCTCTGATAAAGAACAACAAGCATAGAGTTAGAATTTACTGTTTACAGTACCCTTCTCTGACTGATAAGCTTTATCTCAATGTTTTCCTCTAAATTGTGTATTTAAGAATGATTCAATACAGTCAAGCACTTAGGAATGTTGGTGTTCCCTCGTCCTATTGTTTACTTTAAACATTGTTCTTGGATGTTATTTTCATTATTTGTTTAGTAAAGTTAGACTAGAAAAGTGATGGTGTGCCCTGTTTTCTAGCTTCTTTCTCCAAAGGCAATTCTGAAAGTTTCCCTTAGTGTTGGCTGAAAGCAAACTAGATTTAAAAGTATCTTATCTGATCTTAAGTTGCATTTTGTTTCTCTTATGTGTTTTCATACTTTCTGAAGGTAATTATGTGGATTACTGGATTGTTGTCTATTGAGTTGCTTTAATACAAACTTGCCCAAGAAATTTATGGTGAGCCCTGTTCTTGGTTGGTTTTAAACAGTTACTTAAGAGGCTTTTCTTGTTTGGACAAACTATAAATCCTAGTTGAAATTATTATCTGTTTCCACCCTTCCAACACTTTATTGTTTCTATTCCATCTTTTTAATCTCAATGATCTTGTGATATAGATGACTTGCCCCTTGGATCACTCTTGAAGTTGTTGCTCAATTAAACCCTCTTATGACTCCATAGCCCAATGGACTAAAAACCAACATTATATCTATATTTTAGCCAAAGCTTGTTCTGATTGCTTACAACTTCACAACTTTGAAACTCTTTCCTTTAGGAATTTCCACTCAAATAATAATCATGTTCAACCATCCAAAACAAATAAAAAACCCTTGCTCCTAATAACTAGCCTAATATCATGCCCAAAACTTTAAAGATAAATCAATCTTTGCACTTATTGGAGAGATCCCTCTCTGGATTCAGGAGGGCTAGATCCTAGAATCCCAAAGTGGTTGAAATAGTGTTCTCTCTATAGTTTGACTTTGCCAATCTTGCAAATTACAGGGATCTAACACATTCAAAGTCCTAATACAGTCCATTAGGTGATAGCCTCACCATATGTAGCCGATGCCGAGATTCACTACGCGACAAAGGGGTCTGAGCAAAGCCTGCAGACTTTTGTTCATATAGGCACCGACCCTTCAAAATAGGGAGGCTCTTGCAACCTACAAGAAGGAGGGGGGCAACTAGTGGAGGAATTCACATAGAAATATCAGAACCTAAGTCCCCTAAAGAAGTGATCGAAATAGAAGCACTTAGGATCCTAGATCAGGGAAGTGCTATAAAACCCCCACCGCATTCACCTCCCAAGCCTATTAGAATCACTCCTCCAGATCAAGAAGTTCCCAAAGATTTCTGGCACCTCTTTGATCAGATGGAAAATAATCAAAATTAGAATCAGAGGTAGACATCAACATTAGAATATCCTATTTTTGATCATGCTACCAATGTCCCTATGAAAGCCATTCCCTTGCACAAGATCCCCACCTTTCATGGATTAACCACAAAAGATCCTGATGCATTCCTATTTGAATTTGATGTCTTATGCAGAGGATATGACTACACCACCGATCCCTAGAAACTATAACTATTTCCCTCCACCTTAAAAGGAACTGTGCTCCACTGGTTCATGGGATTAGGAGGGGGAACCATAACCAACTGGGACCAAATGAAGAATATTTTTCTTACCAAATACTAGGACTATTTTTGAACCCGAGATCTAAAATATGAAATCTTCAACATGTCTTCAAAATATAATGAAACATTAGAGGAATATGTAGAAATATTTCAATACAATTTACAAAGATGCCCCATATACCACGTTTTCCAAGGACATTTTAAAAGCCATGATGCTTAAAGGGATGAAGGAAGAATGGGTTGAGATGCTTAACATAATGGGGAAGGGAGATATTTACCAGGAAGAATATGACGAGATTATTTCCTTATGTATTAGATGCTTCCGGGGTAGCTCACGCAATAGACCTGTTGGGTGTGATTATATGAAGAAAGACCTGAAGCAGACCAATGGTAATGTAACTAGAGCAGAATTTTGAAAATTGTTAGAAAATTTTAAAACTAACATCCTGGGTACTTTGACAACACAACTTGATTTTTTACAAGCCAAACAGAAACAATCTATAGCAGAACAAAACCTGGCCATATTTTGCAAAAGATGTTAGAGGAAGCACATCTAGAGGGGATGTCCTTTAGACATGGTTTAGACTTGTGCTATCTGCACTAAGGATCATACCACGGACCAGTGTCCTTCACTTCCCGGGCTGAAATCTGTCTACAAGGAATCAGAAGAAGAAACAAAGCCAGTCTATTTAATGAATCAGCGTCAGCAATGGCAAGCACGGCCTGGCATACCGCAAGACCTGCCTCAATACTTTCCGTCACCGTAGTGTATCCAGAAAAACCTTGCAACAACTTCACAGACTCAAAACCCCTTCCCAATGTGGCCAAACCAAGCGTTTCTTATGCCACCTTGGCCTACACAACCTCCACTAGGGAGTAATTGGCAGAAATTTCCTTGCTCTCCCCCTTATTGGTAGAATGTACCGTATCAAAGCCAATGGCCAAACCCCCCTACTCAAAACACCAATTGGAATTGGCAGCGACCCATGGGAGTGGCCAATTTACCGATAGGAGCAAGGACCAAAAATCAACCTACGTTGCTAACTCCCTACCCAGTTCAGCATAACCAGCAACCTGCCATACACCCTTAATTGCCAGCCCAACCCAATCCTAATCCCAATAACAAACCGTTTCAACTAATTCAGATCATAGAAAATCCAAAACCCAATGCCGAACATAAACAGTGCAACGAATTGAGGTTAAGATCAGGACGTACCATCTTACCTATAGAAGCCACAACTCCACCTTAGTCCCAAGTTGAAACCTCAATAGAACCTAGCTTAACGAATATAACAGAAACATATAAAGATAAGGAAACAATTGATTAAAAAAGACCTGAAGAGATTAAATCTAGCCAGGCCTATAATCACTCCAGATTTTGACATCCTGGGGGAATTAAGAAACCTTTGTATCAAAATTCCTCTTCTCCAGGCCATCCAAGACATTCCCATATATGCAAATACAATCAAAGAATTATGTGGAAAAAAACAAGTCAAGAAAACAAAGGCTGCACCCACCATTCATGTGGTAGGAACGCTATTTGACATGTTGTTAGGTAGGGAATCACCTGTGAAATATGAAGACCCAGGAAACCCAATTATAACTGTGCAAATCTTTGGTCACTCATTTACAAACACATTGGTTGACCTGGGGGCATCCATTAACATCCTAACTACCAGAGCCTGCGAAAAACTGGGCATATCAGCTTTAGAACCTACAACCACACTTCTGGAACTAGCCGACAGATCTGTTATTAGAATTGAAGGTATAGTGCAAGACATCATGGTCTCTATGGACTCATGGGAATACCTAGCTGATTTTTTATTCATTTATCCAAAAAACAGGATGGAAGGACACCCATTGATTCTTGGGCGACCTTGGCTGGCCATAGCAGATGCTTACATAGGCTGTCGAGAAGGTAGCGTGACAATCACTAGAGGAGATTCTATAAAAAATATCATTATTTATCCGCCTGCCAAACCAAGCCTGCCCACGATAAAAATTCACAAACATCCAGATACCTATTAGGAGCAAAACATCCATCCACCTCTAACACTAGTAGAATCTCTCGAATTCAAGGATCAAACTGAAGATGATGTAATCAATAATTTTATGAATCAATCATCCATGCTTGAAAATCTGAAATGCCAAATTTTAAAAACAATCCTTGAACATGAAGATCAAGAGGATCCTATGACAGACTTCGAGACTCAACATATTTCCACAACCGTTGTTCGTAATAGCATACCTATTGAGATCGAGCCAGGAAAGGTTCTGAATATTGATGGTAGTGTGGATGACAACCACAAGAAAAAACTCATAAAATTCCTCCGAAAGCACCAAGGCGCATTTGCTTGGGACTACCAAGACATGAAGGGTTTGGACCCACAACTGTGCACGCACCACATCTATACCGATGGGGAAACATGCCCCGTTATACAACCCCAACGAATATTAAACCCGGACTTAAAAGAGATTGTACAAGAGGAGCTGCAAAAACTGTTAGATGTAAATTTCATTTATCCTATTTCCGACAAAAAATGGGTCTCCCCTCTGGTAGTCGTCCCTAAAAAGAATGGGAAGTGGAGAATCTGCGTAGATTACAGAGAATTAAATAAGGCAATGTAGAAATGCCATTTCCCTCTCCCCTTCATTGACCAAGTCCTTGATACATTGGCTGGGAAATGGTTCTTCTTCTTTCTTAACGGATTTAGCGGATACAATCAAATCCAAATAACTCCCGAAGACTAGGATAAGACAACCTTTACCTGTCCGTGGGGCACTTTTGCTTACAGAGTTTTACCATTTGGATTATGTAATGCCCCAAAAACATTTGAGAGAGCCATAATTTGCATTTTTTCTGACTTAATAAATGAATGACTTGAAATCTATATGGATGATTTTACACCCTATGGGGAAGACTTTGATCAAGCTCTAGAAACACTAGAAAAAGTGTTAGAACATTGTATTGCTACTAGACTATGTTTAAGCAACGAAAAATGCCACATGATGATGACTGAGGGGGTAATCCTAGGTCACTACATTTCTGTAGCTGGAATACAGGTAGATCCGACTAAAATAGAGGTAATCCTTCTATTGGCCACACCTTGTACACAAACAGAGGTGTGTAGTTTTCTAGGATATGTAGGATATTATTGTAGATTTCTAAAAAAATTCTCACAGATAGCTGCACCTCTGTATGCATTGACTGGGAATGATGAATTCCATTGGATTGACAAATGTGAAACTGTTTTTACAGACTTAAAGAGGATGGTCTCAACAGCCCCAATCCTGTGAGGTTCTGACTGGAAACTTCCCTTTCACATCTCTTTCGATGCATCTGATACAAAAATTGGAGAATTCCTTAGCCAAGAAGAAGACTGAAAGCCTTATCCTATTTATTATATCAGCAAAAACCTTAGTCCTACTGAATTAAATTATATAGTGATCGAAAAAGAATTCTTGGTTGTCATTTATGCTATCAATAAATTCAGGCACTATATAACCGAATATCAAGTGTTCTTGTATACTGACCACTCTGCTTTTAGATATTTAGCTAATAAACCAATCACGAATGGGATAATAACTCATTGGTTACTGTTGTTGCAGGAATTCGATATAACAATCAAATACCATCCAGGGAAGGAAAACATGGTCATAGACTTCCTGTCCAGAATCCCCAAGACAGACGACACCCTAACAGTTGACGATCAATTCCCTGACGAACACCTGTTTGTTGTAGCAGTCAAGACACCATGGTATGCATATGTGGCAAATTATCTGGCAATGGGGAAGCTACCTAAACACTTAACATCGAGAGAAAGAAAATTGATTATATAGCGTAGCACAAGATTCTCTTGGATTGGAGGATACCTATTCCATATAGGGGCCGATATGCACATACGCAGATGAATAAGGGAAGACGAAATCTATGACATCTTACAGGTCTGTCATGATGAACCCTGTGGTGGCCATTTCACAGAATGGTAGATAGGGCATAAAGTGTTGCAATTAGGCTATTATTGGCCTATGATTTTCAAAGGCACAAAGAAGTATGTCTAGGCCTACGATAGCTGCCAAAGAATAGGTCACCTAGCCCAAGCTGATGAAATGCCGCTACAACCACAATTGGTGGTGGAACCATTTGAACGGTGGGCGTTGGACTTCATTGGGCCATTCAACCCACCATCAAACCAGAAAGCCCACATATTAGTTTCCATTGATTATGTCACCAAATGGGTAGAAGCAGTAGCCTTGTCAAGAGCCATGGAAGAATCAGTAATTAAGTTTCTCTTTGAACTATTCGTGCGATACAGCTTGCCAAGGGAAGTGATAACCGATGGGGGGGGCACAATTTACAGGCAATAAGATCACATCTACCTTAAGAAATCACCATATCATCCACAGAGTTATGTCTCCTTATCACCCACAGGCCAATGGGCAAGTCGAAAGCACCAACAAAGTCCTAGAGGCAATCCTTACCAAGACGGTAGCAGCACACCGCCAGGACTGGACCACTAGACTACCAGAAGCCTTATGGGCTTATCAAAAAACCTAGCGAAATACCACTAGATATTCACCATATTAGCTATTATTTGGGAGAGAACCTATATTCCCTATTGAATTTGAAATTAAAACTCTGAGAACAGCCCAGGAAGTGGGATTGGACTTAACAGAAGCTCAAGCTAAGAGAATCCAACAAATAAATGAATTGGATGAGATTCGAATGCTAGCCCTGCAAAACACAAAAATCATTCAACAACAACGAGCCAAGTGGCAGGACAACCTAATAAAGAAGAAGGTATTTCAAAAAGGAGATTGGGCACTCCTCTATGACTCCAGATTCCAAGACTTTCTAGGAAAACTGCAAAGAAGGTGGCTCGGTCCATATGAGATTCAGGAAGTACATATCAATGGTACCCTCACCTTGACCACCATAGGTGGGTCTGGTTCAACATTTTGAGTTAACGGACACAGAGAACGCCTCTCTCACAAACCTCTCACGAAAGAATCTTTCTGTCAACAGGTGCGAAACGATCCCACCATCCAAGTTGTGGTGCAAGGGGGTGATAACCCCACAAACTCAAGTACATGAGAGGTTTTCCAGCATCACTTGTAAATAATGTATATAATTATCTTGCCTTGTTGTACATTCTTCACATTTTCAATTTACTTTCTTTGTAAGATTGTGTTTTTATTGCTATTCAATTCGTGAATAGCTGTTGTTCTATCTTTCAACGGCTACTATTCAGTCGAATTGAACATATGTCCATTTGCTGTGATTTTTATTTTTGCTGTTCGATTCTTGGAAACTGCTGTTCAATATTTGAATGGCCACTGTTTAGTTTAATTGAACAGCCATTGGTTGTGTTTTTCTTTTTGCTGTTGAATTTGCAGATAACTACTGTTCAATCTCTGAACGACTCCTGCTCAATTGAACAGCCAGTTGCGGTGTTTTTATTTTTGTTGTTCAATTCTTGAACAACTGCTATTCAGTCTTTGAATGACTGCTGAGTCAACCAAAATTGAATAGTACTTTTTACGTTTGCTGTTCAATTTGTGAACAACTGCTGTTCAATATTTGAATGGCGGCCATTCAGTCAAACTGAACAGCTGTTCGTCGTGTTTTTTAATTTTTCTATTCAATTCGAGGACAACTGTTGTTCAATCTTTGAACAACTGCAGTTCAACCAAATTGAACAACCATTTGATGCATTTTCATTTTTTTTTTCCTATTCAATTCGTGGATAGTTGTTGTTCAGTCTTTGAACGGCTGTCGATTCAACCACAATTGAACAACCGTTTTCACGTTTTTAATTTTGTTGTTCAATTCTTGAAAAATTGTTGTTCACTTCTTGGATGGCTGTTGTTCGGTCGAACTGAACAATTGTTCATTACTCTGTTTTTTATTTTTGCTGTTTAATTCAGGAACAACTGCTGTTCGATCTTTGAACGACTACTGTTCATTCAAATTAAAAAACTGTTTTTTTGAGCGTTTTTAATTGTGCCAAGAAATCTTTGAACAACTTCTGCTCAATCTTTGAACAGTTGTTGTCCGACCAACTTAAATAACTATTATTGTTGAATTGAGTAACCTTGAGTAGGGAATCGCAGTGGGAAGAAAGAGGGAAAATGGTAAAATTACAAATATGATGGCCCCTTGGCACTATAATTATTAAACAGGAAGCTGAAATTATGCACACATGAAATGAAAGGCTAAGTCACCCACAGTTCAAATATGATATCATACAATACATGACCTTATGATGATATATCTTTTTTCACTATTCGAGTAATATGTCCCTACAGCATGAAGAAATGGAACAAGGGATATTAATGGTGTTGGCATTTTTTTCGCTTCTTTCACCGTCCCTCACTCTTAAGGAGTTAATGAGCCTCCCTCTATGTATAAAAAGAAATCATTATGTGTTCATGAAAATATTTAAGAGGATAGGGGGTCTCATTACGAGCCAACCTACCATGATCATAGGGATTTAACAAGTGACATGCCCACATTGGCTACCACACCAAGGTAATGACCTTCTCATCTACTAGAAGGACAGGAGGTCTCATCATGAGCCGGCCTGATCACTCTATTACAATTCTAGTGAATGCCATTGTGACTATTTGGCTACCACACCAGTGTAGGTTTTAACCCTGAATAGAAATTATCTACACACGAATCTTATAACAGAAAATAAACAATAGTGAGAGCATAAAACATAAAACAGATAAACACAGAGATTTTCCCCTGGATCCCAAATCGACCAGCTTGATTTTTTCATTATATTCCTTTTAGTGTTACAACACATATATATACATGCCGAAGCATACATAAACCCCAATCCATTAACCCTGGATTAGAACATAACCGTAGTTCCCTTGACCGGATCTATAAAATACCAGGGGCTGAAAACCATCGTACCCCAAAACCATGTGCAAAATCATGCAAAAAACATGGGTGGGTCCGCCTATGAGTGGGTCCACACACCAAAACAATTTTCGCCGGGGTGCTGCCCCGGACCCCAACAGTGGGGGCTGCCTCCCCCCTTGTGACCCCCTTGCTGCGCCCGGTGCAACGTACAGCGCGTGGGGCTAGTCGTGGAAATAATATAACACATACCCAACAACCAGCACAATGACCTCCTTATAGATCAAGATGTTACAATTCAAAAGGAAGTACTACAGTTACATGCAAATTTTAAGAGAGGATAGGGGGTCTCAGCATGAGCCAACCTACCACGTTCACAAGATTGTAGCAAGTGACATGCCCACTATGGCCACGAAACTAGGGTAATGACCTTCTTAACGACTTTAAGGACAGGAGGTCTCATCACGAGCCGACCTGATCACTTTGCTACAAATCTAGTGAGTGGCACCATGGTTATTTAGACACCATACCAGAATGGTGATCTCTCCATAAAATTGGCAAAACAACTATGCTTACATAAGGATCCTGGCTCATTTTTAGGGTTAAAATAGCAACCCTGTTGAGGCTATGAATGCCTGCTGGCAGCAGTGGCTCTGGTTGTGGTATGAAATCATGATCCTTCAATAGCCAGTTGCTTTTATATACACCTTGTCTTCCATTCTTCAACCTCAAGCTATTACTCGAATTAGTAATAATTATGACCTGCCATAAGAATAGCTAACAAAGATATGCTTACACATTTTGAACTTCGGGATGACAACGCGAATTAGTACTTGACTCAGTCTTGCTTCCGTCATAAATTTTCAGTTGTACAAGGACATCATATTGCAATAATGGCTATGCTATTTCCTCTCGCTTTCTGGTCACTTCCACACAAGATACAATTATGAAAACTTCTAAATATGACCTTTATACTGCATATGTTAGTAATTATTCAACCGCCCGCTCCTTCACACACAGATTATCATTACAAAATTCTGACATTCCCCTGTCTACATTAATGAGCGACCAAATCTCTTCTGTACTTGAGGGTGTGGGCGCCCTTTCTTCGAGGGAGGGGGTGTAATTGGCCTTAATTCATCAAGCATGTGAAATCCCTGCACAAATATCGTTAGATGCATCGATAAGACCAGAGGAACACTACAATTAAGGCATGAAGATTATCTACGTAGAGCCACAATCTCTTTTTCGCTTCCATAAAATATCCAGTCGAAAAAACAGAGCCAAGAGGAAAAGAACATATCAAATATGGGAGGAAATACCCTTAGAAGCAAGCTTGCAAAATTTCCAATTTCAGAGGCAGTGAGTGCCATCCTCCAGAGAGCTAGATGGCTGACATATGTACATAGAATATAGGGATTCGACACGAGAATGGCAATCAAATTTCTACAAAATTTATAGGAAGGGAAAACCAGAGTCAAAGGTCGAACTATACCAGTGAATACTAGCACAATGAGAAAGATGGGCAGAAAAGCATCTCCTGCTAAGAGAAGCAGTAGAAGCATACCAGGACCCGGATGAACCATTGGAATGAAAAAATGGAGGGATTAACCCTGCCTCTCTACACCAACCATGGCAGGAGCTGGCAGCATTCACCCAAAATTTTATTACATGCGAAGGACGTCGGGATGTGGTAAAACCTCAACAACTCAAACTTTTAATTGCTCTTAAACAAAATATTTCAATTAATCTACCTGCCTTTTTGAATTCTGTATTGCATGATATTTTTGTTCGATTGAGGAAATCCAAGAATCCCCAAGAAGTGGTTAGTTACCAGGGGTTACTAAAACTAATCATCATTCATGAGCTAGATAGGCTGCAGATAGCTTGGGATAATTTCGTTAACCTTAAGACAGAGGCACCAGAAATAAACCCTAACGAAACTGAAATTTAGCCCCCCAGGGTAAATACACCAAGAAGAAAAAGGACATGAACCTCAATGTCAGAGCCAAGTAGGCAAAAACGGTCCAAGACACTCCAAGGAACCTCGAACCTCATGGAGGAAGTAGAACCATCCCATGCACCCTTGCAAGAGTTCGAGGAGGAAATGGATTGAGTCCTAGGAAAAATAAGGATAGACTATGAATCGATAAACCCATTGGGATCAGGGGAGCAAGAGGAACTTTTGATAAATCCACCACCCCCACTAACTCTGGTCAAACTAATGTCCTACCTGACCAAGAGGAACCGTGAGATCATGAGGCTGTGTCCCCTATCGATAATTTTGAAGTGTATAGTGATGGGAAGACAGAGGAGAGAATGGAGTCACAAGATCATTCAGGTGACACTTTCCTTGTGGAGCAGAGCACACACACAGAGATAACCCCTTTGTCACCAGGAGGTAGCATCGCTCCTCCTAGTCAAGACCCTCACATTGAAGTAAATTCTGAACACGTAATCAGAAACACCATTTTAGACACCATCCCCGAAAAGGGGAATTTCGCTCCCCTACCACCTGCTGAAATAAGGACAGGTGAAGATTCAAATGAAAGGAGAAGTGAGAAACTAAGAAGGACCTGCAAGAGATTGAAGAAATTGGTAAAATATCTGAGAAAAAAACTGAAGAAATAAAGAGGGGCCCTAAGCCAAAGAAAGAAACCTCTATTGCAGGAACTCAAATAGAACCAGTAGATACTGTCGAAAGCAAAATGAAAACTGACCTAGCCGACACCATGGAAACTGGAATACAAACCAATTTGATAACTACTACTGAGGCTGAAATACAGACCAACCTAACAGACACTACCAAGGCTGAAATGTAGATAGAACTGGAAAACATCATCGAAGCCTCTGCCCAAACTAAGCAGAAGGTGATAGAGGAAAAGGGGACCCAAATAGAGGAAGCCCCTGCATATGCCCATCTAGTAGAGAAAGATGCCAACCAGAAATTGCGCAATGAACTAGTGCAAGTGTGGCATGAACTAACACAGTGCAGGAAGGAGGTGGTGCCATTACAAGAATATCAGGCACTGCAAAAAAAGTTCACTGACCTCTCCTCCACAGAAGATGAGACATTCGCCCAGCTTAGAGGATAACAGGAAAAGGTTAAAGTGGTACAAGAGTAGGTGGAGCAAGCTAAGAAGAAAATCTCTACAATTTGCTCTCTATATAATGATGCCCTATCATGCAGAGCTCTAGCAATGAACTATGCCTTGTTCCTGACAGAACAATATTTACTCTTGAAAGTTAAAGTTGTCAGGGCAGGAAAATCCACTAATTTCAGGAGCATAGAAGAATTTGTCCAGTGTTTTAATGATTAGGATGAGCAAGTCCAACACCTCTTATGTGAGATATACATGCATAACTTCTTCTTAGAAGAAGACACGGACAACAACCCTATCCCCTTTATAGGGGATGTGCAGCTGCAAGCCTTCCTTTCATTTTCTAAAAACTAGATCAGGTGGGCTAAAGCCTACGACATCTTCCAAAAAATAGAGCATAGCCTAGATTTATGGGTCAAGGGGGAGCCTACAAAACCCCTGCAACTGATCATCCAGCACAAAAATTTCATGAGAAGTTAAGGTGTGAGGACTAGGTTGGGGCCCATCCATAAAGATATCATAGAAAATGCACGAGAATAATTTGGGGACATTCGCGAAGCAGCCTTAGCAGCATCCAAGCAAAGATGGATGGCCTCCATGAACAACGTGAAGAATAGGGAGCCATTCAGTTATAGGAATTTCAAGGCTGCTGCCTCCATGTTCCTCCCATATAGCAGCCTGATCTACAACATGAGGCTTGAATAGTTGGGATGTAGATACAGAAGCCCTCTCCTGTGGTATCCTCCTGAGGAATATAATCACAATTACGAATTACTAGAAGGATCCATAGGCGCTACCTTTGTACTCATGAAACGAAAACAAGGCTTTAGAGCATACAACAAAAAAGCCTACCCTGCCTACTCCTTAACACAGCTACATCTCAATCATCTGTTTGCATGAGGACATGCAACTAGGTGAGCAGGGGAGTATGTTGGGCCCAAATTAAGGTATGTTCTCACCCTGTAAGTACTTCAAATTATGTTATAATTTCGGGGGAATTCCTCTTCATATTGACAATAAAGAGAATAAAGATTATGAAAACGAGAAAAATTAGACTAATGATGAAAAGGATGTTTTTGTAACAGAAAATTGACTTCGCTTATCCCCACATGCAAGAAGGAAAAATGGCTAATAGGAAACGGAAGATAACCAACGGACGCAAGCATATGAGATTCTGGTAACTCCCAGCGGCCGGTAGAAGGCAGACAGACAAATTTGAGTCCAAGAACTCAAATGACAGCCACACGCAGTGGGTTGTATTTTGGGAAATACTTTCGCATTTTTGAAATCACCCTTAAAAAGGCGAAGGACGGACGAGAAGGGGAGTCAGAAAAAAATATAGGAAATTCATTCTGTCATCAACGCATCAGAAACGATCAGTGTAATTGTATTTTTGTAACATCACTGGATGTAATATAGAGCTTTGAACAATAATCTTTTGAAGTTTTTACTGCGCTAGGGCTTCTGGTGGTCTGGGCCCAACCTCTGGAAGTTCCACGCAAGTTTCCATACTCTGTGTAGTTGCGGAACCAATGCTTAAGTATCTGATGCAGTTGTAAATTATATTTCTATTCAATAAAGCTACAGTTCTCTTTCTTCAGTATTGTTAGAAATCACATTCTTGAATTAGGACAATTGTAATCGTATTTTTCGACTTATGGAAATATTTCATTATCAGTAGATAGTTCCAATTCTTTTAATACCTTTGCATTTGAGTTACAGGTCATAGAATAAGTTGATTTCGATGTTATCTGTCTTCATGAATTGCATTCTCCTTTTAGCATAATGAAGCGTTCAACCATCGATCAATGTTGATTAATTAAGTCATAAAGAGAATTCCATTGCAAAAATACTTAACTAATTGTTGTACGATTTATTTAACTCGCTTCAGTTATACTGCTGTTCCATTACTTAACTAATTGTTGTACGATTTATTTAGTTATATTGTTGTTCCATTACTACTCAACTAGTTATACTGTCATTCCATTACTGTTCAGCTAGTTATACTATTTTTCCATTATTGCTCAGTTAGCTAGACTGCTGATTCAATTCAATTCCATTACTGTTAATTTTAGTTAGACTGTTGTTCCATTCAGTTCCATTGTTGTTCAGTTTATTTAGACTGTTGTTTAATTCAATTCAATTGCTGCTTGATTTCCCTAGATTTTTGTTCAGTTCAGTTAGACTGCTGCTTAATTCAATTAGATAGTTGCTCAATCTTGCTGCTAAATCTTAGGTTAAAAACCAATCCAAGCCACCCCTTGAAGGATAAGCAAACTTAAGAAGTTAGAAAATTCTTCCTCATAAGTGACAAGGAGTAACTATTAGACGACCTAACTCGCATATATTATTCCATCACTCTTGAAATAAGAATACTTACCCCAGGTTGATAATTAAATGAGGAAGCACTAGAGTTGTTGATAATAAGCCACCTCTGTGAACACCAACAACAGGGACAGAGGTGACCTGAAATTTTCTCATCATTTTGCATGCCAACAACATCATGCCCAACTGCGTGCCTTGTTCACTGATGGAATTGATTATAAAAGCCCGAGTATTGCATTACACATGGTAGATCTTATGCACATACTCAGGAGTTTTCGCCTCGTAGTTTTTACCCACATGCCCCGGAGGGTTGGGGCCGTGCATGGGAAGGCTAGTAATTCTGTGAACTAGCGTAGCATTGATGGGGCTCCTGTCTTGGATCCATAGGCATCCATCATGAATTAGGGCAAGAAATTGTCGGGCTAGCCGGTCTATGACGTTGTAGTGACCAAAGTGTGGCATCCTTAGCAAGTTCAGGAGCCCAGACCTGGCCAATCCACGCACCCAACGCTGAGGAAAATTTTTGATCCCGTCGTCTACCTGAATTGTGTTAAGGTATAATTCAGGTGCCAGCTTAGGGAAGGCCTCCAAAATGGCCAAGTCGTTATCATTGAATTTGATCTCATGAAGCTTCCCAATAGGTTCACCAAAGATAGGGACCTCTTCCGGGGTCAACGACATATACAAATAAGTGATCAGGCCATCAAGGTTCTTCAGCGTGCACGTCAAGGTCTTGCACGACCGAACAAAGGGAGGTAACCAGTTGATCGAATCGGCAGGCTGGGCCTCCTCCTGAGCAGCATGCACCTGGGGTGTCGTCTTCTGGGATTTTACGTTCCGTGGGGAAGTATGAGGCTTCCCCCCAACCCATTTTGCGGGTTTCAGGGGCTTCAATGAGCCTTCTTCTTTTTCCTTGCCCTTCTTTGTGACTGGGGTGGAGAAAACTTCTTCAGCCTTAGACTCAATCTCCACCACTTCCTTAGTGCCTTGTTCCGTCGAGATTACTGGTTCCGATGGTTCAGCAGGATTTGTAGCCATCATCCTGGCGTGAAAGACAAACTCAGGATTACTACTTTCAGAGGGAGCAAGTTGCTCAGACATAAAACAGATGCTATAGGCATAGAAATTCTTACAACACAAATTCGTCCAGGACAAACATGCCAAGTACGAGCAATTCAAGCGATACGAAACCCCTCTCTAATCTAGCCCACCTATTTTATAGTTTTGGCGATCGCCCAATGGTAGGGTAGATTTCACATGGAACTAACCATCAAGTAAATGGTAAAAAATCTCCAGAAATCGCCTCATTAAATGCTGGCCGGCCGCCCCATCCAATGGTAATTTTTTCTTTTTACCCGATTTAATTGTTCCAATGGCTATTTTTCGCACCCTGGGTGTGCTCAACGTACCCCTGCGCTTCCAGTGCACTCCTGCGCTTTGAGCATAACTCCTGCACTCCTATTCCTTCCAAATGTAATTCTATGTCGCCATAGCCCAACCCGAAAGATCTTTTGTGCCATTTCCTTGCCTCCGTAGTGACCTCCTTCTATGCCTTCATGAGCGTCTGCTAAGATAGCGTGCCTTTCATGCCCCAAAATGTATCTGCGAAGTAAGTCATCAATGCCTAGTTTATATAAATGACCTGCGATAATGGTAAAATCCACCGGCCGGGTAACCAACTCCTTCTTTTTTTGTACCGAATATTCTGTAGGTGCCATGCCTGTTGCTAGGAACTGAATGATATCAGCGAAGTGCACATCAATGACCTTAATGGCGAACACTGTGCATCACGCAATCCTTCCTCCAAGTTAGTGGGTTCCTTTCCCGTCTCACTTTGAGACAAGTGATCCGGCACAACATTCAACTTCCCTATCTTAACTATGACTTCAAAATCGCATTCCTGAAACATCAACAACCATCTGCAACTCCCCCCCCCCCCCCAACACAGGCTTATTCACCAGGTACTTTAAAGCTGAATGATCTGTAAACATCTTAAAGTGTCATCCTAACAGATAGTGCTGATACTTCTATAGTTCATAGACCATGGCCAACCCCTCCCTCTCTGTGGTGGCATAATTGTGCTCCTCACTCGAGAGTTTTTGACTAGCAAATGTGAGTGGGTAATCAATGTCTCTGGCGCCAGGCTATGTAAGGACCGCTCCCAGGCCAATCCCTGAAGCATCAACATGAACATGAAATAACTTTGCCCAAACGGGAAAAATAAGAATAGATGCAGATACCATATTTTCCTTGAGTAGCTCAAAGCTCTTCTCGCACTCGTCATCCCAAAGGAATGAAACATCCTTATTAAGCAGCTTTTCCAAAGGTGCTGTGAGTAGTGCGTATCCCTAAATGAATTTTTTGTAGTAACATGTATGTCCAAGGATGGAATGTAGCTATTTCTCAGTTGTAGGCACTGCCAGATTGATGATAACGGCCACTTTCGTAGGATCCACCCTCAATCCTTATCGGCAAACCATATGTCCAAGCAAGATTCTGAAGGGTATGCAGAAGATACATTTCTTTATATTCAGGAAAATTTGGTGTTTCCGGCAGGCGTCCAACATCATGTGCAGGTTCGAAACATGCGTCTTTACTAAGCCAAAGACAATCCAATCATCGAAATACACTTCGAGGAATTTGTGGATGAATTCCTTGAACACTGCGTCAACTACCCGCAAGAAGATAGCAGGGGCATTCTTGAGTCCAAACGGCATTACGGTATACTGGAAGGATCCCCTTTCAGTGGCAAATGTAGTTTTGTTGCGATTTTCTGGCGCAATTATGATTTGATGGTATCCTAAGAACCTGTCAGTGAATGAGTACTCTTCTTGGCCTCCTACGCTATCCAGCATCTCATCGAAGAATGGTGTCGGAAAGGGGTCATGTACGCAGGTGTCATTTAGCCTGCGTAAGTCCACACAAATTCATATTTCTCCCTTTGTTTTGTTTTTCTGAACCACCACCAGACTTACCCAATCCGACTGTTCGACCGGCTCGATAATACCCGCGGCGAGCATTTTATCGATTCCTTCCGTAATCTTCTGCTTATACTTGCGGTTCAGTCGATAAGGCTGCTGCTTTACAGGGTGCACATCTGGTTTTAGCATGAGGCGCATAACCCCTAGGTCTCCCGTGATCCCTTTGTGCTCCAAAAACTTGGTTGGGAATAAGTCTTGATATTCTGTGAGCAATTTAGCAAATTTTCTTATAGAGTCATCATCCCAGTAGTCCCCAACTTTAGCCAACTTAGGCTAATCTGCCGTGCCACTGTTGACTTCCCACAGTTTCAGAGGCTTTGTCACATCCACAGTCTACAATGGAGGTCTCGCAACTGCGCGCTCCCCCTCTGATTCTGGGATAGAGATATTGTGTGGATCCTCGTTGCACTCTTCTATAGTTATATTCCGACAATTAACAATATCCCACATCTATGTTTCCCATGTGGGTATCACATATGTTGCGTAGGGTGTTAGCCACTTATAAATTATGTTTTACCAAGTGGTGGCTAAACTTGTCTTTTAAAGCCTTCAAGAGATAGTTTCTTTTGAAAACTTATCATCATACTTTTGAAGTCTTATGATGATAATTACCCTTTGAGTTAATCTTCACTGTTGTTTAAATATTAGCCCTAAAGTACCTATTTTTTACTAAGAGAAAGGCTGCTTAAAAACTCCATTTTTCATCATTACACTTCTCCATTTCATCCATAAACCCCTTCATTTGCCTCTCAAAACCATTTTTAACCCTCTTAAACCTTAAATCTCCCTTTATTTTGTTTAAAAGCCCTTTCTTTCATCTATCGGAATCCTATTCAGGCCTTAAAAATCTCTGTTTTTGGCCTTAATCTAGTTTTCTGCACTATAAATTTTTTAAGCCCCGAGAGCTTATTACCTTAAGCCCCTTCCTCCATGCATCCTACAGCCTCGTAAATCGGGCACTAAAATACTTGAAAACCCTTCTCGAACCCTTACTGTCCTTTATTTTTCCATTACCCTAATGTTATGATCTAAACAAATCTAGACCGTTGATCTCTGCAGATCAATGGCCATCGGTCCCCATCCTTCCTCCCATTCACCCTGCCTTACCTTTTCCTCCATCCATCTATCCGCTCCTCCTTTTAAATCTTGACCGTCCATTTAAGAAATCCTACGATCGGGACTTAACCCAATAACCCAAACACCCGTCCACTACGCGACAGAAACGTTACGTCACCATGGACCCCACATACACTTTTACCCCACATCTCTTCATCCATCGCGCTCAACCCGCACCGTTGGATCTGGAGCCTCCAATCCAACGGTTGACGATCAATATCGCATGATTTTCACCCCTCCTTCCCAGTGCGCTACTTCTGCATGATAAAAGTGGTTTTATAAATCCACGTGTCGAACGTTAACACATATCGCATTCCAAAAGCTAATACCACTTACCCCCCCAACTACTACGCGAAAACTGCTTCCGGTTTTCCAAAACCACCCTTTATCATTCCCACACCAAATTAAAAAAATTCAAACCCTGCTTCGCTTCTTCCAAGGGTTTCTCCCTTCTACTGCTGCATTCATCCATTCTCACAGCTCCAAACCACCTTCATGAACCCTCCTAAGCAGTTTTAAACCTATTTTCATAGGATTTAAATAACGATTGTTTGTTTTATGCTGGTTTTATAAGTTAAAGGGTAAAACCCTCCCACAGCCAGTTACAGTATCATAGGTCGAGGATGACGATCCCTGTGGCCTTAGATACAGGTCAGACGGGATCTAAGGGGGTTTGATTTCTCAAGTTTGGATCAATGAGTCATGATCATCGATTCATTAAAACAAAAACCTCCACCTCTGCAAACCCTCTGCGCACCTGCAAACAGAAAACACAGTGAACATCAGGTGATTAAAGAATATCAGTATTAAAGACAGAGGATCAGAGTATAATCAGAGGATTAAAGATATAATCAAAGCTTTAAGGGATCAAGGCACAAATTGAATATCGAAGGCCTAATCCACAGAATGAAGACAAACCTCCAGAAAAGCCTCGAATACCACATCAAAGGGGCTAATTGATTCCCTAGCTACTATATTGCCACCTTGCAGCTTTCTGCCTCAAAGGAATACCTAGATCAAATCTCAGTCTGAAACATTAAGGCCAAAGACAGCTGAACAGTTATTATAAACAAGACAAATATCTCAAACTGTCAGTAGAATTTATTGTAAAGATTAGAAAGTGCCTTAAAGTCAATCTTTTTGCCCACTAAGCCTAAAAAGCAGAGATAGAATAAATGAAACAGAGTTGTAATTCAATGCATTCCTGCCTTATGCCTTGCATGGTTTTCAAGGCTAGGAGTTTCATTTAGTATAGAATTAATTACACTTCAACCCTAGGAACTCTTCCACCTCCTCATTTTCTTATAAAATCTCCTTGAGGAGCACATTGTAAAGGGTTGATTGGTCACTAGTTGTAACACTGGAATTCTCTAAAATAATACATAGTCTGTTTGAAGTTGAAGAAGAAATTGAAGTCTTGGAAGCTTGATGAGGTTTTGACATGCTTGTTCTTGAGAAGGCTCTATCATTGGATCCCTGAGCTTGGTTGTTGGTGATGTATTCTAAATTGTCTGTTGTTTTTCCTATTTTCATTATGTTTCATAAATTCTTGCTACAGTAGGGTGAAAATTTTAGGCTAAGAAATGACTCCTGGAAGCACCTTAGACCTGTTTATCCTTCACTATTTTATGTTTTCTTCTGCTAAGGTATTTTAGAGTCTTTAATCCCTCTCTTTAATCCTTATGCTTGTTTATTTATCTAATATTTCAAATAGTTGGTTCTAGCATGATTTATGGGTTTCCTTGCTTGTCTGCTACCACTTGAAAACTATTTTTGAAGTCCCCCTTTGAAGTACCATTGTTTACAGTTAGCCAAGGAGGTTTGTTTCGATCATACCCTTTGTCCTTGCTTGAACAATTGTTTTAAAGGTCTTTATAATTGTAATCATGGATGTTTTTAGGTGTTCCCTCTTCTATGATTGCAATTATCTGTGAATCTTTCATGTTTTCTAACTCCTTTGAAATAAAATCTTTGAGGAAATAGGATGTGCTCCCGAATCTTAGATTTCATTTTGAAAGTTGTCTTGAAGTCATTATTTGCTTAAAGTGTGATTTGTAGAATTCATGGTTAGCCCTGTATATCAAATACCTCTTTATTGTTCAAGTTATGTTTTTAAGTTCCCTTTGTTGAGAATTAAACTTCTCTTTTCAAAATCATTCATGTCCATCTCATTCACAAGAACTAAAGGATCTTGTGGCCAAGTTAGATTTTCCATTTGATATCCCATATCCATTGATGAGCTTGTTACAACTTTTTCTTGACTCCATTGCCCAATGAATCATACACTTCTTCTTTCTATCTATCTTTCCTAGACCTTTCATGTTATGCCACACCAATCCAACCAACCAAACAAACAAACCAAACAAACACCTGCACTTAATAACTAGTCTAAAACCAATACTTAAAAGCAAACAAGATAAACCTTTGCAAAACAAGTAAATTTGAGAGATCCCTCTCTGAGAACAGGAGGACTAGATCTTAGAACTCTAAAGATTGGTTCTAATGTTGTCTTGTCTTTTGGCTAGCCAATCTATCAAAAATCAGGAACCCCAACATAATGGCGATCACGGTGGCACTTCTGAGTTCATAGTTGCCTAGAAAGCTCTTATAGACTCATTAGTCCTAAAATAACAACATAAAAGTCAGAAAACCCAAAAACATTTCAGATTGGCTTCATAATAAACATTGGTGGTGTACCATAGAACATTTTACCTCCAAGGGAGCTAAAAAATTCCACCAGGTGACTCCACTGGCCTCCAGTAGGCCTATTACTTCACTAGTCCTTGTAAAATCCCCTGGGAATGCATTAAGCAGACCCAATCATGCTAATGGTGGACAACAAAGTTCAAAATATTTCACCTGGCGACTCCACTGAAAGAAGACTTTGAACTGGTTAGAAAGATGCAGTGACCTCTTTATAACTTGAAAACATGGAATCAAGTATAGACAGAGAAGCTAAACTAGACACATTATTGGACATGATTGTAAAAATGATGTACATACTTGACAGAATACTGGATAGGTATAAGGCTGATACAAATATTGATTATCCAGAGCAGCCCATACCTCCTCCCTGTAAAAAAAAAAATCAACCACTACAAGACAAAAAAAACAAGCAAAATATGTATGATGAGCTAGATTGCAAAGAAAGCAATGAAGAAAGTTGTCAAGAAAGTCTTTAAAACCTCCCTTTATCTCGTATTGCACTATTAAGAGAACTTTACGACCAAAATGCAAATGTAAAAAGTGAGCAGTGTTTTGAGGAAACAATAGGCCACCTAGGAAACAAAAAATCTGAAATAGAAGAGAAATTAGCACATAGAGGGACTCTCCCTCTATGTTATGAATCATTTCAGATTTTAAAAGAGAAGTGGCATCCTGACAATACAGTAGAAACAAATCATGAACCTTATATTCGAAGTGAATTCCATGAAAATCACGAGGAGTTGTTTGAAACTGAGATAGATCAGGAAAAAGAAGAAAATCCTCAAAGTTTCTCTGCGAGCACAAGTAATGATTCCCTAGAAGAGGCTCAAGAAGACATCCAGCCTCAAAACCAGTCAATACAAGAGAAAGAGGACTACTGTACTTCTATCCAAAGCAAAGGAAAAATTCCTCTTTTGACAGAAAAATAAATTGACCAAATATTAAACAAACAACCAGCCATCGAATCTTCATTAGAACAAAACACTTATGCTCATCTACCTACTGAACCTTGTTGTCTTGAATTAGAAAACAAACTTGTAGATCAGCTCAAAGAAAAGCCAACTGATAACCCAATATGCTTGATTGGTGATATGGTTTATACTAATGATTTGCCAAATTTTGATCAGTCTGATGATGATGATGAGCTTCAAGCAGAAACTAATCATGCAGGGCAACCAGCAGTTGATTGGTGTCATGAGTTTCACTATCATTAGCTTGAAAGTAGCGGTCAACCAATCCAGTCCATCAGAAATAGCTTTCACATAATTGGGAGTCAACAATCTATTAGTTGTGATGATGAGGTTGAGAAGAAAGAGGAGTTTCTTGAGCAGGATGAGTATAAGGAACCTTATCCTGAAAAGAATGAGGTAATAAAAGATACCCCTACTCAAGAACATGATGATCTCTTCATAAAGTACAGTCCACTAAACCAGAGCTTACCAGGACTACAAGGAAAACATTGCAATATATGATGAGTCCTCTAGTTCAGATGATAACGAAGATGAGGAAGTTTTTCTTTCTCAAGAAAATATTTATCTCGATCCAGTGGAGAAAGAAGAGGTAATCCTGGTTGAAACATATCTTCCAAAAATTCGTAACTAGGTATTATTTCAAGATCCCTATGCTCATTTCTTGAAATTTTTTGAAGAAGGGATAAAGGTTGTTAGCAGCAAGGTGTTATCAGAGGTAAGAAGATTTTTTAACACTGCTGCTAAGAAACAAAAGGAATGGGAGTGGCCCTGTTTGTCCAGCCTGCCCAAAGAGATGAGAAAGGACCAATCATGGAATTATTTACTGGATTTTTTGTACTAGAAAAGAGAGTTCATCAACTAAACATGTAAATATTCCAAGTTAGATTAGGGTAGGTAGGAATTTCAATAAAGCTCAGCTCTTGAGCATCTAGTTAGTCTTTTTGTTTATTTCTCTAAAGAAGAAAAATGAGAAAAATACAAAAACAATAGAAAAGAGAAAAAGAGGGAAGATTGTAAAACAAGAAAGGTACAACCCCATACCAAAAAAGAGAGACAAAATTTGAAAGTGTGCAAGCTCAAATGCCACTCCTAAAAACACACTAGTATGTTAGTCATATAGCCTAATCATGATTAATTAGTTTTTCAATTTACTGTTGATAGGTTAGTGAATTAGATTAGCCAAACAGTACAATCTTGGCTTATCAGTGAGATAGATTAGGATAGAAAAACAAAGGTTCATACAAATTCAAAATCTGAACCTATGAGTTTCAAAAGAAGAAAGGCTCTAATCAGTTTAAATCTTGAGCCAAAGATAGAAAACAAACTGGTTCCAATATGCTTAAAACTTGAACCAAAAAAGAGAGAAAAGACAGCTCAAACAAATTCAAAATCAGAGCTGAAGAGATAATGAAGGATGTTTTAGTTTTCAGATCTTAAGCCTTCACAATTTTTTTTTTTACTTTTCATAAAGACTATGTGCAGCTTGTTTTTATGCCATAGATCTGCAACAAGTCAGACTGCTTAATCCTAACTTGGCTGCTTTTAATTTTCTGTTTTTAGAAAATAGAGAATAAAGGTCTGTCAGACAGTCTAATCCTGGCAGATAGTAGTTAGGTAGTGAAATTATGAGTTCAACTGCTTAATCTGAACTCATGGAGGAATAAGTTTAGACTTAGATTAGTTTACTATTTTCAAAAGAACAAAATGTTTATGAAAAGAGTTTGCCAGTCCAAATGCACTCTAAAAGAAGAAAAAATGTTAGAATCATAGGAGTGGGTAGGTAGAGATGTTGTTTTGATAAAATTCCATTGTTTTCAGATTGATTGCAAAACTTATCAGATCAAAGAAGGCCAACCAAGGAAAGAAAGGTTGCTGCTCAATGGATTAAGGCACTGATTTACTGAAAAGCTAGAGATCAATAGCTGAGTATCTAGACACCTAAAAAGAACTAGCTGTCCTCCCCAAGTGGAGCCACTGTTAGCCACCTATAAATTCTGTTTTACCAAGTGGTGGCTAAAATTTCCTTTTAAAGCCTTCAAGAGATAGTTTCCTTTGAAAACTTATCAACTTTTGAAGTCTTATGATGATAATTACCCTTTGAGTTAATCTTCACTGCTGTTTCACTATTATCCCTAAAGTACTTGTTGTTTACTAAGAGAAAGACTTCTTAAAAACTCCATTTTGCATCATTACACTTCTCCATTTCATTTATAAACCCCTTCATTTGCCTATAAAAACCATTTTTAACCCTCTTAAACCTTAAATCTCCCTTTATTTGGTTTAAAAGCCCTTTCTTTCATCTATCGGAACCCTATTTAGGCCTTAAAAATCTTTGTTTTTGGCCTTAATACAATTTTCTGCACTATAAAGTTTTTAAGCCCCCGAGAGCTTATTACCTTAAGCCCCTTCTCCCATGCGTCCTACAGCCCCACAAATCGGGCGCTAAAAGACTTGAAAACCCTTCCCGAACCCTTACTGTCCTTTATTTTTCCATTACCCCGATGTTATGATCTAAACAAATCTAGACCGTTGATCTCTGCAGATCAACAGCCATCGGGCCCCATCCTTCCTCCCATTCACCCTGCCTTACCTTTTCATCCATCCATCTATCCACTCCTCCTTTTAAATCTTGACCGTCCATATAAGAAATCCTACGATGGGGACTTAACCCAATAACCCAAACACCCGTCCACTACGCGACAGAAACGTTACGTCACCATGGACCCCGCATACACTTTTACCCCGCATCTCTTCATCCATCGCTCTCAAACCACACCATTGGATCTGGAGCCTCCAATCCAATGGTCGACGATAAATATCGCACGATTTTCACCCCTCCTTCCCAGTGCGCTACTTCCGCGTGATAAAAGTGGTTTTAGAAATCCATGTGTCAAACGCTAACACATATCGCATTCCAAAAGCTAATACCGCTTACCCCCCCAACTGCTACGCGAAAACTGCTTCCGGTTTTCCGAAACTACCCTTTATCATTCCCGCTCCAAATTCAAAAAATTCAAACCCTGCTTCGCTTCCGCCAAGGGTTTCTCCCTTCTACTGCTGCATTCATCCATTCCCACAGCTCCAAACCAACTTTATGAACCCTCCTAAGCAGTTTTAAACCTATTTCCGCAGGATTTAAATAACGATTGTTTGTCTTATGTAGGTTTTATAAGTTAAAGGGTAAAACCCTCCCGCAGCCAATTACAGTATCATAGGCCGAGGATGACGATCCCCGTGGCCTTAGATAAAGGTCATACGGGATCTAAAGGGGTTTGATTTCTCAAGTTTGGATCGATGAGTCATGATCATCAATTCATTAAAACAAAAACGTTCACCTGTGTAAACCCTCTGCGCACCTGCAAATAGCAAACACAGTGAACATTGGGTGATTAAGAATATCAGTATCAAAGACATAGGATCATAGCATAATTAGAGGATTAAAGATATAATCAAAGCTTTAAGGGATCAAGGCACAAATTGAATATCGAAGGCCTAATCCACAGAATGAAAACAAACCTCCAGAAAAGCTTCGAATACCACATCAAAGGGGATAATTGATTCCCCAGCTACTATATTGCCACCTTGCAGCTTTCTGCCTCAAAGGAATGCCCAGATCAAATCTCAGTCTGAAACATTAAGGCCAAAGACAGATGAAGAGTTATTATAAACAAGACAAATATCTCAAACTGTCAGTAGAAGTTATTGTAAAGATTAGAAAGTGCCTTAAAGTCAATCTTTTTTCCCACTAAGCCTAAAAAGCAGAAATAGAATAAATGAAACAGAGTTGTAATTCAATGCATTCCTGCCTTATGCCTTGCATGGTTTTCAAGGCTAGGAGTTGCATTTAGTATATAATTAATTACACTTCAACCCTAGGAACTCTTCCACCTCCTCATTTTCTTATAAAATCTCCTTGAGGAGCACATTGTAAAGGGTTGGTTGGTCACTAGTTGTAACACTGGAATTCTCTGAAATAATACATAGTCTGTTTGAAGTTGAAGAAGAAATTGAAGTCTTGGAAGCTTGATGAGGTTTTGACATGCTTGTTCTTGAGAAGGCTCTATCATTGGATCCTTGAGCTTGGTTGTTGGTGATGTATTCTGAATTGTTTGTTGTTTTTCTTGTTTTCATTATGTTTCATTAATTCTTGCTACAGTAGGGTGAAAAGTTTAGGCTAAGAAATGACTCCTGGAAGCACCTTAGACCTATTTATCCTTCATTGTTTTATGTTTTCTTCTGCTAAGGTATTTTAGAGTCTTTAATCCCTCTCTTTAATCCTTATGCTTGTTTATTTCTCTAATAGTTCAAATAGTTGGTTCCAGCATGATTTATGGTTTTCCCTGCTTGTCTTCTACCACTTGAAAATTGTATTTGAAGACCCCCTTTGAAGCACTATTTTTTACAGTTAGCCAAGGAGGTCTATTTCGATCATACCCTTTGTCCCTGCTTGAAAAATTGTTTTAAAGGTCTTTATAATTGTAATCATGGATGTTTTTAGGTGTTCCCTCTTCTATGAATGCAATTATTTGTGAATCTTTCATGTTTTCTAACTCCTTTGAAATAAAATATTTGAGGAAATAAGATGTGCTCCCGAATCTTAGATTTCATTTTGAAAGTTGTCTTGAAGTCATTATTTGCTTAAAGTGTGATTTGTAGAATTCATGGTTAGCCCTGTATATCAAATACCTCTTTATTGTTCAAGTTATGTTTTTAAGTTCCCTTTGTTGAGAATTAAACTTCTCTTTTCAAAATCATTAATGTCCATCTCATTCAAAAAAACTCAAGGATCTTGTGGCCAAGTTAGATTTTCCCTTTGATATCCCATATCCATTGATGAGCTTGTACAACTTTTTCTTGACTCCATTGCCCAATGAATCAGACACTTCTTCTTTCTATCTATCTTTCCTAGACCTTTCATGTTCTGCCATGCCAATCCAACCAACCAAACAAACACCTGCACTTAATAACTAGTCTAAAACCAGTACTTAAAAGCAAACAAGATAAACCTTTGCAAAACAAGTAAATTTGAGATATCCCTCTTTGAGAATAGGAGGAATAGATCCTGGAACTCTAAAGATTGGTTCGGATGTTGTCTTGTCTTTTGGTTATCCAATCTATCAAAACTCAGGAACCCCAACATAGGGGATGGATTCACCAAATACAAAGGTATTGATATCCTGCAGAGCTTCATCAAGCGCCTTCGATTCTCTTTTTAACCCGAATGTCCCCAAAAATTCATCCTTTAAGGTTTCCCATTGGCTGGTGCATTGATGTAGCTTCGCATCTAGGTATCATGCGGTGGGAATTGGTCCCAAGGCATGAATAAGCAAGTGAACCCATTCTTCTGTAGTACGATCACACCATTTCTCCATCTAGGTGAAAAAACGATTTCACACGGATCGGGGCCAAGAAATGTCTTGACACGCACATCGACCGTGAGTAGGACCATCATATCCCGACATTCCTCCCACTCCCGGAATGCCCCCCTTATGCGTTTCCCACCATCTTACGGTGTTGCACGCATGGCTAGATTAAGGGCCCATAAATCTTCGTTCTCTAGGCACCTCAGCCCTCGAATATTCGCAAATACTCTTTTATACTATCGAAACCATCAAAGTAGCAGCGCGTTCTCTTACCTCGAAGATGTACGGTAGTTCCTTTGTAATTCGCGGCAGTGTAAGCACGGAGACATCATGCGGACGATTTTTGCCAATTTTCCATTTCCTCGTCGAAGTCGTAGAAGCATTCGCTATCTCTTTCCCAGTAAAAGAACCCCATCGGCCATAGTATTGATATAGTCCACTGTCCCTCGTAGTTAAATTATAGATGTGATCCACCCTCTTCTTCTTCATGCACTAGTTCGTATACCTTTCTCCTTCGTGGGTCGAGTGGTACAATCACCCTGTGTTCCTTCGGTTTTCGAACACCATGCTTCTTTTCTACAAATTGATAATACGCTAATATCAATGTCCCATTCCAATCCTAGGAGCCCAAGATTGGGAGTCCGCATCTTCTACAATCTGAATGACCTCAAAAATCACTCAAAATTTGACTCATGCGATGTCTACCACGATCTTGATAATCTTCCCAAAGGTATGACCTTCATGTTGATTAGACATGCGCAGACGGATAGTGGACCATTCTAACTTAGGTTCTCCCATTCACCCTGCCAGGTTTTCTTAGGGTAGTACATTCACATCCGAGCCCAGTCCACAATAACTGATCCATCTCATAGTCACCAATCGCGCGGTTAACCACATCTCTACGCCGGTGCGTCTCTTATGCTTATATAGTTTGTGCACATCCTTAACTTCCATAGATGAGGTTGTTGCTTTTATGCACAACTATCTATCAAGGCTTGGGAGGTTTCTATGGTCCTTTTTTTTGCGTCTTACTTCATACATGCCCTGCAGAATGGTTTGACCTCATCATCTACTTTGGGGTTCACGAGGCGTGAGGAGTAGGTGCCTCAACCTTAGAAAAATCTTAGTGAGTCTGCGAGAAAGGTTTCCTTTTATTTACGTAAGTCCGAACCTTCGTGTTTAACGATCCACTTTACGCGATGAGAGACTCCACCTAGCCTTCTCTCGTAGCTCCTCCGTGCACATGCGCATTTGCGTGTTATAACATTAACACTTGGTCCTTCATCTCGAGGTTCCAACTTGACCCTTTTCGTATATTCTTCATAGGTGTCCGCCTGCTTTCCCCCGCATCTTAGCCATCGAGATCCGGCAATCTTCGACCGCATGATCCGATTGTCTACGATGTCCGTAGGATTGTCTCGCAGAGTCCACGTGGTCCCCTTGCAAAGTGCCCCATTTCCCACTCGTTATAGCAAAAATATGTTGTCCTCTCCCTCTACCGAGCCTCGACCTCGACCCCTCCTCCGCCCCCGAGTCGGGGAGCCGCGTATGCTTTGGGGAGTCTCGGCGAGGACGGATCCGACTATGCCTATATATACTTTCTCTATCTATCACCGGATCATACGTACGATAGTTCGCTCATCATGACCTACGTACTCTACGGAACTCGCACCATTGTTGCTGTTTCGTGGGACATATGTGGCAAATCGGGGGCAATGGTTGGTATCGTGCAGCTCAGAACGTACGAAAATCATTGCACCAAAGCACCGTTTGTCCACTTGGTCCTGCGAGCTTTCCCCTAGGCCACAACGGATCGGGGTCCCCTCAGCCCTATGATGAGTACGCATGACTTGGTGTGTCCATTCACCCCCGCATCGTATGCACCATGTTCGGGCTAGCCTCCATTCCTCCTCCTCGTAGATTCCGGATCTCTATACGTACTTTTCTACTCGTCTTGTATGTTTGTTGCACTCGTAATTGGGTATCATCTCTTGGCGAAGATTATAGCTTTCATCGCAATTTCCAAGGCCTTTTTCCTACTGATTCAATGGCTTTATGTCCCATTAGCACGTGTGTGGGGCAAGCAATATAGAAATGAACCACTCCATGTCTTGCCTGTCATTGTATAGAAATCCTCCTTCTCTAATTGCCTTTTTAACCGTTGGTCGGCCCTCCCATACGATTCAAACGGTCCCTGGTCTGATATCCTTCGGGATCATTCACTATCCGGGAGAGTGGGACTTGGCTTCTTGAACTGTTTCAAGGAGGTTTTAATCTCTTCAATGGTTAGCAGTCTCACATGTTGGTCAATGTATCCCATTTACAGTCCAATGCTCTTCCTTCAAAGGCGAGGGATAGCATCTCTTTCACTGCGTCACTAGCTAGATTATGTGTAGTCCATTCGGCGACCTCGTGACAAAATAGAACCAATCCATATCTTCATCCCTCATGCCTTTGAAGGTGGGTAGCTTCATGTGTGGGAGGCCATATCGTCTTCTCAGTGGTGGAGGTGGTGATTTCTTACCCTATGAGGGGGTTCGAGTGTGGCATGACGGAGAACTCGCACAGCGGTAATTTCTACCTGATTGTAGACGATTGATCTCCATCTTGATTAGTTCTATAGTATGTTACCACTGCACATTGTACCCTCACTTTTATCTGGGAGCTCATTCACTATGTGTCTACATAGAACGCTCTTTCCGTACAATAATATCTTAATCGACAATGGTAAGGGTTTTTGGAAACTTACTCCGGAAACCCTTGAAGAACCCTTCATTTTACTCGAATAGGAAAAATAATTGATTGATGGCAAACTCTGTCACAAACCCTCCTAGCGACATTGTCCACCCGATGATCTACCGAAATTTACGAGTGATGGTGTTATGCGATCTTTTTCTGACTCATCGGATCAACTTTGGTCCACGCTGAGTGACCTGCTCATCCTTCCAACACTTCTAGAAATCTACCCGAGAATTGCAAGCCACTCCGCAATCTCGATTGCAAATGTCACAAAGAAAATTTCGTAGATCTCTATGAAAATGTATTTATTCTTCCACTTTTCTTGCCGTCAACCTTGTGCTTCGCAATTCTCTTTTATCGCAAATTCTTGAATTTTTTTTCAAACCACTCTTCAATTTCTTTCTTCGTCGTGTTTCCAATATTCTCTTGGCATTACCTAATATCTCTCGAAAATTCTCCCAGTCCCCGAAAAATAGAACCATTTTTTGGCTCGAGGGGTCCCTGACCTAGGTTCGAGGTTAAGGTTTCGTGCCAAACAAACTCCTATACTCATCGGCCCTTTTCGGCAATGACCTACTTTCGCAGCCAAATTCTCACCCGAAGTAGTATGGGAGGGGGTGTGCGAACTCGCGTTTCCCGCACCGAGAGAGTGCGGGGTAAGTCAAGAAGAGCTCGCGTTCCTCGATTACCAACTTCGTATTTAACATATCTAGTTACGAGCACTTATATCATAGAGCTCCTAGCTACTAATTACCTTCGCATCCACGTGCGTAACACTGAGCTATCAAGTATAAAAACTATAATTATAGATCATAGATTCATATACTCAAAAAAACAAGGACATTCTCATGACTATAAAACAGAATCTATTCGCAGTGTTCACTAATCAAGTATAGTCCATGTTAGCACGAGCCAATATCAGCCATAGATATCATCATTCGCATCAGACACTATCATAGGTAATATTATAAACACATCACAATAGATCACAGTAATACTCCTTATTATAATAAAGATAGATCCGCAACAACAACGAATAATCAACGATGAAATGTAACATGATTCAACAATTCGCATGAAAAATTATTACATAAACTCGGGATAATGTAGAGGTACTCTAACCCGTATTCGCATATATTAGCCTCAAAAACCCAATACAATCCAACACATGTGCACAGCGACACAGTAGGGGTCTTCACATAGCAGTAGACTAAGGATCTCCACGCACAGCTAGTCAGAGTCCTTACCTCAGCAAACCCAAACAAATCTAAAAATTTGCAACTATCATCAATCTCTATCTTTCCTTCTTCCTAAGACTAAAAAAGGTTCATCTATTTATGCTAATTTTTTCCTATGAATCTAATGGTCTGTTAACTATGGTTGGCGGACTCTTGGTCTACCCTCGACCTATTAGCAATGCGCAGGGGCTTTGACCCACCCCAAAACCCCTACTGAAAATGGACAAAATTCGAGAGCTATAGGAGACCCTGCTCCAATAGTTGGTATTCGCAAAGGGAGCCACTAACTCGTCAAATTCACCTCTTCAAGAAGGCGACAAAGGTGAATTTACAAGGTATAGATCTTCCTTTAATCAAGTTCCTTTTCTAATTATGATAAACATGGAAAATCCCTCACATAATATTTGGAGAAAATTTACATGTTCCTTTTGTGGTTTGAATAACCATACGTTTCGGGTGTTGGAAGAAGATATCTCAATACACACAGAAACTTTCATAACAAAGGAGACAGAAGCCAAAGTCCAAAGTGGACAATGCAAACCATGTTCAAAAAATAAGATGCAATTATTTTTGACTCATTGCTGCTAAAAACGTGGTCATCTATAGACAAGTGTTGGACTTTGTATCTCAACAAGTCATCCACGACATAGAAGAAGGTGGAGGGACATTTTGACAAGAATGGAAAAGAGAGTCCATATTTGATGTGTGTCAGGATGATACACATGATGAAGTTTAGATGAAAGAAGTGCCATTGAAGTGGTTTGGAAAGGGATGGTTAGATTTCTTAACCAATTAAGGCCTTGCATTTATTTGATTATTGAAGCAAATCTTGCCTTATTGATGCATTTATTTTCTCTTGAAAGTATGTTTCATATTGCGCAAAGAAATATGTGGGAAAAGTAGAGTTATGTTGACTCACTTAGATGCAGCAAAGATGGCAATCTGTAGTTGCAATTTGAATGTGAATGCATTTTCTTTTTCTTTAGAATGCATGTTGCATGTTTACGCCTGTGAAGGTGTTTGAAAAGTGGAGTATGTTGACTCACTTTTTTGCAACAACTTTGGTCATTTCAGCTCTTTATTAATCGTACATACCAATGGGATTCTTGTACTTATGATTGTACTTGTGAGAGAGTTGAGCATCTGTATACATGCATGAGAGTTTGTGTGTGTGAAAAATGGAATTTTTGATAGTTTTATTTTGCTTAAACATGCATGAGTGAGTGACTTGTGTTGGTTGATTTCTTTTCTAACATGTATGTTGTCAACTGAGAGTGTTGATCATTTTTGGCATCCATGATCGATTGACTTGTGTTGATCGATTGCTCTGTTACATGTATGTATTATCGACTTGGAAGAGTTGATTTAGTTTCCAAGGATGAAAGGGAGATGTTGACGAATTGTTTCATGAGATGTGAAATTATTTTTTTGTTTTGGGAAAAAGAATCGTCTACGTTGTACATGATTTTTGTTTGAATTAAGAGTCAATAGTTTGAAGATGCATGTTTTGTCAACTTGTGTTTGGTCGATGGGTTTGTACACTCGAAGATGTAAGAATGCATGGTGATGTTCACAGGGATGTGACATTTGTTACTTTGAAGGAGAAAAAGGGAAGAGGTCATCCCAATTTGTGTTTCTTGCATAAGGTGTTTCAAGTTAATGGTTTTTCTCGTGACAAGATGTCTCGTGATTTTTGGAAGGTCCCACTCTTGAGCGAGAGGCTCATGATTAGCCTTCATTCTCAAATCATGGCATGAGTAACTTTGTCAATACTCGAGGATGATGGAATCTAAGAAGCGGATGATTAGTCCCTATATTACTAGTTTAGTCCCTTATTTTTTTATTAGTGTAGCCCCTCTTATTGTTGTTGTTGTACCTCTATAACTCCCGCAATATTGTTATTATTACGCCCTACATTGCTATGGTTAGGTCGGCTAGGATTATATTGTGGGCTCATGGACTCCTATATAGAAGGAGGTTTTGGTCATTTTTATCATCCAAGAATTGTTCATTTATGTAATGTATTGAGGTTTCTCTAAGAGGCTATTTTCTAAGGCGTTGATCTCTCTTTTCTTCTACTTTTGGAGCTGCTTTCATAACATTTTGTATCGTAGCTTTTGTGACTTAGGGTTTCACTATCTCAACAAAGTCATTGTGGGAATTTTTCTATAAATTTTTTTTATACGAAGGTTCGAGCTGAAAATTTCAGAGCAAGAAGCCAAAATCCCGAGGAAAAAGTGTCGCAAAATTTCGCGATCTTTTTTTCGCAATATTTTCGGAGATATGATCTGTGGAATTTAGGGCATTTTACAAGCTCATGAATTTAACCTAAACAGGTCATCGCGGAATTTTTCACTATAAATTTTTTTCTATGAGGGTTCCCAAAAGATGAAAAATTTTTCGCAGTAGTGAAGCTAAAAAATATCGAGGAACCTCTTGTCAAAATTTCATATCTTTGTTCGCAATATTTTGTGAGATATGAAATTTTGTGGAAGGTAGGATTGTTTCAGGCTCCCCAAACTTTCATCTCAAAGAGGTGATCGTGGGGAAAAATGTCATAACTCTCTCTCCGAGTGCTTCGGATTGGGACTCGTAAAAAAACGACCGCAAGTACATGGAATTTAGTTTTTGGCAGTATCAATTTCAGAGTCAAAAGGAGGAAACATAGACATGTGGAAATTCATACAAGTTCAATCTATCGAACCAATCCATAATTAGGTCATCATGGGATATTGGGCATAAGTTTGTCCCCGAAGTTTCAAATCAAGTCGGATTCGGTGGCATTCGAAAGAAGATTCGGAAGGCTACGTTAGGGGCCAAATTTTAGATATTGAAAGATGATAGAAATCGCGAGAGATAATTCGGCTTTAATATCGAGCTCCTCAAAAGCAAGAGGAAAAGGTGTATTTTTTTCGAATTACATAAGTCTCGTTTGAAAAAAAAATAGTTTGAATTTATTCCCAAAGGGGAATATTGAAGAACAAATATCGGGTATTGGGTTCTAAAATTCCCCCCTAAAAAGAATTCAACACCCATTAATCCTTCGATGCTCTGCTATGACTCATGAAGACGAAGAAACACAACATGAGATATCAAAATTAAAAGAGCAAGTGCATAAAATTTCGCATATAGCAAAAGAGCAACAAAAAATGAAATGCAGTTCTAAGAAAAGCAGATGGAAACTAATATGGATGGTTTTGAAGAAAAGACGTGGAAGCTAAGATGAATGATTTGGAAGCTAAGATAAATGGCATGGAAGTGGGCATGGAAGCTAAGATGGATAGCATGGAAGCTAAGATCAATGAAAAAATGAAAGACAACATGGAAAACATGAAGAATGATTTGGAAAAGTTGATAGCAAGAAATGGAAACTAATATGGATGGTTTGAAGAAAGACGTGGACGCTAAGATGAATGGTTTGGAAGCTAAGATAAATGGCATGGAAGTAGGGCATGGAGGCTAAGATGGATGGCATGGAAGCTAAGATGGATGATATGGAAGCTAAGATCGATGAAAAATGAAAGACAACATGGAAAACATGAAGAATGATTCTGGCAAAGTTAGACATGAGAAATGTTTTCTAATGGAGAAAATATAGTAGAGGAAACTCATGATGAGAAAAAAATAAATGTTAATCATGATTTCATAAACTTTAATGTTGATTGGAAGAACCACCATATTCCAAAGATGGATATGAGGAAGTTTGATGGCAAGGATCCCGTAACATGGATACTATAGATGGAACAATATTTTGATCTCAATAATGTGAAAAAAAACACAAAAGGTATACATTGCAACTTTACATTTAGAACAAAAATACATTTTTATAGTATCTATGGATTTGCTCTCATGAAAAATTGTCACTGGTCAATTTTTACGGAGAAAATGATAGCACATTATGAGGATACAAAAAATCAACACCTTCTTTCAGCGAACCGAGTAAATCTCAAACAAAATGGTTTAGTGGCGAAGCACATTGAAGACTTCCAAAAATTGAATATAAGGGTAATCGATATTCTAGAGGAACACGGAGGGATTGATGTCTTCATAGGGACTTTAAAGGATAACATCCAACATGAAGTTCACATTTGGGAACCCGAGTCATTGAAAAGGCATTCGAGTTGGTAAGAAAAATTGAATGTAAAATTATGGCAATAAGGAAGTCTACCACTCACATATATAAAGATGGTAGTGTTGCTACTCCTATACTTCCACAACCTACAAGGTTGACACCACAACAATTGGAAGAAAAAAATAGCAGAAAATGGCTATACTACGAGCTAGATAGCAAATACACTAAAAGTCATAAGTGTGATGAGAAGAAATTATTTTTACATAGATTGTGAAGAGGAAGAAGAAAATGAACAAGAATCTTCAAAAGAAGAAGATATACACTGGGAACCAACACTAGAAGAGGAAGAAATGGCCTAAAACCATAATCATGTAATGCATTGGCAAGAATTTCCATGTTGTGTAACCAGCTCCAAAAATAGAAGAAAAGAGATATCAACGCCTTAGAAATGAGCCACTTCGAGGGGGAAACCTCCAATACATTACATAAATGAACAATTCTTGGATGATACAATTTACAAAACCTCCTTTCTATATATAGGAGTCCATAGGGCCATAATGTAATCCTAGTGGGCCACAATGTAATCCTAGCCGACCTAACAATAATAATTTAAGGGCACAATAATAACAAAATGGGAGTTACAAGGGTACAATAATAACAATAAGGGGGTTACACTAACAACAATAAGGGACTATACTAGTAATATAGGGACCTAACATGCCCCTCTCCTTCAAAAAAGTGTTGTCCTCAATGCTTGAGTAGCTCTGGGTGCTTTTGCATAAAATTCTCATCCTCCCATGTAGAATCTTCGGTGGGTAAGTTCTTCCACTTGATGAGATACTCTGAAATTGATCGATTCCGTAGCTGTCGAGTTCTTGTTTCCATGACCACTTCAGGTTCCAATATGATTTTTCCTTCCTCATCAAGTTCTGGCAATATTGTTTGAACTGGAAGATTTTCACCTATAACCTTTTTTAAGAATGAAACATGGAAAACTGGATGTAATCACGAAGAAGCAAGAAGCTCCAATTTTTATGCCATAGAACCAATATTTTGCAACACCTTGTAAGGACCATAGTACTTTGGTGATAATTTATTATCCTTCTTAGCTTGCTTGAGGGACATTTGTTTGTATGGTTGTAGCCGTAAAAATACCCAATCTCCTACATCAAAACTTCTCTCGCTACGATGTTGATCTGCCTGTTGTTTCATTCGATTTTGTGCCAAATTCAGGTTATCCTTTAAGAGTTAGAGAACTTCTTGCTGATGCTCGATGTGATCTTCCACTGCTTGAACCTTCGAATTTTCCCTTAAAGATGATGTGATGGATGGTGGATGATATCCATAAAGTGCCATAAATGGAGTCATTTTTGCTGCAGTATGGAAGGAAGTGTTATACCACCATTCAGCAAGAGGTAACCACTTGACCCATTGTGTTTGTTTATCAGATACAAAACAACGAAGATATCCTTCCAAACATTTATTTACGATCTCGGTTTGACCATCAGATTGAGGATGATAAGATGAGCTATGAGCTAATTGAGTACCCAAACAAGAAAATAACTCCGTCCAAAAATTTCCAGTAAAAATGGGATCTCTGTCGCTCACAATAACCCTTGGGCTTCCATGTAGCTTTTGAATTCTGTCCATAAATGTAGTAGCAAGTGTACTTGCTTTAAATGGATGAGATAATGCACAAAAGTGTGCATACTTGGTAAGTCTATCAACTACCACCATGATGACACTCTTTCCTTCGGACTTAAGTAAACCTATGATAAAATCCATTGAAATCTCCTCCCAACGTTGACTTGGAATGGATAAAGGTTGTAGAAGTCCCGGGGTCTTAATTGTTTCCACTTTATTCTGCTGGCAAACCAAACATTCCGCCACAAACTTTTGAATATCGGATTTAAGGCCATCCCAAAAAAATTCTTTCTTCACCCTGTGGTAAGTTTTTAAAAATCCTGAGTGTCCTCCTAAAGGAGAAGTGTGCAATTCCGGAAGAATATTTTGTTTTAGTTGGGAATTCTTACAAAGATATAAGCGATCTTTGTACCATAAGGAATCATTTTTCCAACTAAATGTATCAGATGTACTAGGATCTTGCTGCAACTTTTGAATGAGTGTCCATACATCTTTGTCCTTCTTCCATTCATCTCTCGCTTCGGTTATCCAATCTGGTTGGATAATAGAAATGGCACAAAGCAATGCTTCCACCTCTTCATTCTTTCTTGAGAGTGCATCTGCAACAACATTAAGCTTTACTTTTTTGTAGATTATTTCAAAGTCATAACCCAACATCTTTGTGACCCATTTTTGCTGCTCTTCTGACGATAGTCTTTGTTCCAAAAAGTGTTTAAGACTATCGTGATCGGTTTTTACCTTGAAGTGTCTTCCCATTAGGTAAGTTCGCCATTTATTTAGTGCATGGAGTATTGCTAACATTTCCTTCTCATAAATAGGTTTCTGTAAATAATTTCCTTTGATTGGACGACTTTCAAAAGCAATGGGTCTTCCTTCCTACATTGAAACCGCATCAATTCCATTTCCTGAGGCATCACATTCCACAATAAAGGTTTTTGTGAAGTCTGGCGTAGCTAAGACCGGTGCTAGGCACATTTCCTCTTTAAGACGTTCAAAGGCCTTAGTTGCTTCAGGAGTCCATGAAAATGCATCTTTCTTCAATAATGTTGTTAGAGGTGCTGCTATTCTCCCATAATTCTTAACAAACTTGCGATAATACTCTGTTAACCCGAGAAATCCTCGCAACTGCTTTATGGTTGTGGGAACTTTCCATTCCTTAATGGCTTTAATTTTGTTAGGGTCCACTTTAACACCCTCGTGAGATACAATATGACCCAGATATTCCACCTCTTGTACTCCAAAGAAACATTTGGACTTTTTTGCATATAATTGTTTCTCCTGCAATAGTTTGAGCACCCTGTCAACATGTTCAACGTGATCCTTCCAAGACCTGCTGTAGATTAGTATATCATCAAAAAATACTAGCACAAATTTTCTAAGGAAGGGTTTGAAAATGGAATTCATCGACCCTTGAAATGTAGAAGGTGCATTGGTAAGGCCAAAAGGCATGACCAAAAATTCATAATGACCCTCATGAGTTCGAAATGTTGTTTTTGGAATATCTTCGGTCTTCATTCTAATTTGATGATATCCTGAATGAAGATCCAACTTGGTAAAATAAATTGCTCCATGTAATTCATCCAATAATTCATCGATCACAGGAATGGGAAATTTATCTTTAATGGTGAGCTTATTGAGCTCCCTATAATCCGGACACATTCGCCATGATCCATCCTTCTTGTGTACCAATACTACGGGAGCAGAGAAAGAACTTTGACTAGGTTGAATTATACCCGCCTCTAACATTTCTGCAATCATACGTTCAATTTCACTCTTTTGGAAGTAAGGATATCTAGAAGGCCTGATGTTTGGAGGAACACTTCCTGGAATCAAATGAATAGCATGATCATGATCACGAATAGGTGGGAGTCCTTTGGGAGTTTCAAACACCTTGGAATGATTGTCCAGGACTTGTTGGAGATCTGCAGAAATAGATGATTTTGATGTTGGAACTTCTAGTGAGCATAATTGTGCAATTACGCCTCGCTGTTCTTTCTTTAGAAGCTTTGTCATGACATTAGAGCTTATTATCCTTCTTGGCTTCCCTGCAATACCCCGTAATTCGACTTCCTTTCCTTCTGAAAAAAATTTCAAGAAAAGTTCTTGAAAATTAAAAGCTACCGTCCCCAAAGATTGTAACCTTTGTACTCCTAGTACAACATCAGCACCTCCCATAGGAATGGAAAGCATTGGACTAGTCAATACATATTCCCCCATGGTTAGCTTGATATTATGGAATTTCCTAGAGCAATTTATAGTTCCTCCATTTGCAACCATCACTTGGCATTCTGGTGCTGGGTATAGGAAACAATTTAATTCCTTGGCTACCTTACAATGAATAAAATTATGGGTGCTACCTGAATCAATCAACACTATTACCTTTCTCTTCTTGATTTGTCCTTTTATCTTGAGAGCTTGAGGAGTGGTAATTCCTGCCAGTGCATTACACGATATGGTTGGATTCATTTCTTCCTCTTCTGGGGCTGGTTCCTGGTGTATATCCTCTTCTTTTTCATTTTCTTCTTTCTCTTCACAATCTATGTAAAATAATTTCTTCTCAGCACACTTATGACCTTTAGTGTATTTGCTATCACAACTGTAGCAAAGCCCTTTTGCTCTTTTTTCTTCCAATTCTTGTGGTGTCAACCTTGTAGGTTGTGGAAATCTAGACGTAGCAACACTTCCTTCTTTATAGAATTGAGTGGTAGGCTTCCTTGTCGCCATAATTTTACATTTAACTTTTCTTGCCAACCTGAATGCCTTCTCCAATGAATCGGGTTCCAGAACGTGAACTTCATGTTGGATGTTATCCTTTAAAGTACCTATGAAGAGATCAATCATGTGTTCCTCTGGAATATCAGTTACCCTTATATTCAATTTTTGGAAGTCCTCAATGTGCTGCCCCACTAAACCCTTTGTTTGAGATTTATCAATTGGCTAAAGAAGGTGTTGCTCTTTGTATCCTCATAATGTGCTATCATTTCCTCCGTAAAAATTGACCAAGTGACAATTTTTTTACGGGAGCAAAGCCATCGATACCATACAAATGTATTTTGTTCTAAATGTAAAGTTGCAATGCGTACCTTTGTGTGTTTTGCACGTTATGGAGATCAAAATATTGCTCCATCTGTAGTATCCATGTTACAGGATCCTTTCCATCAAACTTCCTCATATCCATCTTTGGAATATGGTGGTTCTTCCCGCCAACATTAGAGTTTATGAAATCACAATTAACATTTATTTTGTTCTCATCATGAGGTTCTTCTACTATCTTTTCACCATTAGGAAAACTTTCTTGTATCAACTTTGTCAAACCTTCCATGTCTGCTTTTAGAAAATTCTTCATGTTTTCCATTTTCTCATCGATCTTAGCTTCCATGTCATCCATCTTAGATTCCATACCAGCCTCCATGCCATCCATATTAGCTTCCACGCCATCCATCTTAGCTTGCACGCCATCCATCTTAGCTTCCATGCATTTCTTCAAAACTTCCATTTCATTTTTTGTTGCTCTTTGCGAGAGTGAAATTTGTTGCACTTGCTCTTGTAATTTTGATAGATCATGTTGCAATTCTTTGTCTTCATGAGTCATAATAGAGCTTTCCAAAGGCTTAATGGGTGTTGAATTCTTTTTTGGGGCCATTTTATAATCCAATACTGATATCTATTCTACAATATGCCCTTGCAATCAATTCAACTTGATTCTTCAAACAAGACTTATGCAATTCGGAAAAAACAATACACACATTTTACTTGCTTTTGAGGAGCTCGATATTGAAATTGTATTATCTATGTGATTGTGGCTCTTATATATCTGAAATTCAGCACTGAAGTAGCCCTCTGAAATCTCTTTTTAATGCCACAAGTTTGACCTGATTTGGATTCTCCAAGACAAAGTTGTGTCTAATATCCCACAATGACCTAATTATGGACTGGTTCAGTAGAGCGAACTTGTACGACTTGCCACGTGTCACTATTTTGTCCTTTGTCTCTGAAATTGATAGCCAAGAAACAACAGTCTGTGTACTTGTAACCAATTTTTACGGTACTCCAATCCGATGCCCAGAGAGAGAGTTATTGAAATTTTTCCACGATCACCTCTTTGAGATGAAATTCAAAAGCCTGAAAAAGCACTACCTTCCACAGATCATATCTCCAAAAATGTTGCCAACCAAGATCTAAATTTTTTTGATGACTTTCCTCAGAATTTCAACTTCACACCATATGAATTTCAGATTCTGAAACTTCGTAGAAACAAAGTTATAGCGCAAATTCCACGATGACCTGTTTAGGAGCTTGAGAAAATACCTAACTTCCACAGCTCATATCTCCGAAAATATTGCAAACCAAGCTTTGAAATTTTTAGAAAATCTTCCTCAGGATTTCGGCTTCGCACCCTAAAAATTTCAGCTTCTGAAACTTCGTAGAAAAAAAGTTATAGCGAAAATGCCACGATGACCTGTTTGGAGCAGCGAAACCCTAGAATCCAAAGCTCTGATACCAAATGTTGTGTAACCAGCTCCAAAAATAGAAGAAAAGAGATATAAACGCTTTAGAAATGAGCCACTTCGAGGGGGAAACCTCCAATACATTACATAAATGAACAATTCTTGGATGATACAATTTACAAAACCTCCTTTCTATATATAGGAGTCCATGGGGCCATAATGTAATCCTAGTGGGCCACAATGTAATCCTAGCCGACCTAACAATAATAATTTAAGGGAACAATAATAACAAAATGGGGGTTAAAAGGGTACAATAATAACAATAAGGGGGTTACACTAACAATAATAAGGGACTATACTAGTGATATAGGGTCCTAACATTCCATTCCTCAAACTCTCAAGATAAAAGGACATATCAAGAAAAAAAAGGTAATAGTGTTGATTGATTCGGGTAGTACCCATAATTGTATTCATTGTAAGGTAGCCAAGGAATTTAATTGTTTCCTATACCCAGCACCAGAATGTCAAGTGATGGTTGCAAATGGAGGAACTATAAATTTCTCTGGAAAATGCCATAATATCAAGCTAACCATGGGGGAATATGTATTGACTAGTCCAATGCTTGCCATTCCTATGGGAGGTGCTGATGTTGTACTAGGAGGACAATGGTTACAATCTTTGGGGACGGTAGCTTTTAATTTTCAAGAACTTTTCTTGAAATTTTTTTCAGAAGGAAAGGAAGTTGAATTACGGGGTATTGCGGGGAAGCCAGGAAGGATAATAAGCTCTAATGTCATGAAAAGCTTCTAAAGAAAGAACAGCGAGGCGTAATTGCACAATTATGCTCACTAGAAGTTCCAACATCAAAATCATCTATTTCTGCAGATCTCCAACAAGTCTTGGACAATCATTCCAAGGTGTTTGAAACTCCCAAAGGACTCCCACCTATTCGTGATCATGATCATGCTATTCATTTGATTCCAGAAGTGTTCCTCCAAACATCAGGCCTTATATATATCCTTACGTCCAAAAGAGCGAAATTGAACGTATGATTGCAGAAATGTTAGAGGCGGGTATAATTCAACCTAGTCAAAGTTCTTTCTCTGCTCCTGTAGTATTGGTACACAAGAAGGATGGATCATGGCGAATGTGTCTGGATTATACTGAGCTCAATAAGCTCACCATTAAAGATAAATTTCCCATTCCTGTGATTGATGAATTATTGGATGAATTGCATGGAGCAATTTATTTTACCAAGTTGGATCTTCATTCAGGATATCATCAAATTAGAATGAAGACTGAAGATATTCCAAAAACAACATTTCGAACTCATGTGGGTCATTATGAATTTTTGGTCATGCCTTTTGGCCTTACCAATGCACCTTCTACATTTCAAGGGTTGATGATTTCCATTTTCAAACACTTCCTTAGAAAATTTGTGCTAGTATTTTTTGATGATATACTAATGTACAATAGGTCTTGGAAGGATCATTTTCAACATGTTGACAGGGTGCTCAAACTATTGCAGGAGAAACAATTACATGCAAAAACATCCAAATGTTTCTTTGGAGTAGAAGAGGTGGAATATTTGGGTCATATTGTATCTCATGAGGGTGTTAAGGTAGGCCCTAACAAAATTAAAGCCATTAAGGAATGGAAAGTCCCCACAACCATAAAGCAGTTGCGATGATTTCTCGGGTTAACAGGTAATATCACAAGTTTGTTAAGAATTATGGGAGAATAGCAGCACCTCTAACAACATTATTGAATAAAGATGCATTTTCATGGACTTCTGAAGCAACTAAGGCCTTTGAACATATTAAAGAGGCAATGTGCCTAGCACCGGTCTTAGCTACGCCAGACTTCACAAAAACATTTATTGTGGAATGTGACGCCTCAGGAAATGGAATTGGTGTTGTTTTAATGCAAGAAGGAAGACCCATTTCTTTTGAAAGTCGTCCAATCAAAGGAAAGTATTTATAGAAATTTATTTATGAGAAGGAAATGTTAACAATACTACATGCACTAAAGAAATGGCGACCTTACCTAATGGGAAGAAACTTCAAGGGAAAAACTGATCATGATAGTCTTAAACACTTTTTGGAACAAAGAATATCTTCAGAAGAGAAACAAAAATGGGTCACAAAGATGTTGGGTTATGACTTTTAAATAATATACAAAAAAGGGAAGCTAAATGTTGTTGCAGATGCACTCTCTAGAAAGAATGAAGAGGTGGAAGCATTGCTTTGTGCCATTTCTATTATCCAACCAGATCGGATAACCGAAGCAAGGGATGAATGGAAGAAGGACGAAGAAGTGTGGACACTCATTCAAAATTTGCAACAAGATCCTAGTGCATCTGATACATTTAGTTGGAAAAATGATTCCTTATGGTACAAAGATTGCTTATATGTTTGTAAGAATTCCCAACTAAAACAAAAGATTCTTTTGGAATTGCACACTTCTCCTTTAGGAGGACACTCGGGATTTTAAAAAACTTACCATAGTGTGAAGAAATAATTTTTTTGGGATGGCCTTAAATATGATATTGAAAATTTTGTGGCAGAATGTTTGGTTTGCCAATAAAATAAAGTTGAGACAATTAAGACCCCGGGTCTTCCACAACCTTTATCTATTCCAAGTCAACATTGGGAGGATATTTCAATGGATTTCATCACAGGTTTACCTAAGTTCGAAGGAAGGAGTGTCATCATGGTGGTAGTTGATAGAATTACCAAGTATGCACACTTTTGTGCATTATCTCATCCATTTAAAGCAATTACAGTTGCTACTACATTTATGGACACAATTCAAAAGCTACATGGAAACCCAAAGGTAATTGTGAGCGACAGAGATCCCATTTTTACTGGAAATTTTTGGACTGAGTTATTTTCTTGTTTGGGTACTCAATATGCTCATAGATCATCTTATCATCCTCAATCCGATGGTAAAACTGAGATAGTGAATAAATGTTTGGAAGGATATCTTTGTTGTTTTGTATCTGATAAACAAACACAATGGGTCAAGTGGTTACCTCTCGCTGAATGGTGGTATAACACTTCCTTCCATACTGCAGCAAAAATGACCCCATTTATGGCACTTTATGGATATCATCCACCTTCCATCACATCATCCTTAAGTGAAAATTATAAGGTTTAAGCAGTGAAAGATCACATCGAGCATCAACAAGAAGTTCTCCAACTCTTAAAGGATAACCTAAATTTGGCACAAAATTGAAGAAACAACAGGCATATCAACATCGCAGCGAGAGAAGTTTTGATGTAGGAGACTGGGTATTTTTACGGCTACAACCATACAAACAAATGTCCCTCAATCAAGCTAAGAAGGATAATAAATTATCGCCAAAGTACTATGGTCCTTACAAGGTGTTGCAAAAGATTGGTACTATGGCATACAAATTGGAGCTTCCTGCTTCTTCGCGAGTGCATCCGGTTTTCCATGTTTCATGCTTAAAGAAGGTTATAGGTGAAAATCTTCCAGTTCAAACAATATTGCCAGAACTTGATGAGGAAGGAAAAATCATATTGGAACCTGAAGCGGTCATGGAAACAAGAACTCGAAAGCTATGAAATCGATCAATTTCATAGTATCTCATCAAGTGGAAGAACTTACCCACTGAAGATTCTACATGGGAGGATGAGAATTTTATACAGAAGCACCTAGAGCTACTCAAGCGTTGAGGACGAAAATTTTTTGAAGGAGAGGGGAATGTTAGGTCCCTATATTACTAGTTTAGTCCCTTATTGTTATTAGTGTAGCCCCCTTATTGTTATTGTTGTACCCCTGTAACCTCAATATTGCTATTATTGTGCCCATACGTTGTTATTTTTAGGTCGGCTAGGATTATATTGTGGGCCCATGGACTCTTATATATAGAAGGAGGTTTTGGTCATTTGTATCATCCAAGAATTGTTCATTTATGTAATGTATTGGAGGTTTCTCCCTCGAAGAGGCTATTTCTAAGGTGTTGATCTCTCTTTTCTTCTATTTTTGGAGTTGGTTTCATAACAACGGAAAGAGGGACAAGATGAAAAAATACTGTAGGAAAAAGAAAAACTTTTTTGTAGACCATATGATGCATGACGCCAAGAAGCGAAAGAGATGGCGAAGACATTCTTCCAGATGTGGAATTTGGTACCGTCGAGGTAAGAGAATGGTCATTTAATTTCTAGTGATTATTGATATTTGAATTGATTGTTTTAGTTCACTCAGATCGGCTTAAATTGGAAAAGAGTTTCCAAGGAGAAGCTTGCATCAAATGCATGTTTATGCAAAGGAGGAAGAACATTCTCAGTGGGAAGGCCATCAGTCAAGCTTTCCAAGCACATAGAGATCACTTTGATACAACGATATGTTTTTCATTAGTCAGCAAGCAACCAGCAAGGGTCAATAGCGAAAGGAGGACATTGCTTGAAGTACCAAGCCATTTGCAAGAGTAGGCATGTCAAAGAAACAAAGTGGTTGTCATGAAGATTTTTTCAAAGTAGAATAAAGTTGATAAAACTTGGAAAGGTGAAGAGGATTAAACTCTCATCATATAACCAACTTTTGTGGGTCCAAAAGCCTTTCAATGGGAAGGAATGATCAGAGACTGAATTGGGGGCAAAATTTTTCTAAAAATTCAAAGTGCTTAGAATCTTTCAGAACCTAAATGATCGGATAGGTCTCGTCTTCCTGATTCTGATGCACTTTGTTTCGCTCAAAACGGAGTTCGTATGAGAAAGTTAGAGTGATCTGTTCGATTGCACAAACAAGCAAATTTTGGTGATAGGGATGCTGACTAGGCATCCGTACAACCCACTCAGAAAAATGTATATTCCAAGGAATATTCTCGGAATATTACCCCTAGGTGGACCAGTGAACGCTTGACAAGTGTCATTTAGGAATTAGTTGATGATTTGGCGCAATTGATTGGTTTGGGTCATACTAATGAGGTAACAACACGTGGCAAGGTTGGAGGCCGCTACATGACCCCTCCCAAAGGTTGAAATGGAATTATGGTCGAATAAAAATTTTATATGGTGGACACGCAGAGGTCAGGCTCGACCCCGCGAACTCCCCCACACAAAAAAAACGTCTTACTGCCTCCACTTCGTATTGGATCTTAACATACAACCATGTTTATTTATATTTAAATTAACCAAATTTATGTTTCGGGGGTTGGTGGGGGCCAACCCTCAGTCCCCATGACCGATTTCCATAACCTCCAGCGGGCCCAATGCTGATGTCGAGGTTTAATTCACCTAAACCATAGTTAAGCCACTAATATCCATATTAATGTGTGCTTATCCAAGCGAATTAAGTTGGCAGAGTCCGCCAATTTCGGAGGGATCTCCAATTCTAGCAGATTTAACTGGAGTTGCTCCAGTTTTAGAGAGCTTTCCTAGGAAAATTTGATGAGACCATAACTTGAGAAAATTTCGCCTAAATTGGGCACAGAAAAAGTCTATCCTGGAATTTTTTGATATTCTAAGTAGATTAGTGTAGGTTTCAGAGGCATAGGAGCACTTCTGGAATTTATTTTTCCAGCTTGAAGATTAAAGATGCCTAGGGCCACCAAGAGAGAAGGCCATGTTTGCTTCACTTGAAGACCAATTGAAGAGCCAAAAGAGGCTACTTAGGGGTTTTTGGATGTTGTGAATCCATTGGAAACCTCTGTTTACTGATTTGAGCACATATTTATTGTCATATTTCATGTTTTACAAGTAAGGTGTATGGATCAATAAGATGTTTGAAGCAGTTTTGGAAGCTGTTGAGCATGGAGAATGTAATGTTCCCAAATTTTAGCCTCAAAGCTAAATGGAACATTAGAGTTAGAAGCAACTCTAGTCGGTAAATAAATGGGTAGAAAAGCCCATAAGTATCCTAAGGAGGATAAAAATACTCCATATGTGAAAGGGGATACTCTTTCTAGCATAATAAAACACCTCCATGTGTGAACAAGGATAAAATCAAGTTGATTCAGTCCACTTTGACTAAGTCAACAACGTAGTTGTAGAGGAAGAGGAATCCAAGGTAAGATAACGCAGTTTTGGAGGGAGATGTATCTTTGGATAGAGATGACCTAATTGAGTGGGGCCAAGGGAAATTAAGCTCATGTTTTATATAAGGAAGAAGATGGCAGCATTATTTTTCATGCCTTAGATTATTATTCATAAGAGTTTGTATTCATCATTCCACATCGTTCTCAGCCAAGCTCCTGTCCTACTTCATCGTCGTAGTTTTTAATGGGATTGAAGTGCTGTTGTTGGGTGTAGCAAGGGATTGGAATCCTGGTTTCTGAGCTAGTTTCTCATCGAAGGAAGGTTTCCTTCACTTGATTGACATATTTGGAGAGCTATAGAGATTATTTTAGATCTGTGGTATCAAACCACACATTTCCCATACATTCCCAGCACTGTTCCAGCTAGGGAATGCATTATTTTGGAGGCAGCAGTCAGTGCATGGTCTAGTGGCTCCGTTGCAGTGTTTCCTTGTGATTGGGAGGTTCATCCTTTCATGGGAGGAAGCCCTTGAGGGAACTACATCAGATCAAACATATTTCCAACCTTGTACACTCTTATTTTTCAGTGTTGCAGTGGTGATTCAGTAAATTTCTGAATATCACATTTGTATGCAGAGTGTTTGACAAGAAACCCTTGCCAGGTTCTCCTGTATTTTGTATGAGGAGACTAGATCTCAGTTTATGTGTATGATTGTCTAATATATGAGTAGATATATTTTTCTTCTTAATTTCTGAGTTAAAACCCTCATAATACTGCGCAGTCACTTTATGTAGCAACTCCGGTAAATTGTAGTTTTGGGGTTTTTAGTCATTTTCAGCTACACTAGTGTGGGAGGTCTGTTTAACCCACCTAGTTTCATTTATTTATAATTTCCTCTTGGAATTAGATTCTAGATGGATGTATCTATGGGATCCAAGTGATTATCTTCATTTTATATGGCATATATTTCTGGAAATTTGTTTTTAGTGCATGATTCATGAGCTGTCCCGATTTTGGGATATTACAGATACCACGTAGATCCAACCACTATAACAAAAGCTCGAACTGTTAGTGAGGGTGGCATCCCAGGGTATTAATGGTGGGCCTAACCCCACCGAAGCATCTAAGGGTGGGGGCCCTTGCGCAACACCCTTCATTACACAGACCTGGACACGTGGCTGCGAGCCCTACCTGCAGACGGGATATTACAACCCACCACGCTCCGTGAGTCTCGAACTCGAGACCTCGGCTTTGATACCACGTAGATCAAACCACTACACCAAAAGCTCAAACTGTTAGTGAGGGTGACATCCCAGGGTGTTAAGGGTGGGCCTAACCCCACCAGAGCATCTGAGGGCGGGGGCCCTTGCGCAACACCCCTCATTACACAGACCTGGACACGTGGCTGCGGGCCCTACCCACACACGAGATATTACAGAGGAGACCTTGTAGGGATTTTCCCAATTCTAGAAAAAAATTTGTAGCAGATGTGACCAACATGGTTCAACTCTGGTTTGACTACTTTATTCATGAAGTTGTTTACTGTATTCTTCAGTGTGGAATTGAAGGGTGTACGTGAGGGGATTCTAGCTCTCACTGGTGAAAGAATGTCATCTCTGTAGGAGATATGTTGTGTTGCTGATGTTGTGAGAGTTCTTTTTTGGAGAAAATTTCCTTGAAGTAGCCACATGTTATTGGAAGAAAAATAATATGTACTTTTGACACCGAATACATGATAGGTCTAGTCATGTTGATGGGCCAGGAGATGTAGCCTAGGAGGGGTGAACTCCTTCATCAATGGCTTTTGTCTTGTTGTTTGATGCATATGTCTTTTCAAGTGTTTGATGATTTCATGCTTTACAATTTGTTCATGGAATTTTCTCATAAGAGACACACATATTTGACACATAAACCCTCTCATAAACTTGTTATTTGACACAATCCTTAAGCACACTTTTATTTTATATTGATGAGGAAGCTAGCACAACAAAACTAGTTTTTCCATATTCAGATCAGTGCGGAACAAAAATTGTGCAGGTAGGTAAAAAAAACATTGTTATGTAATGTTTCATATATCTATATACATTTATGTATGCATTCCTTTACATTACATTACATATCACATAGTACATAGAAAATATAGCAAAAAAACACAAAGTTGTATAATGTAATAGTAATCAAATGAGAAGAAATTGAATATAAAATTCTCTTATTATTGTCGTAATTTAAACGATTGAAAACACTAAATAAACTTAGAGAATCAGGATTAGAGAAATACTCAATAATAATTCTTGTGGAAATTACTCTTCATTCACTGCTTCAATACCACGTAACATGTTTTTCTCTTGTATTTTTCTTCTTCATTTTCACTTTTTTTAGAATGTTTCAAATTAAAATCATGTACATGGGAGCAATTTTTTATTGTGTGGAATGCGGGAGTGCAGAGGAAGCATAATCAACACTATATTACTCTGAGATAGACTTATGCATTTGTAATGACAAACTACTTGTCATCAATATTGAATTAATATAGTCTCCCAATGAACTTATATTTATAATTTTGTAATTTTCAAATGATAATTAGAGACACCATTCATATACTATTGAAAACTGACAATGTGATTTTATGTGAGCTCAACTTCGGTGATAATAGTTTATGTAAGGCAAAAAATGCTCAGAAAATACTCCTATATTTTAAATGCATTCTACAAAAAGAAAATGTTACATGCTTTGTTATTTGAAATACAGAGTCGATTAGTGAAAGTTCCTATTGATATGAGAAAATCAATTATTTGTATCATTGCAACTAGCTTCCTTCCTTACTCCACTAGAAATTTCAAAGGCTTGTTGACTCGTTTCCCTAGAAGTCACCAGCTATTACTATTTTGCATTTGAAGCATGTCCAAGATATTTGTATTAGAGATAAAGTTGGCATCTAGATTTTTTTATCATCTCAATGTCTGTCATCTGATTAATAGAAAACCTCGCTACTTGTAAATATTATTCATTTTCAGTATTCAATTCACCACCTATGCACATGCAAACACTATCTCCTTGCATATTATTCACATTATATCAAGATTATGCTATTTCTCTACCCAATGATGCCATAACTTACATAATTGTATTACTAATGGTTCAATAATAGTAAAGTTTTACAGTTGATACAATGTACAAAGTACATAAATGCAAATGAAGTGAGGGGGCTACACAATGCATCATTGTTTCTTGTCCTATGTCTACACATTTGTTCTTGAACACAACACCTCTTACTCACACACATTAAGAAGACACTTAATTGAATATTAAATAATTAGTTTTTAATTTACAAATGTAAAAAGTCAGAATGGGCGTGAAAAAGTAATTTGTCGATGAAAAATTTATGCGGAAGACCACAACATTGCAGATGAAAGTTCCAGTTACACTACAAATTAAACTTTTTGTTCCTTTTTCTACACACACATTCTCCCGCAAAACACTAATTGTTCACAAAAATTAAAAATACACTTAGTTTAATATTTCATAATAAAAATAATTATTTAATCCACAAATGTGAGATCACAAACGGGGAATATTTCGCAAATATCAAACGTTTCATATTTCACTATTTGAAATACTTAAAGTCAAAGTTCCTATAGATATGAGAAAATGAGTGATTTGTATCACAAGAAATAACTTTTTTCCTCACTCTACTAGCCATTTCAAATGCTTGCTAACTTTTTTCCTTAGAAATCACCACCTGCTACTATTTTGCGTCTATAGCATGTTACAAAATCTTTGTATCGTAGATAAAGCTTCCATCCAGTTTTTTTATTGTCCCAAAGCCTTGGATGCAATATTGATGACATACAAAAAATTGCTTTAGTTTGAAGGCTTAAGCAAGAGTTAGAGTAACAATAGACAATGTAACAGGAAACACATGCAAAGATGAAGGAATTTCCATCCCTGGTATTGGTAATGATAACTGAATGAAATGAAAACAACGATATTATACCAAATCAGAATTTGGAAACAAAAAAAGCACGTGAACCACACTATATAAAAATAGTATATATTATCTTTCATATAAAAATAGTATATATAAACTTTCATATAAATATCTAATAAAATGAAATTAATAAAAAATTGTAATCCTTAAATTAAATAAAATTGATAAAAAAAATATTATAATAAAACCCAAATATATAAATGAATGTAAAACTTAATAAAATATCATATTATTTTGAATAATAAATCATTTTCTTTTTATAAATAATTATTATTTTGTAATAATTAAAATGTATATCATTAAAAAATGAAATCAAATAAAAAGCAACGATGAAATTGTAAAAGTAAAATATATTAAATACAATTTATCCCATCCCCAAATGCATTGTTTATATATATACACCCTTTTTTTTCTACGCCATGTTAAGGGATAAAATTAAAGATTACACATTTTCTGTCTTTTTTATTCACAAGATGTTTTTTAATGATATTATTTTGGTTTTGGTGATACATGTGTTAAAGGTCTCATAAAAGTGGAAAAACACAATGGAAAGGGAGAGGCACATGTATGAACACTGAACCAAAATTCTATTTTTTGCTTAATCCTTGGAAAGTGGGGCCAAGCTTGAAAATTTGTCGAGATCACTATTAATGCAAGGAGCACAACATTTTTTTCTTGCGCTTTGATTGTGTTTTCAACTCAAACTCATTTGTGAAAATGAGTTTGAGACCAAAAGAAACAAGGTTCTGGAAAATTATCAAAGTGGTATTGGTTTTTTATTTTTGAGCTGTAACATCAAAAGTATATTAAAAACTTTAATATTTTTCATGAGATTTGACATTAAATGGAAAAGATAACATAAAATGATACATGTGTGAAGAATCTTTTGAAAGTGAAAAACAAACCTAACCACAATGGAAATGGACAAATAGATGTATATCAAAAAATTTAATGTTTTTGATGAAGTTTGAAACTAAATAGAAAAGATAACATAAAGTGGTACATGGATTAAGGATATTCTCAAAGTGAAAAACCAACCCAACCACAATTAAAGTGGACATATACATGTACTATAAGCAAACCGAAATTCTATCTTCACTTTACAGTTGGAAAGTGAAGCCAAGTTGGTCATTGTTTAAGCAGGGCCCACTAAATCCTTTTCCTTCACTTGGATTGTGCTTCTTGAAACACATTTATAGTGAAAATGTGTTTGAGGCACACAAAGAGAGCAACATAAGAAGATTGAGTTGGCACAATGACAAAGTAGTGGTTTTTTGTTTCTTTGGTTAACTATGATGAATTGGTAACTTGTTAAAGTAATTAATTAGTAACTTGTTGAATTGGTAACGTGTTACTAGATTAGATGTTTAAGAATAAGCACTATTCAAATTATATATATATATATATATATATAGGCAAGAATACAAGAAGAGTCAACAAAGTCAAGATAACCAAGATAATCAATGTAAAGGTGGTTGCTAATAAAACATCATGCCATATCTGAAACCAAACCTGAGGCTTGGGGATTCACCTCGCTCAATATCATGCAAGTCGGCTTCATCAAAGTCGTTTCTATGCCTTTCTCTATTTCAGTTCTCTGTTCTCCTGGCTCCAATTGGCATTCTTCAGAAAATGGACCAGCACATTCGAAACTTTTTTTGGAAGGGGGGCAAACAAAATGAGAGGAAATTCCCACTAGTTAACTGGGAGATTGTCTCCAAACCTCTGAGGGAGGGGGGGCTAAACTTCAAGAATATTTCTCTTTAGAACACTGCCATGGGAGCCAAGCTTCTCTGGAGAATTATTGCGCCCAAGCCTGGCTGGGCCCAATTAGCTCTCTGGAAGAAATATTTTAAAGGCAAGAGACTCAGATGCTTGGACGGTCCTCTCCCTCAAGGTGTCTCTCCCTTTGCAAGAATCTGCTCCAAAGCTACCCCCCTGATCAGCTCCAACGCTTATTGGATTCCTGGAAACAGTAAGAACATAAATATCTGGACAGATCGTGTATTGGATCGTGATCCGATTGGTGACTGCTACTCTTTGCACGCGCTGCGCTGCTAGTTGACTGCTGCTAGGAAATCCACTTTGTGGGATATCTCCACTTGGGCTGGGACGCGTTGGGCAGGTTGGAATTTTTTTGATGTGCCTTCGGAGCTTCTCCAGGACTGCAACTGTCTTTTCTCCAAGTTGAATGGTATTGCCCCCACACATATGCACAGAAGAGATTCACGTGGCTAGGGATTGCTGTCTGCAGGATACAGTGTAGCTCAAGGCTACGCAAAGCTCACTCTGAGGCCGCACGTCCCCCCGGACCCTGCTCCTTGGATTGCGATCTGGCGTCTCCACTCTCTGCCTAAAATCGACATGTTCTGTTGGCTTTTATGCCACAAGAAAATCCTTACTGATGACAATATGCAGAAACGTGGATTTCACGGCCCGTCCAGGTGCTCTTTGTGCAGAGAGAATGTGGAATGTGCCACACACCTTATGCTGAATTGTAAACTCGTTGTGCCGGTTTGGAGTGAGCTGATGGATTATTGGAACCCCAATTTTGTTCTTGTCACAATGAGACTTGAACCTAGGTGAGGATATTATCATTAAACCCTCCCAACCAGCCAAAATATATTCAATTGACATATAAAAATATAAATATATTGTAGGATTGTTTGTATAAAACAATGAAAAGCTTTACCATGTTGTGCATAACACGCTTGGCTACAACACTCGCACACATGGACAAGGGCCAAGCCCCCTGGCACCTTGAACTTAACCCCCACTCATTTCCATAAGAGCTTATGGATACAAATGTAGAGTTCTCCAAGATATCCCTCAACTTCAATTACATGTGTATGTTTGGCATTAGCGCCATTCCTCTTGAGCTTGTAAGGTCTTCGGCTCAACTTGCAGGTAAATAATTATTTACACACACATATACATAAGTTGCAGTATCTCTCATGAGCTTAGTATTATTTAAATAGGGCTTTAATAACCATTCCTTTTGATTTTAGAATGCATACACAAGGTTTTCCCATTCATTTCATTATGGCTATTTAGACAACTTTCGTTCTCGTAATAGCTCACCAAGCTACAGGTCTCTCTACCAATAATAAGAAAAAGGAAATCCATAGGTACATATAGGAAAAAAATTATTATTCATGACATATACAAGAATTCACCATTCCTTAAGCAAGCAAAGAATCAAGTTTTGCGCCATACCAAAAATATTGAATTGATGCATTAAATTCATATTAGTATAGGCCTTGGTCCAACACAATAACTCAAACAATTCCATATCCATCATTTAAACAACAGTTCCCATTCAATCAAGAATACTACATTCCTTAGAATTATAGGCCATGATAAAAAAATACATTAAACACACATCATAATGCATTCAAGACATAAGAGACATAAGCAAATAATTATATTTGATAATTTGAATAAGGAAATTTATATTTAGACTTCAACTCTCCACTTAACCACAAACAAGCCATAGCCAAGTATTTCTTGTAGTTGTCACCCTGAGCCAGATTCCAGTGTTGAGTAGAGTGATTTTAGAGGAGTTTTGAACCAATGTTATTAGCTAAAATAGGGTGTCTTAAGGCTTCCTCACCTCCACCCACTAGCTATTAGATTAACCAACCAAACACAATGAACCAATCACTAGCAAGAAATTATCATTCATGTAGAGAATTAAACTAGTATCATCAACTGAGATAGGGTGTCTCAAAGCCACGCTACCTTCACCCACCAACTATTCAACAATTTCACCTCAGGAAGGGAACAATTTGTTTCATGCAAAGGGACTTAAAATACAACATTCCAACATCTCTAGGGACTTGGACACCGAGAGTTTCAATTCATATGTGAATATATATATATATATATATATATATATATATATATATATAGGTTTTATAAGTCGAGTTACCTCTAAGGGAATAGGAGGGAACTCTCTAATAGCTTCTCAATGGAACTCCCATCTGTGTTCTCAGCCCAATCCCATGGAACTACCATTAGTTGTTATTATCCCATTAGCCCTGGGTGCCTCCAGCTCTCAGAAGTTATCAACCAACACAGTCTCCAGTCGTTTTATCATCCCTGTAAGGCACAACCACTACTCATTGATTATCAACCAACAATCACTCATGGGTTTTTCAGCCAGACTATCATCTGAGCTCACTCTATGATTTGTTAGGGTCCCATGATTTGGCTAATTAGCAAGCCAAATGACAGTGTAACATCAAACCAATCTTTGGAGCCCAAGGACATAGCCTTCCTGGACTCAGAGAGGGCTCTCTCTATTTGTGTAAGGGATATCTATGTGTTTTCTTATTGTGTTCTTGATATTAGGCTAGTTATGAAGCAGGTTTTTTAGTTTTGGTTTTTAGGTTGTGAGGGATGAACCGATCAAAGACATAAGATAGGTAAAAAGATGTCAGATCAACTGGGCTATGGGGTCGAAAAGGTCAAGAAATTTTTCAGATGGTGATACAAGGTTGCTGAAGGGCTGATTTGATTCAAGGTAAAATGGATCTTTGGGCAAAATGGAGTGAGATGGACATTAATCTTATGAAGAACAAAGGATTTCAAACATAACTAGTTTAATAGCTGACATAAACATGGTAGGGCAAACCATTGATCGTGAGAAATGTAACTGTAAACTGATCAATGCATAGAAATAAACATTCAAGCCATGCACAGAGACATATGACTCTCTAACTATAGTAAATGGCTATCAGACTTTGGGGAAATACATTTAAGACAGACAAACAACTCAAATCACTATGTAGGAACACCTAAACATAGTACTTCAAGTTGTTGGGCACTTTGAAGCAAGATCGCATAGTTTTAGGCAAAGGGCAAGATTAGTACAAGACCTCCTTGGTTCAACAAATGAGAATCTAATCAATCAAAGAGAGGTTTTAGAGGTGGAGCTATGGCTAGCCATGAGTAAGCATGGCATACCGTGAATCATACTTAGCATGCATAAAACCATAAATGAAACAAGCAAACAATATTCTTGAGTTATTAAAGAGAAATCAAGGATTCTTTAATGTGACTAAGAATGAAGAAAACATGGAAGCTATAAAGAAACAGGAAATTTGAGGTGCCTCCAAGGGCATGTCTCAAATCTGTTCTCTACTATCTTATAGAAAGCAAGAACATGGAATTATGAATGAAAACTAAGAAACACAACAGAGAGAGAGACACTATACCATTCTACCGAGTCATGGAATCCAACAACAATCCTCTTTCATCATCCAAAAACATCTAAGAAACAATCCAAAAGCATGAGACAAGTGTTTCTTCCAAAGCTTGTATGACCATATATTGCTTCTATTCATCAAGTTCAGCCTTGTTTACAATGAAAGCTTTTGGAATATATAGGCCAAAGTGAGAAAAACATCTTGGTTCAACTAGCAATCTCATTGGCCTATCCAAAATATCTAATTTTGTCCTTGAGGCTTTGCAAAGCCCAAGGCACAAAATATCTAATAAAATATCTCAAAAATGCTAAAAAAGGAAAATAAATTGACTTTTCCTAACCAACCATGCACAAAAATAGCTAAACGCACATGAGGAAAAGTCACTTTTGAAAGGTACATTTTTTACAAAAATACTTAAGAAATACATCAGCAAAAGGTCCCCTGATTTGCTGGCAACTTTTGGAGGCCTTCCCAATGTCGAAATGAGGCCCATGATAGCCCGTTGGAAAGCTCTGATTGTCTGATTTCTGAAATTTTTTAGTTTTCTCCAAACTGACCACTGGAAGTCCTCCAAAAACAGACCTGTGTGTAAAAACCCAAAAAATAGGCCTTGCTGATAAACGGGGCAGAGTGTACAAAAAGCGAGAGTTTTTCGCCATTTTAGGGGAGAAAATGATATTCAATTGATCTAAAAATTGCTGAGTATATGCCCCTGAAATTATGGCATCCAATGATACCATTTTCATCCTTTGAGGATGCCCCAAACCAAAATGGCGGCGCCCATGATTTTTAGTCAACAGGCCAAAAATGACAAAAAACCAAAACTTGTTAAATTTCGCCCAAATTTGGCGAGCATGAACCTCAGGGGTTTTTAGAAACATGCTGAGAAGCTGAGGCCAAAATTTGGAGCCTTGAGGTGTCTTTCTTCATTTTTGGTGTCGGGTGCCCTCTTTGGGTAGTTTTGAGCTTTTCTTGGTTTTCTTCCTTGTTCTTTGGCATTTTAGCTTTGGTGAAGAAGTCATGGCCCCTGGCCTAGGAGAGGCAACTAGCACATGCTTTGGAGAGTGCCCTTCATGATCCATGTTTTGTATTTGCTTGCCCTCATCATTGCTTGCTTGAGGGCCGCCTTGTTTGTCTCTGTCACTGCTTTCTTCATGACTGTCATGCTCTTTCCCTTCATTGTTTTGTGCTTCATCACCCTCATGCTTATTGTTGTATTGGCTGCCATAATGTTCCTTTTCATCACTGCCTCGCTGCCCATCAATTTTCTCTTCATTATCATTGCTATGTTTAGCCTCTTTGCCTTGTTCCTCATCATCACTAAAGTCATCTCTTCAGTATTGTGTTTGAGCCAAGAGGCCTTTAACAAGACATGTTTGTGGTTTTTGAAGGGAAGTATCCTTGTGTTTTTGGCACCACAAACCTCTTTCCCTCAATCACTATCTTTATCCTTATTATCCATAGCAAGAAAATCCCTTTCAATTTGACAAAATCTTCATTCCCTATTCACTGTCTCTCTGTGTTTATAAAAAGGGACTCATTTGAAGTCATTGTTTTCTTTGATTATGACAAACATGGTATGTTAAAACAAAACAATATATGTTTCTTCCTTTCACTGTCTCTAAACAACCTTTCAAACTTTCAACAAGGACATTACCCTTCTATCACTGTTTCTTCTTTGGTTTAGTAAACAAGGTGTTCTTTGAAACCACTGCCAAGATGACTCTTTAAACTGATTTAAAAGTCTTTTACAAAACTCTGTTTTTGCCTCTATCAACTGTGTGTAACCTTAGTTTTCTCATAGCACAGAAGGATTTTCAAATTTGCACATTAATTTTCCTTTCTTTCACTGTGTCTCTCTTTTATTTTGACAAAGTCCTTATCCATTTCATCACTGTCTCTCTGATTTTGGAGACTGCAAACCTTTACTTGTTCATAACACAAAAGACCTCCTTCAACTTTGACAAAGCCTCATCCTCTAATCATTGTTTCTCACTGTTGATTTAGTAAACAAGGGGTGCTTTGAAACCACTGTTAAGATATCTTTTCAAACTGTTTTTAAGGACCTTTACAAACTCTGCCTCTCTAATTTTGGAGACTGCACAAATTCTTCATTATCTCACAGCATAAAAGACCTCCTTAAATTGACCAAGATTTATCCCTCTTACCATTGTTTCTCTCTCTTTTAAATGATCATGGCGCTGCTTTGAAACCAATGTTTAAAAGACACTTTTCAAATGACAATCATCCTTATCCCCTAGTCACTGTTTCCTCTTTGATTTAGCAAACAAAGGGTGTTTTTGAAAAACATTGTTTTAACATACTCCTTCAGGCTGATTATGAGACCTCCACAAACTTTGTTTTTCTTGTCTATATTTCTTAGCTATCTCATAGCACAAAAAATCTCTCAAATTGGCACATTAACCAACCTCTCTTTCGCTGTTTATATCCTTTGTAATCATAGTAAAGAGACTTCCTTCAATCTCTGTTTTGTTTTTTAGGAGTTTGGCAAACAATGTCTTTGATGATGATTAGTTTTTTAGCATACAATTTCTCTCCCTTTTTTGATAAAAAAGCCTCTATTTAATCAAGCAGGCTTGTAGTGAAATCATGAATGTCCTCTTATCCTCAATCAGTGTTTTCCCTTGAAATTTGTAACCAAACCCTCCCTCAAACTAAAACTAAGCAAGGAGACAAGAAAAACCTTTGGAAAAGTCTTCTTGATGTGTTGGAGATGATTTCCTTGAGTGAAAACTGATTTGGCACCCTTGGAAACTAATTTGGTGATGTTTTTTGCTGGTGGCATGAGTGTTGCACAGGTGCGCCACACAAAAACCCAAGCGCGCTGCACACTTCAGAAAAATACACTGCTAATACCTACAGGTGCGTCGTGCACTTTTTCAAACGCGCCGCACACTTTTGCAGCCCGTTTTGGAGACCTTCCTGGTGTCTAAATTGGGCGCAAGATGGCTCGTTGGAAAGCTATGGAAGTCTAATTTCCAAATATGCTTTATTGTTTTCATTTTGTGTCCATTTGGTTTTTAAAAAAATTATTTTCCCAACACTAGTCAAAACTGGTGAATCCTGGTGCAGAAATGCATAGTGCTGATTGCAGGCCACTTTTGGATGCCTTCCCGGTGTCATAATTGGGCCCGAGATGGATTTTTCAAAAGATATGGAAGTTTTATTTCCAAATATTCTTTATTTGTTTCATTTGGTGTCCATTTGGTTGTTCAAAAATTGATTGTCTCAACACTGGTAAAAAATGGTAAATGCTGGTGCAGAAATACATAGTGCTGTTTGCAGGCTACTTTTGGATGCCTTCCTGTTGTCGGAATTTGGCCCGAGATGGCTCGTTGGAAAGCTATGGAAGTATAATTTTAAAATATTCTTTATTTTTTTCGTTTGGTATCCATTTGGTTGTTCAAAATTTTACTGTACCAACACTGGTCAAAATGGTGAATCCTGGTGCATAAATTCTCTTGTGACATCTGTATTTTTTACATTTCTCACAAACCATGATACCTGTGTAGAAACTGAAGGATTTTTTTCTTCTTGAACCAATGAGGGACAAAAACCTCTCTTTATTTTGTCAATTTCATCTCTGTTTGGTCAGAAACACATTTTGAAACAAACTGCCCAGGCGCTCCTTAACCTCTATCTTTTTCAACCTTTGTCATATTGAATGGAATGTTTTTTCAAAATCATATGGTAATTCATAGTTTGTGCTATAGGAAGATTTTTATTTTTAAAACTATGATCAAAACCTTTGTTTCTGAATCAAGGAGATCATCACTTTTTGAAACCACTAATGTAACCCTTTGGAACCCTAATGCCATCTTGTTATGTGTCCACCAAGATTTTGTCCCCTGTGTGTGAATTAAAATGCATGTTCTAAGTATCAGCACCCTGTGGATGGTCTGTAGAGCTGATATATCAGCATTAATAGGTTTCCTAATTAAATTCATGCTATTTGTATTACCATAGTCAACTTTAGTATAAAAATGGATGTCAACTTCTCATCATCTTAAACTATTTTCGAAATACCATGCTCTAATTAGCAGAATAGCATGGTTTTACTTGCCCTTCTCTTTTGTATGCCTTAGGCTGTATTTTGGAGATGATTTCTTTTCTTTTATGAAGAAAGCAATGTTTGGAAAATTCATGGGTGCTCTTTAACCTCTGTTTTATTTCTCTTAAACTGCATTTCTCCATAATGATCTTTGGAGGCCCTTGTAACCTAAAAATTAGCCCTGTGGGACCTCTTAGCATTTACCTAGGTTATAATACTTTGAAAAAATTTCACAGAAGTATTACGAACAGACCCTTAACAGTAAACACCCATATGTACTTTCAAACTCTGTTTTTCATCTTTTAATGGAGGAGCCCTTTAACTGTGAGTAAAACATGGCTTTATCATACTTTCGACCTTTTGAATCAACTGCTTCACTATGTAAATCTTTGGGGAGCTGATCCTCTGTTTCTCTGTGAAGAAGGCTATTCTTAAGTTTTCCAAACCAACTGCTTTTTCCCTATGTGACTTTGCTTGTGACATCTGTCTCTCTTAGCACTGTGTATCCTTTGAATTTTTAGACAAGAAACATGGTTTTGATTATGAAAGTGCTCTTTGTCTATCTGTTTGGGAAAGGCACTTGGATAAATGGCAGTGCTTTCTTTGAAACTGTGACCTATAACATTATCTGAAAAGGTTAAATGAAAATAGTCTTACTGCAACCTTCGAAACCCTTAAGTATCCATTGTTTTTGAAGCAAGGAGGCTCCTTTAAACCAAAATTTTCCTTACTGTTGTTCATCAAGGAGGTGGTCTACAATTTCTGAAGTTATTTTAAACACCTTGGCCCTCTGCTTTTAAATGAAGGAGGTCCTGTTGATCCTGCTCCTAACCATCTGCTCTTCATTGGAGGAGGTTATCAATATGTTTCCCAACCATCTGCTCTTTTACTGGAGGAGGTTATCAGCATGTTCCCGACCATCTGCTCTTGCTTGGAGGAGGTTTCTTATCATGATGTATTCTAACATTTGCTCTTTTGAAGGAGGTTAACATAGTCATGACATCTTATCTATCTCAAAACTGTGTCATCTCTCAGCCATATATGTCTTTTCTTGGTATCATTTTAAATAGGAAACAAAGTGAAATTTGACATTTTGCTCTATGAAGCATGGTCTGAGCTACATATCTTTTTGTAAAATACCCCTGTGAACCCTTAGACCAGAAAACATATGACTTGTATATGTAGAGTATTTGCTTGCTAGTCATCATTTACTAACCTTTTTTGGACTGTGTTTGCAGAGGTACATTTTATTTTTTCTTTTACTAGTGTTTTTATCCCAGGCTCAAGGCAGCATAAGAAGTAGCTGTCTTCTTATGTACTGTGATGAGGTCCTTGGGAAAACTTATGCATCATTACCTCTGAAGGAAAACTTGGAACACTGCAGATCAACCTTATATCAGTTCTCTATATTTGTGTGGCTTTGAAGGATGGTATCGGCTTTTAGGGAAACTTTTGACTTTTGAAACATGCACTCCTGCTTTGTTATCATTGCAGCTCTCCACTTGCTGATGGAAAATTCTTCAACATGAGACTTATTTGGATTTGTCTGGAAACTATTTTTCATTCAATTTTCCCCCTACAGAGATGCAAACAATATGACCTTGAAACTTTAAAAGCTCCTTTAGTGTTCTATGGAGATTTTGCCCAATCTTAAGCATATTCTTTTAGACTGTGCACATGCTCATCTCTTTCTGTATCAGATCTTTGTAGAATTTCTTCTAGACTGAGACAACAAGTCTTCTTAGTGGCGCGACCTAGGGGTATATCAAGGTTTTTTTTTTGCATATTAAGCGCTAATTCAAGCTAGTTGGTATTGAACAAAGAATTCTGGCGCGGGCTATTTTTGTCGAGGAAGGGATTCTCTAAAGTGCCACTGCCTAACTTAAGGGAAACTTTCATTGACTCTGATTGTGTTTGACAAGAAGATCAAGGATAGGAAGGGAGACACTTTGTCAAATATTGGACAGTGACTTTCATGAGAACCAAGGGGAAAATGATAGTAGACAAGCAAGACCAAGACAGCTATAGACAGGGATATTTTGCTGAAACAAGACATGAATTTGAAAACTTGAAGATTACTCTGATCATAGGCTGATAGGAAGGGCTAGGAAAGAAAAAAATATTTTAAGGGTTTTCTAGATGACAGATTGACATATGGAGATCAGCTTCTAGAAAAATCAGCTAGGAATCTAGTCATCAACAATAGGTGAAAAATACTGATGACTAACATGATTATCAGCTAGCAAGCCCTCATGGGTTTCTCAATTGCGTTATCATCATAGTTTCTCTACTCCCTAAATTCTCTCAGTCCTCTTTTCTATTTTCTACCCTCTTAAAAATTTTTTTGGATCATTAACAGCCTCTCGACCTCCCTATATTTTCTTATTCCCTTCTCTGCTTGTTCATATACAATCAAAAATCATTTCTCTTCAATACGAGCCTCTCAACCTCCCTATGTTTTCTTCAATAGGAAAATCTTGGTCTACCTTTGTTTTCTTCAATAGGATCCCCTCGACCCCCCTCTATCTATTTTCCAGAGGAGCCTCCTGACCTCCTCTTCTCCTTTGTGCACATAGGATCTTCTCCTCAGTAAGCGAGAATGTGAATCTAGAGAGTGTCTTTATCTTAATGTTCTTCTCTTGGCCACAATGGTTCTATCATTCTGAGTGGTCCACATGGTCTAACCAGCCTTGAAAATCTAGCCCATACTTTGCATTAAAAGTTTATCCTTTTCTTTCTTGTAGGCTTTTCCCAATAAGAACATGAGCACAAACTTGTTTTTCAATTGAGTTAATACACAATCAACTCATTCAAAACAACTCAATTATCCTATGACTTATATTTAAAACCACTTCCTCAAGAAATCTCCCTTCTCAAGCAATGGAATCCATGTCCTCTCTCACCCATTTTAAATGTTTACAAGGGGAGTTGACCCACAGAGGATGTCACACTCCCACTCTCTGGGTTGGGTAGTTTTTTTTTTTATGTTCTTAGTGGAATGGTGTTAGGAGAATTTCATTGATTGTTGATGTGTGTAAATGTGGTTGGAGATGGGAAGCAAAAGGAGGAGTGGCATTCAGGCTTGTATACAAAACCTTGTATAAGAGTTAAATCCATGACAATTGGGAGAAATCCCTATGAATTGTGTGAGGGAACTAGAATGGTTTGTATAATATTGTGTCATCAGTGGGAGGCTTATTAGATGACTATATCACTATGGTGCTTGTTTTATAGTTGATAAACCACGCTGACAAGACATTCTAGATCAATATGGTGCTTTTTGAGTAGCTAATAAACCACATGGACATTGGACACAACACCTTATGGCGTTGGCTATGAATTTTTTTTTGATAAAATACCTAGAAAATGGATTCTAACTCTTGAGACTGAGCATTATCACATTGGAACCTTGGGTGAATCCTTGTGAATGAACTTAGAAGAAAGAGTGTCAGTCACTATGGTGTTTTATTACTACTAGGAAACAACCAGTAAAGCACCTGGTACTTACTATAGGTACTGTTAAACACCATGTTAAAGCACACACATGGTGTATGAGGGAGAAGAATGCACACACACAAGAGACACAACACACAATGAAAGTAAGCGTGAGGCTTTCTTATTTTCCATTATACAAAGATGTACATTTATAGTACAATGGTGTGACTCTTGGTTTCATCTTCCAAGGTCACTTGGACTCCATTGTGAATTTTCGCATTCCACACCTACCCATGTAGGATTAGGTGTTCCAACATCCCCCCTTAATCCGAAGGGGTATGTGTGAGTCCAAGAAAAGAGTTGTAATACAAATCTGCAAAGTATGCATGGCAGCACTTGGCTGAATCAACTCTCTAAAATGTTGGAAAAAAGAGGTGGTTTTAGGATGACCACAAACACTGGAACGCAAAACTTGTTGCAGTTCCCGGAACTCTTCCAAAACTGGCAAGAAGCTGAAAGCTTCTGCTAGAGGAATTGTCCCTCATAAAAAAGGGAGACCTTCAACCTAAAAGAAGGGAGGTCTACTACCTGTGATGGTTTTAGGATTACTAACAACTCTGGAATGCTTGAAGCATTTCCTGGAACTCAACCAAAGCTGGCAAGAAGCTGAAGGCTTCTGCTAGAGGAAGTGTTCCTCATATATGAAAGGGAGACCTTCGACCTAAAAGAAGGGAGGTCTACTACCTGTGATGGTTTTAGGTTGTCCATCAACCAAAGATGATGGTTTAAGGTTGTCCACCAACCGAAGGCATGCTCATGGGCATCCGTGTCTCTGGCTACATCTCTGAATCCGGAATGACGAATTGTGGCTCGGGCTCGCTTGAACTGCTGGCTACAACTCTGAACATGGAATGAGAGATTGTGGCTCAGGCTCGCTTGATCTGTCGTCGAAGCTTGTACATGACCACCATTTTCCCCCCTGTCAGGGACAAGGTGAGATGATGGCGAAAAATCAACTGCAAGTTTGCTCAATATGCGTGAACAAGTTCTAACATGTGTCGTAAACATCTTCTTGGCTGCTGATGCCCATTGCCAAGAAGCGATCCATCCAAGATGAATCTTGGTTCTTGCAGGAGGCTTGTGTCTGAAGCATCTGTGTGAAGAATGGGTGTGCCGACCACAGTGCTTGCATGGATGAAGATCAAAACAGTGATCTTTCATATGGCCAACTCGATCAAAATGTTGGCATTTTACAATCTGTTGTTGTTGTGGAATAGGATCTGGAACAGTTGCAGGTGACCTATCATATAGGAATCCGACACTCTGAAATTTGATAGGCTTGGTGTAGTCTGGACTATGAAAGGACACATCCTTTTCATATCCAAGACCAGTTATGTGCTTGTTGTGGACAAGCTCTTCCCAAGGTCTGATGATGGGCTTAGGAAGTGCAAGCTGAGCTGCTGCATCTGCATGTACATGTGCTCTTGAACAAGGAACTGAATGGGAATCAACTGGAACTTTATCTTGTTTCTTCTGATGAGAGTCCTTCACAATCTTCTGAACAGAAACAGGTTCAGAATGGTGACTCTTTTGCTGAAGTTCATCTTGTTGGAGCTGAGATTCCAACTGCAAAAATTCAATCTTTTCATGTGCATCTAGAAAACAACTTTGAATGTTACATAGAGCATCCTTGCTCATTTTTATCATGTCATGAACATTTGAATGAATGAGGTTATTCAACAACTCTAATACCTCATTGATTTTGGCCATTTTCAACAACTTAGGCTCAAAACAAATGAAAGGGTGTCGGCTACAACCGAAAATGCACCCGTTTACAATATGATTCAACAACAAATACAATTGACTCAAGAAATTCTCAAAGTACAAAGTGTGCTCCTCAAATGATGGAGGGCAATCAACAATTTTTCAACAACTCAAGTCTTGAATGAAGATGCAAATCAATGTGAGTCCAATACAATATTTCTGCAAAAATGTGCAGCAAAAAACAATATGCAAGAGGCCTTTGAGGCAACTGAAATCTCTTCTTCAAATAGTTGTTTCAAACGATGGAAAACTTGTCTTCTTATGTAAAAATCTTCAGAAAATCACTCTTATGTCAATACCACAATTCACACAATGTCAAATCTCACTTTCTTCTTCTATATGTATAGTCCATGTCATTTCTTCAATTCTGCTCACATATCATTCCTCTTTTTCTGCTGTTCAAATCTTCTCTCTCCTCTCTCTCTCTGTGCTATTTTTTTTTTTTAATTAAAAATTAATTAAAAAAAAATGGGAATAATTAAAAATGTGGGGGAATGGGATTAATTAAAAAGGATTTTAAATAATTAAAAAGGGAAGAGGAAATATTAATTAAAAGGGATTTTAAATATTTAAAAAAAAGGAAGAGGGAATATTAATTAAGTGGGAAAATATAAAAATCGATTAAAAAAAAAAGAAAGGAAATATTAAAAAGGGATGGGATGGAATAATGGGTGGGGAGGTTATTAAAAAATTTAAAAATATAGTGAATGGGAAAAAGAAATTTAATGGAGGGATTTTAATTTAAAAGGGGAATGGGGGTATTATTAATGGGGTGGGAGGGATAATTAAAATGGGGGAAGGGGAATTAAAAAAGGATTTACAAATTTAAAAACAAATTTAAAAGGGCGTAAGGTATGTGAGTGTGGAAGTGTAGTTTAAAGGAGAGGTAAGTGGGAGCGGGTGAGAGATATGTGAGGGGGATGTTAAGAGTGTAGGTTCGTGGGAGGAGGGGCGTGAGGAGGGTACGCTATGGGCAGGGCGGAGTAATAAGGAGGGGGGACGAGAGGCGTATGGGGGTAGAGCGAGCGTTGTAGTGGAGAAGGGTAGGATGAGGGCCACGTGGGAAGAATGGAGTCGGGGTATGAAGTGGGAGCTCGTTTGGAGATATGGAGCTGTGCGTTGAAGGAGGAGGAGGGGCGTATATCAATAGGGGAGAGGGGCCGGAGTTGTAGGTTGAGCGGTGAGGGAGCGCTGGTATTGAAGGGGCCGTATGGCCGTGGGGTTGGTGAGATAGGTAAGTGGTAGAGCGAACAGTAGAGTGTAGTGTAGTGTAAGAGCGCAGGGAGATGTATGAGGATTTGAAAGGGAGCGTAAGGGTTGCAGAGAGGTTTTTTTTATTTTTTATTTTTTTTAATTTTATTTTTAAATTTTATTTTTATTTTTAAAAACAACAGAGAGCAGAGAGATTCCAGAATTGCAGAAAGCAGCAGAATTTTTTCTTTCAAATATAGAGTAGAGTTTTTTTTTTTCTGGAACATATAGCAGTAAAAATCCAAAATTTTGCAGGAATCTTCGAATGAAAAACTCAGAAATTCTTTCTCATTAAAACCAGAAACCTCTATTTCAGAAGCCCTCTTTAAACAGTGTTTTCCAGCAACTCTTCAGTGCAGAAATTAATAGAAATTGCAGGAAAAAATGAGAATGAAAACCTTCAGATGGGCAGTGTTGTCTTTCTTCAAAACTACTGCTGCTCTTCTTCAAAGTCAATTTATGAATGCTGCTCTTTCTTCTGAATGCTTCTTCTTCTTCAAAGCATATTTCTGAATGCTGCAGAAAGTCTCTTCAAAACACCTCTGAATGGCGGCAAAAACACTGCTGCAAAAATCCTCCAAATGCTGCAAAAATGCCAACAATTTTTGCAGATATGCACAGGCCATAAACACAAATGGCTCAGTCAAAGTGGAGCAGGGCCAGCAATCGCCCGCTGCTCTGATACCATGTTAAACACCATGTTAAAGCACTCACATGGTGTATGAGGAAGATGAACACACACACAAGAGACTCAACACACAATGAAGGATAAGCGTGAGGCTTTCTTATTTTCCATTATACAAAGATGTACATTTATAGTACAATGGTGTGACTCTTGGTTTCATATTCCAAGGTCACTTGGACTCCATTGTGACTTTTCGCATTCCACACCTACCCATGTAGGATTAGGTGTTCCAACAGTCTCCAAGATAACTCACTCTCATGGAAGTCTTCTTCAACCATAATAGTTGCGCCACTTCAGTTTTTTGTGGAGAGAGAGTCACATGCTTATCTGATGGAGAAAATGAGGGTTGAAAGGTTTAGATATCTCATATAAGGGGGGTTGTATCCCTAGTGTCCTATTGATAGGAGGAGGGATCGAAGCCATTGTTTGTTGGTTTATATTGTAAGAAGTGGGTCACATCCCCTTAGAAGTGAGAAAAGTGGCCTTAAGGCATATGTTGAATGTGGTCAAGAGGACAGGATTATGCTCAACCCGTAGCACAGAAAGAGGGTTGTCAACCATGGGAGATGATTCACTATTTTTGCAGTAAAAAGGTAAAACGATAAAGTAATAAAAAACTACTTTTTCAGCTCATATTTTCAACTTATCTCCCTATGATTTTACTCAATTTTCGAGTAGGTGTACTTTTTGGATGCATAATATAATTTCTCTTATAAGGAATACCAATTTTGTATACTTTCGATGGATCCTACTATAAGAAAAATGGGAAATACATCAAAATTCATGATTGAAATCACATTTTTCATGTAGTAGGGCCCATCGAAAGTATGCAACATGGGTACTCTTTGGATGAAAAAATAAATTCTACATACAACAAGTGCTCTTGCTCAAAATTTGATTAAAATCATGAGATAAGTTTAAAATATGATTTGAAAAAGTAGTTTCCTCTATTTCCTTTAAAACTTGATGAGGTAATCTAATATTAATTTATTATTTACACTATTAATTTATAATATTATTTAGGAGGCCCATTTTAGACCTCAAAATTCCTCTAATGAGAAGACAGGATATTGACAAGTGGGCAGGTGGAAGACCCAAATACGATGTTCATGGAAGGACCCAATGGGTTATTAGGAAGCAGATTTGTGGGAGCCCTAGTTCAATTGATGAAAGGAGCTATTTGGATGATAAGGGTGCAAGAAAACCTCTTAGTGGAGCAAGAGGGATGCTAGTGTTAATTTTTCAGTGTTCTATGCTATAACAATCACTTATCAATAAATTATTCAAATTAATTTTAATTATCTAGTGACAGTAATCCATTAGGATAATTTTGAGGTCTAAAATGGGCCTCCTAAGAAAAGTGTACAACCAAAAGCAACTTTATAAGAACCAATAGGATTTAAGATGATGATGTCAACTATGGGGGATCTTTCACCATTTTTTGGAGTAAAAAAGTAAACAGATTAAAAAATAATAAAACTACTTTTTCAACTCCTATTTTCAACTTATCTCTCTAAGATTTTACTAAAATTTCAAGCAGGAGTACTCATTGGATGCAAAATTTAATTCTGCATCCAAGGAGTATCCATGTTGCATACTTTTGATGGACCCTGCTATATGAAAAATGAGAAATACATGTAAAAACGTGATTGTAATAACAATTTTCATGTATTTCTCAATTTTCGTGTAGTAGGGTCTATCTAAAGTATGCAATATGGGTACTCCTTGGACGAGGAATCAAAATTTTCATCCAAAGAGTGTTATCGCTCAAAATTTGAGTAAACCCATAGGAAGATAAGTTGAAAATACGAGTTGAAAAAATATTTTTTTCCTTTTACCCTCTAATTTTTGATGATGTAACCTTATCCTATTTTATTATTCCCATAGGCCCATTTCAGACCTAAAAATTCACCTAATGAAATTGTAGATAGAACAATAAATCAAATTCATAATAGATGACAACCAAGAACACTAGAGACACAAGATTTGTTCAAAGACGAAGGAAAAGCCCCACAAGGGGGAAAACACTTTCCAAATTATTCTTCTATTATATTGTCCTAAAATTCGCAATAGATAGATATAATGTCCAAGTACATAAAAAATGAGTCAAAGTTCAAAGCCTTGCTTAGTCCAATCAACCATCCAAGTACCCAATCAATGATGAGCCAAAAAAGTCAAATCTAGTCAAAAGTCAAATCTAAAAATTCTTGTTAAAATTGACAACAATCAAGGATACCCTAACCATCAAACCATGCCCAAAATAAAAAAAGTAAACACTAGTCAAAGGCCTAAAACAAAAATTTAACACATCAAATAGAAATGTTTTACTTCCCTTCACACATGTGAGGCCATACCTACAATTTCAAAGCCATATGTAACAATCAAGAAAAGATGTGATGTGTGAATGAAGCTTCCAAGTGATGTGACATGTGGTCTATTTATATGAGGTTGATGAGGATGAATTTCCTTGCCGAGGCCACCTTGTACTTTTGTGAAATATGGGTTTCACATTAAAAATAATATTTTTCCATATGAAAATTAAAATTTTCCAAGGGATAGAAGGGTCTTCTCTAGATGAGGAAGCCTTCCCAAAGAAGGGAATTTCTCCCTGAGATGTCAAAAATAAAACACTTCCTCCTAAATAGGGAGGAGTTACCGATTGCATGACTCGTCATCATCATCACTGCAATATATCGACTCTGATCATCTCTATTCATATTCTAAACATGCTTGAATCTAAAGAAGAATATTCATCACAGGGGAGATAAATATACCAACATATATCCAATGAAAATGGGTGAGTTACAACTTATGATGAAAGGTAAGGATCACAACCATCCCATTTTCCATTGATCTTCCCATATTAACCCTCATGATTCAGTTGGTATAAATTATGCATCCAATAACTTAGGGGAGATACCCAAATTACTATTGGTAAGGATCAAACACACCAAATTCTCCTCACCCATTGTCCATTGATCTTCCCACCTTAACCCTCAATATTCAATTGGTAGAACTTATGCATCCAATAAATTGGAGGAGATACCAAAATTACTATTGGTAAGGATCACACACACCAAATTCTCCTCACCCATTGGCTAGATGGAGAGGGAAAATTTCAACTGTATTCCAACTTATGGGTAGGATTTCAACTAGGGTATACTCTGATATACCTCAACGAGGGAGATACCACAATTTTCATAAAGGACAAGGATTACGCACACCCTATAGTGGAAGTAGGGGAGATACCTAACCTACCACAAAGGGCATGGATCAAACACACCTATTATCCAAATATCCCTCAACCCCAGGAGATGTATGGCTTAATTCTAGGAGCTCAGACAGGGGGTAAGAGCATAGCTCAATGTTCTTGATCAATCTTGACCCTTACCTGGGAGGTCACATCCACTAGTCCAAATTTCTCTCTAAAGACCAATAACTTAAATTTTTTGCAAAGCCTTAGTAGGAATATAGTTATCTACCCATTGGTTAGAATGTGATGGAATATCACATCTCCTCTCTGCACTATATATCTGATGTCATGGTATATAATCTGAATGTGCATAGACTTGTCATGGAACATGTGATTATATTTCATTCTAATTCCACTTGTGTTATAGTAATATATCACTGTTGTATCTAGAACCTACTCAAATATCTCTCCAAAGAGCTTCCTCAACCATATTTCCTCATAGCTAGCCATATTAGTTGCAATATACTTAGCCTCAGTCATGCTAAGGGAAACAAATTTATGCTTCCTCCTCATCAAATATATCATGGAAAAACCAAGGCTAAAACAAAATCCTGATGTGCTCTTTCTGACAATAACATTTCTGGCCCATTCAACCTTAGTGCAACCATGAAGCCTCACGTCTCCAATAATATGCCTTAATCCAAGATTAATCGACCCATGTAAATATGTCATCACATGATTAATAGCAACTGTTGGGCTCCATTTTTGTCATATTTTTTTCTATATAAATACACTCATCATTACACCTTCTCCCAAAATTTCGTCAATAATATATCCCTAATTTCATCATACCTACCTGAATGTGATTATATCCATAATCTTGTTACACACATGGCTTCAGTGGAAGTATTCATATACTTGAAAGGCGATCCTTTATTAGGTGAGGTAGGAGAATAAATAAGTAAATAAATGTTGCACATAGTTGTTAACTTGGTGCAACATCATTTTTATGTCTTCTGCAATAATTAGCACTGTCAAGTTGATACACTAATATTAAGGGAGTATTTTTTCTCCTATAATTGTTAATATGTTTTCAGTTAATATATATTTTTCCAAGTTCTCTAAATAAATGAGGCCATTGTTAGAAATAATGAGAGGGGGGTGAATCAATACTTCTTTTCAGTTGTTAATTTTACCAGTTAGATCACTTATATTTAGAACACAAAATGAACAATGATGGAATATATACCCTTATTAATTTATTCTTTACAATAAGTCAAGCACAATAATGATATATGGCTCCAACCCTATATGAAGACTTCAATATTATAGGCTCCAAATTATATTGTGCCAAGCATCAACTTGGTCTTTCCAGGGCTCCAACCTTGTCAATTCGAGGCACCAACCTCCAGGGCTCCAACTCTATCTCTGGAACAGGCTCCGACCTAGTTTCTTAAGACTCTAATCCTCTAGGGATCCAAACCTATATTCCAAGGGACCACCCTTGTCTTTATGAGGCTCCAACCTCTTGGGTGTCAAGGCATAAAAAGGTATCTTTTAACACCTATTTATCTCACATTAATTATCAATCCGGGAGCGAATTTTTATTTCAAGAGTGTACTCAGTCTGAGGCAGCAATTTATCCAAGAGTAATGCTGTGAAGATGTAGTACAGAATAAAAAATGCAAAGGTAACAAATGCTTGTAAAGAAACCTAATTACAGTAACAAGAATGGAAAGATTAAACTACTTCAATCTTGCAGAACATCGATCAGGGATGCAGTAGCAATAACCCTTTCCCTTAGAAATCGATGCAAGATAACCAATATGGGGACTTGGAAGCGAAAGCCTCTATCCTCTACAGTTAGAGATCTTAAAGTAATTAAAACGAAAGAAAATTCAATGAAAGCAACTTAAAAGAAACACAATCTGGAAAGGAACAACAGTGCATAACTACAACTCATTTAAAGACTATGAATAAGTAATGAATAGAAATGGAACATCAATGCGAAATGAATAGCAATTGCAAACTTCACCAATATAAATACTTTAATCTATCGCCGGCCAATACTGCAAATCAGTCAATCACAAAGAATAATAACTTAGAGTCAAATACAGAACATCAAGGCTTTCGTAATGACAGCAGAATAAATGAACAGCAAAGTAGATAGCAATGTAATTCGTTAATGGATCTATATTCAAAGCAATTAATTAACTCTGTAATCGAAATAAGCAGTAAACACACTTCACACAACAGAAAATAAAGAAATAGAAATACAAATAGCAGAACGATTTCACGAGGGTCGGGCCCTCAGCCACTGGTGAAACACTACTGTGCTTTACTCCAACGTTTGAGAAATGGAATGAGAACAAAATCTTTTATTAATCAGGCATGAATAATTTTTACAAACAGCTCGTACTCTCTTAACAAGAGTGGATGCACAATTCTGCAAATTACAACAAGAAAAGTCTCTCTATTCTCCTCCATCCTCTCTCAATACACAATAAATGTTCTCCTTTTATAATCAGAATAAGGAGAAATTAAATAGCAAATATAATCTTCCATAACAATATGATCAACCAAAAAATACATTTACAACAATATTCCAACAAGAACAAGGCGAATTTGGCTTTGCAGCTGAGATTTGGAGGACGACCGCAACAATAGAACTGAGAAAATCATGTTCAAAGAACCCTACGTATCTCTCAATACAGGCCGAATTTGGGCAAAATATTCTTTGCATAAGTTAATTGGGTCCGTTTTGGATAAAACCCATGTTCCGGATTTTCTAGATTCTTCTTCATTTGCTCAGAATCTCAACCGCAAAACTGTCACTTCCTATTCCAACGGATTTCTGAGTTGGAATATCTCATGATGATTTGGAAATCAAATATGTAATCTGGAAATTATCTTTGGAGGCTAAAATGGTAAATAATATTAATAAACCATCATTGATAAAATTATGTATAATAATAATCAATTTATTAAAAATAAAGGAGAAGAATTAATATTCATCCATAAGAGCATAAATCATTATAAAATGGATTTATATGATAAATTATAATAAATGACATGATAAACAAGAGAAAAAGTGGATGAAGTAAGTGATAAAAAGTGGTCGTATTCACGGCCCAACATACCCCCAAACTGAATATATTGCATGCCCTCATGCAATCCAAAACTGAATATATTGCATGTTCTCATGCAATCCACAGACAAAACTCATGTGTTAACCAAGCAAAGAAAATTGTTTATCCCAACTCATGAAATGGATGGAACAAATGCATTTTTCATCAAATAATGGATATTCAATTTTAGCAATCTTGATAAAGGCATAACAAATTTTACCGTGGACGTTCAACTATATGTATATGAAGTTGCATAAAAATGTGACATAAGTAATAGCAAACTTCATTAACCATTTTCTCAAAAATCAGGTCGTTTTGATGCACGGATCATGAGATATAAAAAATGGTTGTAGGTGATAGTGCATAATTTTCGAAATTTTATGAACTAATTTAGTGTGAAATTATCTGGGTTTATGTATGTTAATGATACCTCTTTACTATCCAGAAATCACAAGAATTCAGTTCATAGTTTTAAAGATATATGCGAAACAATTTCTGCACTATATACAAATGAAATTATATGCCTTAAATGAGAAAGAAAGTAGAAAACATTCATCATGTGTAGCAACTCCCTCCCCCCAAACTGAAGAATTAGCATGTCCTCATGCGATGCTAGAAACAAAGAGAGGTGGTTGCTATAATCTATTGAAATCTATGCTTGGTGTAAAACATGGAATAAGGTAGGTGTTGAGAATGAATAAGAATAAACATGGATGATAAAGAATATTACGGACATGGTCACAAGAAATAAATGAAATAAATCAACACTCCCCCAAACTGAAAGATAAGACGTGTCTAGAAAAAAATGGGAAGTGGTAGAGATATGGAATGAGTAATGATACATAATGCTCAATAGATTTTCATGAAATTCTCCTAAATTTTAAATAAATCAGAAAATTATGCTATTTTACCTCAGGTGTTACCTCCAAAAAAATGTGGAAGGACATGTAGAGACTGGCCTTTGCTAAAGCTGATGTAGGCTGAGCAGATAGTGAAAATGATGCAAAAGGTGGAAGCCATGCAAGCACATCATGTCTGAAGAATTGTGCATATTCGTGAGCCTTTGTTGTTTAGTTGCAATAATGTGGTCATGCTGTGAATAGAATTTTCCCATACTTGTTGTTCTCCTGTAAACAAATCACAATTATATATGCAATTTTCTTGAATCCATTGTTTTGTTTTTAAATGGCAACAGATAAGATGCACGCAAAAAAAGTTCAAGCAAAAAAAATTCTTTAAAAATGCAGTATCAATATTGTAGAAAATCAGCAAAATAGAAGAGCAGCATATTGCACAGCAATTGTACAACACGGAAAGGCATACATACTTATGATATGATCAACAAATTATCGCATTACTAAAATCCATGCATGTAATGAATTGTTAATAAATAGAAAATTGATTTGTAATGATTTAAATACGAGGAGAAGGGACAACATATGATAACCATAAGTATAATTGCGTTATTTACCACTTTGGATTAATATGATTCACTTATAATGATTTTCATGTATAATAGGTTCGGAGGTAAGGGATTCATATTTTCATTTGACATTTAAATAAAGATATAGGAAAAGGGTTAAATATAACTATTGATGTGTATAAGTGTGACTCCAATACCATCAGCAGAGCTCTGCTGCCCACAGGTGTCCATAACTTTGACAGAGTTGCCTTCTTACCCATGGAACCATTGTCCTTTATGTATGTTGAGGAAGTGATTTTTATTGAATATCATGACGGAGGCCATTGTGCTGGCTTGGTGACCAGATAAACCACAATGCCGTTCACCGGGAAGAAGTGAAAGGTGGGCAGGCCGGCTCGTGATGAGACCTCCTGTTCCAAGGACTTCTTGATTTTTTCAATTGTCTGTTGGACCATTTCCCTGGTTTGGTGGCCATAATGGGAATGCCACATCACTGCCTTCCTTATGATCACGGTAGGCTGGCTCTTGGTGAGACCCCCTATCCTCCATCTGAAAAATCATTATTAATGGAATATATAAATATTTTTCTTTTCATGTAGCACTTTCCTATTTATTCATAAAGGATGGCTCAACACTCCTTAAGAGTAGGAATGGTGGAAGAAGTCTGAACAACTCAACAGAAAAGAATATGCCTTTGTTGCTACTCCATAAGTAAAAATCAAAGAAAGTTATAAAATATGGGAAAGAACCAACATGATAAATATAATAAATCATATAAATTTAGTGGTAATAAGACAACAAAATCATGTTATTGATTATGTCCCTTTTCCCTTTTTCTTATCATTACTAAACAACTTTCTTAAAAATGACGATTTCTTTTGATTTGCTGATTACAGTAAGCTCTAATTTGTATGATTGTGTATCCTTTCATAAATTGTATGTTTGTCTTTCAAAAAGTCATGAAAAATTCAAAAAAAGTTCAAAAAATGTTGTTTAAAAATGAGAAAAATGCACTCAAAAAGTGTTTTTCCTTTGAAGAGGAACAACAAAAACAATCTGTGAAAATGTTGTTCCTTTGAAAAGGAACAGCAATAACAGTTTGTGAAAATGTTGTTCCTTTGGAAAGGAATAGCAAGAACAGTTGGGGTTGTTCCTTTTGAAAGGAACAGCAAAAATGAACGGTGCTGTTCCTTTTGAAAGGAACAGCAAAATGAACGATGATGTTCCTTTTGAAAGGAACAACAAAAACATGCAACAAAAATGTTTTTCTTTTTTTTTTCTTTTTTTAAACAACAAAACAAAAAGGAAAAAAAAAAAATATAAAGGAAAGAACAAAGCTAATATGCAATCCATTGCCAAGCAAATCCAATCAAATAGAAAGGAAAGTTTATGTACAGGTTTTAAGAATTTTTTTTACAGAATTGCAGTTATTGAAGAATTGTCTTTTGTAACTGAAACTTGCATGGGGGGGTTTTTATTGAGAGAGGATGGAGGAGAATAGAGAGACTTTTCTTGTTGTAATTTGCAGAATTGTGCATCGAATCTTGTTAAGAGAGTACGAGCTGTTTGTAAACATTATTCATGCCTGATTAATAAAAGAGTTTGTTCTCATTCCATTTCTCAAACGCTGGAGTAAAGCGCAACAGCGTTTCACCGGTGGTTGAGGGCTCGACCTTGGTGAAATCGTTCTGCTGCGCTTTACTCCAGTGTTTGAGAAATGGAACGAGAACAAACTCTTTTGTTAATCAGGCATGAACGGACCCAATTAACTTTAACAAAGAATGGTTTGCCCAAATTCAGCCTGTATTGAGAGATACACAGGGTTCTTTGAACACGATTTTCTCAGTTCTATTGTTGCGGCCGTCCTCCAAATCTCAGCTGCAAAGCCAAATTCGCCTTGTTCTTGTTGGAAGATTGTTGTAAATGTATTTTTTGGTTGATCATATTGTTATGGAAGATTATATTTGTTATTTAATTTCTCCTTCTTCTGATTATAAAAGGAGAACATGTATTGTGTATTGAGAGAGGATGGAGGAGAATAGAGAGACTTTTCTTGTTGTAATTTGCAGAATTGTGCATCGACTCTTGTTAAGAGAGTACGAGATATTTGTAAACATTATTCATGACTAATTAATAAAAGAGTTTGTTCTCGTTCCATTTCTCAAACGCTGGAGTAAAGCGCAGCAGAACGATTTCACGAGGGTCGGGCCCTCGACCCAGGTGAAGCGACTAGCTGGCAGCTTTTACTAAGGCGTTTGAAAAATAAGGCAGTAAATACATTAGCTCGAGCATGAATGAGTGTTCCCCCCTCTAGCCTTCTAGTATAGCTAGCAGAGAGTCGGCTCTGTAGACCCTGGCCTAGAGAATCTCTCTATTCTCCTCCATCCTCTGTTGCATGTGCATGTTCTCCTTTTATGTCCGAGAAGAGGAGAAATAGAAAATATAATCTTCCCGCAATATGATCAACCAAAATGCATTTGCTGTCTTCAACGAAACTGAAATTTAACTGACAAAGCAACCTTGAGAAACTAGAAAATTGTGTTAAAAGAACCCTCTTTTTTAATCTCTCCGATCTGAGCTATAAACTCATTCTCCTAAAGATGGGTCCGTTTTGGACAAAACCCATGTTCCATATTTTCTAGATTCTTCTTCATTTGCTCAGAATCTCAATCGTAAAACTGTCACTTCTTATTCCAGCGGATTTCTGAGTTGGAATATCTCATGATGATTTGGAAATCAAATCTGTAATCTGGCAATTATATTTGGAGGCTAAAATGGTAAATAATATTAATAAACCATCATTGATAAAATTATGCATAATAATAATCAATTTATTAAAAATAAAGGAGAAGAATTAATATTCATCCATAAGAGCATAAATCATTATAAAATGGATTTATATGATAAATTATAATAAATACATGATAAACAAGAGTAAAAGTGGATGAAGTAAGTGATAAAAAGTGATCGTATTCACGGCCTAGCATTGGGCACTAACCATCACCTTCACTTCATCAAATATGTTTGGTTATTCTTCACAGATCCTAATGTCTTCTTCAACGAGCCGTGTTAATCTTCAATAATTCCATCACTTAGTCTCCATGTCACTTCCTCAATGACAACCTTTTCCTTCTCATGAAGGTCTCACCACTGCTCTTCATGTTACCCAAACCAAATCTCCAAGGTTACCTCATGATGGCTTCAACACATCATGGTCTCCAATAATGTCTTCACATATTCAAAGTGTCTTTAATATGTTGCCATGAGAACTCTCCAAGAGTTCCAAATACTTCACTATTGTAAGGCTCCTAATACTCCACGTTCAAAACGCTTCATTGCTCCAATAAAATATAGTTCTGAGGTCTAAGTTTGAGAGTTGTTCGAGCTTGAATGATACAACTTACGATACTAGCCTTTAGTATATTCTGAGCCAACTCAATACATTGAAGTGTTGAAACCCGAGCTATCACATAATTATGATCTGGTCTGAGCTCCACAGTCACTTATCTAGACCTTCACAATTCGCTATAGCTCGAGCTACTACATGAGACTATCTATCACAAGTCGAGATTTATTTATTTAAATGTTGTGACTACTGGTCCAAAATTTTTAAATGAGATTCCCCACAAATCTAACCCTCAAATCAAGCTGCCTTCCCTTATTTCTCACAGGTCATAGGTTTAGTTAAGACAATTCTTCAAGGAAATCGAGCCTTAAACTATTTTCTAGAGGTCAGAGTTGCCGTTTGTGGTCAAGATGAAGAGAGATCTGAGTTTCAATGAATGTCACTATTATCCTTATTAAGCTATAGGTTAGATCTCCCTATAGATATGTTGCGACTACTTTAGGAGAAAAAAACTTTAAAAAATATATCGACAGAAAAATATGTATTTTCATGTTCCATGAGACTACAAAGGTATCTCGTCCTTTGGTGTTCTCTTATCTAAGTTCTTTGCTTCTTTTTATGCAAATCGATGTACTTAACGAACACATTTTTTCTAATACGGATCGATGCTTCATGCTGTATCTCTATTTCGTTTTTTCTTTAGTGGATAATATATAAACTGAAATGTTATTATTTGAAAAATATCTAATAAACACATTTATACATGTTTAGCATATGTAAAATAAGGATCCATGGATGAGCTGACATGGTATGTTGAAGAGGAACATTAATTGGAGGATCTGACATACGTTCAACGTACAAGTGTCCACCATGTTGTCCAACATGCAATGTTAATTGTCCACCGTTCTTGAAATTCTTTCATATATATGGAATTTTTGTTGGGTTTAGTTGTTCCATCTTGCGTATCTCTAGTTCTGTGTTGAGTAGGATTATTTGTCACAATAACATTCTCTATTCTGCCATTTTTCTTGTTTATCTTTTTAGTAGACATGGGAAAATTATATCTTCATTTCCTCTTGCCAATGCCCAAAAATGTCCTTGTGCTTTTGATGTTGTCAAAGATGGTGATACAGATAGGAGAGATATGTGTGTTTGTTTTGACAAACTAACAATTTTCCACTTGACCAAGCTCCTTTTAACATTAATGGAAAACCTCTATTTATGTGGTATTTGTATTAATGTTTGTTGTAGTGCTCACCATTGATCCAGAATATCTTTATCATCCCTAAATTTGTATGTGTTAAAATTTTCCAACAATATGAAAAGCCCTAATTGACCTCCATAGTGTTCTCTCCTAGGGTTTTTCATTATTTGGTAGATTTCATCAATGCTAAATTAGGCTATGGCTTCCAAGGTTTATTCATCATATTGAAATCAATGACAACCTTGACTAACAATCTCCCCCTTTGTCATTGATGGAAATATTCTTTCCCTTCCAATAATTTCTTTCCCCCTTTGACATCAATGGCAAACAGGGTGCCCAAGTACTCCCCCTGTCAAGCTGCTTCTTTTCTTCATGAATAGTAGTCCTTCATAGGTATGTTACTCCCCCTTTCATGGTGCTCTTTCTTCTGGCAATATGGTCCATGATATATGTGTTTGTATTTCTTCATGTCATGAAACAACTCCCCCTCCCTACATAAACTTCTCTAGCTTCAAGGATTATTGTTGCCTTCTGATCAGGTGGAAGAATTCAATATTGGAATCATGTTCTCTAATGGAGCTTTTCTTCTTCATCAACTTGTCCTTCTATGAATTCGAAAGTTTCCATCACCTTCTCAACTCCTTGCGCTTGTTTCCTTGCTTCTTATAGTTGAAATCAAAGATAGGATACCTCTTCCTTGTATTGACCAATATCTGCTTCAAGATTGTTCAAGCTCTTAAGTGTTTGTTCAAGGTGGCTTGACAATGTTTCTTCCCTTTTCTTTGCCTTATCCAATTGATTTATCATAGATATGACTTCTTCATGATGATTTCTTTTGTTTTGATGAAATTCCTCCTTAATTTTGGTGAGCTCCTCATGTATTTCTTGTATTTTAATCTTAAAAAGGTCAACTTCCTTCCTTGTCTTGTCTCGGTCAGCATCTTTCACTTTCTTCTTAAGTTCCTCATTTTCCTTTTTCAAACTGTTATTCTCTGACATGACATTTATATGCTTAGTAAGGAGATCTTCTTCAAAATCTTCTTTTTTCTCTTCATCTTCTAGGTCTTCTTTAGCCTTGTTGTCATCTCTCTTATCTTTAGCTTCCTTGATGTATTCTAGAATTATTTCTTGTTTTTCATCATCTTCTTGGCTAGAGATCATTGTAAACGCTCCTTTTGAGTGAAGATCATGAAGTTTGTCCCATATAACTTTTGCTGACTATTTGTTTTTCAAAATTGGCTTTCACAGAATTTGGTAACCCATTCAAAATTGCCTTTATTGCACTTGTATTGTGCTCCTTGGATCCTTCATCCATAATGTCATCAATAATCATTGATTTCCAAACTTCAATTCCTTGAGTCTTCAAGAAATTCCTCATTCTTGCCTCCCATATATCAAAATTTCCATTGAACAATGGAGCCTTTACAAATTGATTGACTTTAATTTTGATGGTTGAGGAAGAGACATCTCTAGGAGGATTGGAGACTTTCTTCCTTGCCTTTGCCATTTGTGTTCTAATGATCAACCTTCAAGCTGTTAGGCTTTGAGAGAAGGTACTGGCTATACCAATTGTTGGAAATTCTGAGAGTGGGGTGAATCAATATTTCTTTTCAATTGTTAATTTTACGAGTTAGATCACTTATATTTAAAACACAAAATGAAAAATGATGGAATAGATACTTTTATTAATTTCGTATTTACTATAAGTCAAGTACAATAATGATATAGGGCTCCAACTTGTATTGTGCCAAGCACCGACTTGGTCTTTCCAGGGCTCCAATCTTGTCAATTTGAGGCACCAACCACTAGGGCTCCAACCCTATCTCTAGAATAGGCTCCAACCCGGTTTCTTGAGGACTCCAATCCTCTAGGGCTCCAAGCCTATCTTCCAAGGCACAACCCTTATTTTTATGAGGCTCCAACCTCTTGGGCACCAACCCTCAGCTTCACTTCATCAAAATATGTTTGGTTATTCTTCACAGCTCCTAATGTCTTCTTCAACGAGCCATGTCAATATCCAACAATGCCATCACTCAGTCTCCACGTCACTTCATCAATAACAACCTTATCCTTCTCATGAAGGTGTCACCACTACTCTTCATGTTACCAAAACTAAATATCCAAGGTTACCTCATGATGGCTTCAACACATCATGGTCTCCAATAATGTCTTCACTACAAGAAAAAAGCACATTGGTGACGGTCATGCTTGTGACGGACCTTTAAGGTTCGTCACCAATGTCACATATGGTGACGGTCCTTAAAAAACCATCATTGTAAGTGTATATAGTGATGGTCCTTTATGGTCCGTCACCAAAGACATTTTCAATGACACTTTTGGTGAGGGTCGCTAAAGGCCCATCACTAATTCTCTCTTTGGTGACACTTCTAGTGACAAACTTTTAATGACCCTCACCAATGCTCTTTTTGTTACTTTTGGTGACGGTCAAAAAATGTCTGTCATCATTGATCATTAAAAAACCGTCACTCTAAGTGTATATAGTGATGGTCCTTTATGGTCCGTCACTAAAGACATTTTTCAATGACACTTTTGGTGAGGGTCGTTAAAGGCCCATCACTAATTCATTCTTTGGTGACACTTCTAGTGGTGAACTTTTAATGACCCTCACCAATGCTCTTTTTGTTACTTTTGGTGACGGTCAAAAAATGCCCGTCATCATTGATCATTCCAATGAGTTTTTGATGATGCTATGTGCCTATTAATATTTTTTTGTCAAAAGATAATGATTTAATACAATTATTATGGAGTATTTTTTATAATATGTCCAAGGCCATAGTGGTTAGGGTCAATCAATTTTTGTAGAAGTAATTAGTGTGTATCATTTCCCTCAAGTAATGACTAGTCGAATAGAGATTTCCTATGAGTCAACACATGATTCATATCTATTAAGTTTATTATCTAGCAAATTCCCTTTAGATAAAGTTCCACTATTGTGTGTAGGAAATATATTATTTAATACATAATCATGCTTTGACAATTCTATTAATGAGAAAGACCTAACAATCCTCAACAATCCGGGCACACCTTAAATTAATGCTTTGGCACACACTAACATTTCTTAGCACCCCACATGTCTTGGAACATCTTTGTACCTAGAACATACCGTGATGACACTGACACCCAAGCACATGGTGGCATGTGCTAGCACAACATGGAACTCTCCTAGCATGTGTTGGCATACTACATATAGTCCCTAGCATGCCCTAGAACACCTTGGTTGAATGCATTAACATACATTAGCACTTGGTACACAATGCCACTTGGAATGTATTGGGACCTATTATTAGTGTGCCTAGCATGCCCCTTTTCAAAAAGATAAAGTCCTGACTTATTAACCCTCTTAATATTGGTTCTTCCTTTTGTTGCCTTGACACATATTGACATACCCTGGCACCCTGCGCTACAATATCCTTAGCACCTAGCATGTATTGGCATATCTTGGCACTATTAATTGGCACATGATATAATTAGCACACCCTAGAACTCCCAAGCACACTTAGGGAATTCTTGACATGCCTTGATATTCCCTAGCATGCCTTACCAATTCTTAGCATACCTTGTCACTCCCTCCTTGGCATGACAACTAACACTCATTAACACTAGTCTCTGGCACACGTTCCTCATATTCATTAGCTTCCATGACTTTTTTCCTAGTGCTCCCTTAATGTTTTTTCCTAGTAATCCTTAACACTCATCAACATGCATTATCACTCTCTAGCACACCTTAGCACTCTTCAACATTCCCTTCCACTTCATAACATGCATAACACTAGTCCCTGACACATATTGGCGCTTGGCACGTGTTGGCGCTTGGAAAGTATTAGCATGTATGGAATATGTTGAGATGCGTTAGTATGATTTGGCATGGTTTAATGCACCCACACTAGTTATATTTTCTACATGGTATCAGAGCAGGAATTTTTTGGACGACGAGTTTGCAGAGAATATCTGAAGATTTTGGTGTAAAATTTTCAAAAACAAATAGAATATTTGGAATCCTTGTGAAAATCTACCCAAATGGAAGAAAAAAAAAATCGGTCGAATCAGAGCTCAGATGAGGGAGATATCATCGATTTAAAATCAATTCTTTTTAAAAACTTTTTGTAACATCGAGACAATTACATTATGCGTGATTCAAGAACCTATATGTACTTGAGGTACCAGATACATGCAAAGCTTTGAGGAGAAAGGCAGAAGTTAGAGACTTGGTGGTTTAGAGGGAGCATAAATTACCTCTCAACATGCATTCTCATGAGAAGCAGTCTCAGAAGGTTGTGGAGTAGCTGCCACAATTGGAGAAGTAGAGAGGAGACCGAGTGGAAGCATCCACTCAAGCAAAGACCACCATGAGGGGGAAATTTTGAGCCAGATAGGAAGAGGGAGCAACCATACTCTGAGGTGTAAGGTGGGGTGATGTGTAAACATAATCCCAAGATAAGAAATTTGGGCAAGGTCCATTGAGATGGCATGTCTCATGGATCGAACCTGGCTACGAGGAGCCCACAGTACAACAGTAGTAGGAAGGATCAATTAGATTGATGTAGTCAGATGTCAACAAGACAGAAATCAGAGTGACAGATGTCAAATACTGGAGCACAAATCAAAGTTAGCAACAGTTCAAAGGGCACGGATGTAGATGTCAATAGCAGCACAGAGAATCCGCTACTAGACAGGTGCAGTAGCTAGTAGCAGCCAGAAGACTCTGATGACAGATGAATTATACTGATTCAGTTGTTCGGAGGCTATTCAGTTTCAGGATTTGCAGGTGCAAACAACACTAGAGAAGTGTAGCATGCAGAACATTCCAAAGGTACCGGATGGGGATTGATTGAATTCCTTTCTTGTTGAGAGGGAGTGTTGCAATTTGCAACAAGAAACAATGAAATTGGCAAATAGAAAGGACAAAAAAAAATGTACCCACATCGGTGAGGAATTTTGATGTACCGGGAGTGAAGAATGTGAGGCGTCTAATTTATTTTTCCCTTAAATAAATTAGACAATAAGTTGTAATTTCATCTCATAACAACTCGTGTCAGTTAACTAAGTCATGATGATTGAGTTAGCTCAAGAAATTCGATTGAAGGTGATCGAGGTGGATATTTGTGGCCACCTGCCTATTCCACTTGGGCCCTCGCCATTGTCTCTTTCAGTTTTTCAGTTTCCTTAATTATAGCACAATTTACTATTTTTGTCAATTTTTTAGGTCCTGAACTTCCAGAGCCGTTTTGAGGACCCAAACAACATTTTTTGGGCATGAAAGGTTTGGAAATTTCATATAAATTGCATTAGTTGTTGTAGTCCTCGGAGAGATCTTTCTAACGAGGTATCATGTGCGTCAAACGAAGATCATATGACCAAGTTACAACCTCGGGAATTTGGCTGCCCAACTAACCCCAATGGGGCCCATAAACTCTTGGTGTTACATCTCCTCGGGTTAGGGTTTTGGTTGTTTGGGGTTTCATCTTATTTTTAAATGATAAAAAGACCCTTCATCCTTATTGTAACACAGTTCAAAGGAACATAAATATCAGTTGTATTTATAGAAAATTTCCCATGTGCAATTATAAAGTCATTGGGATGCCATGATGGATTGCGCAATCAAGGAAGGTTGATTTAATTTCTTAATTAATATGGAGATAATTCCATAGGAATTGCGTGAGCAAGGCAGGCTAAAGGAAGACTAAGAATTGGCTAAGTATTAGACGAATTTTGCCTAGATCAGCAGGAGACAATTGGCAAAGTGTTGGAGAATCTCAAGAGAGATTAAGCATTGTATTGTTTCATGATTCCTTGACTTAATACACAATAGAGATAGATGTGTTTTGAGCAGTTGCTTTCCCCATATACATCTTTTGTTGTGCGATTGATAATTTCTTTCTCTTACTTATATGTGATTATGCGATTGTGTTTGTAGGAAGGATTCAATATCTTATTTTAGTACATTACAAGATTAGATTGAATCCCGTTGGTTAGATTTTATACATGAAATAGAAGAGAGGATTGATACGATCTTGTCTTGCGGTGGTTATAAAGATAAACACAAATGGAGGATGGCTTGCACTGTAATTTAGAGCCAAAACAAAAGTAGACGCAGGCGTAATATTGACTGAGCTAACACTAGTTTGAGGGTTGACATTGAGATCTGAAGTTCATGTCAAGATTCAGTCAAAGAAATGCCCAAAATCTATGGATCCATGTGAGCTAGGTTGAGTCTCTTATGGAGGCAAGAGTCTTGGTTTTTTCTATGGGTGGATAGGGTTTGTTCTACAACAATTAGAAGTACATAAGTATAGTGCCCTAGTTACCTAGCATGTTTAGTTCATAAGGTATGCCCTTAAGACTGTGAAAAAATTGCGTAGAAGAAGAGCAGTTGTGACCCTTAAAGCGAGGCTTATTTCTAAAATATAGACCGCAGATTTGGAAGATGGCTTGCAGATTCAGTATGTGTGGAGATAGCAGATCCAAAGGAGGGTGGAACCTGAGCAGAAGATTGAGCATGCAGAAGAAATGTGCCATGTGAAGAATGGATTGACATGTTGAGGAGTGATTTGGTGGACTATCCATGGATTTTTAGACAGATATCTGAAGAAACCTATAAAAAATTAGTCAATGGACTATTAGTGGTTGATTTGTGACCCTAGTTTAGTCATCTACAGATTGTTAGAAGGATGATAAGAGGAGCAGTTCAGATTTATTCATAGATTGGAAAACAAAGATCAAATTGTCGATACACAAGAACAATGATTTTGAGAGGACTCAAACCATTGTTATGTGGAAGATTTGAAGAGCCCTAGATGAAGAAAATATTGTGAGCCCTAGATCAGTAAAAATAATTGACTATGGTTGGGCAGATTGATGCTAGTCCAAGTATAGTTGGAGGGTTGTTAGGCGACTATCAAAGAAGAACCCTAACTCTTGTACTTGTGAAGGACAACAAGATTGGTAGAAGGGAAAGTGTATAGGGCCTAAGGAAGTGCATAATTTGAAGGACTAAAGTAGCAGTCAAGTGGGCCAACTAACTAGCCCCATTTCACTATATTGTAGAGGATCAATTCAGTGAGAAGAAGGGCAACCTCCATAGCCCTAGACTTCTCATATTGGAGCCGTAGTATGGAAAAAGTGGGCATACCAAAGAGTTGTTCAAAAATGGAGTTGTGAACAACTTCTTACCACTCAAACTAGTAGTGGACCTAAAAGGGGTTCCTAAGAGGGAAACAACTAGGACAAGGGAAACGGTGGAGGCTTAGCCCATTGTCACCACAGCTAAGGCTCCTTGCTCTTCACGAAATTTCACCGATGGGAGGAGTCTTGGTAGTTTAGGAAGTCACTCGTATATTATAGGTCAATGAATAGGTGGGAAGTGACCCTAGAATCCCTTTCCCTAAGATAGAATATAGAGTGGGACATGCTTGCATTTTAAGCAAGGGACCTGATCTTCTAGGGAGAGAGGAGGGGGATTGAAGGGTTGAGGGAGAAGAATAAGACTTATAAAGGAATTTACCAATCCCTAAAATCCTTTGGGAACTTGGATTCCCAAATGGTCCTCGATGAAAGGCCTTTGACACCAAATGGGACCACATGGGGCCAAGTGGACCCAACCTAGGCTCGGGGATGGAATTTAGCAACCAATGATGTTCCTATCTTGGAAAATGTGAGGGGAAAGGATTAGGCAATATTTTTTACTTCGATGGGTCAAATTGATCCTACTAGGCTCTAGCCTTGGGAACACCTATGCAAAAATTGATCCTAGAGCTAGGGTTTGAGGTTTTTGAAGATTCCATCGTCGGAATTGGCCCAAATTACGAGGAGAGTGAAGGCACCCACCAATGTCGGTGCCTTTAGGAGATCAAAGTTTTCCTCTGGCTATATTCTTGGGAAATTGATGCCCTAGGTGACCTGATGGGGCTAGACCTAGGGAAAAATGGAAAAATGTGAAAAAGGGGGGGGGGGGGGTGGGGGAAATCATCGCCCTTTTTGAGGTACTAGTGAATAATTCACTTGGGGATATGGAGTCAGGGGTGATAATGAACGATAATTCAGTTTCTTGATCATGGAGGCCCAGAAAGTCAACTTCGTCCAATGTTAGAGGAAAACGAAAAGTGACCTTCAAGCATTTATACTTCATACAAGTGGTGAAAATTTATTGAGATAAAATTATTTCTAAGATATTTCATTCATCCAACAATGGCCCATACATTAAATAAGATAAATAGACACATAATTTCACATTTCCATCATGCAGCAATTAACCCTAGTTATAGTGAAATTCAATAGTATGCAACAACAACAAGAATAGCGTTAAATTTTCACTCACAATGTTAAAGAGTATATCCAACTAGCTTCACATTTTCAAAATCAAATCTCCAAGATAAAAATAGCCCAAATCGATACATCAAAATGCATCCATCATCCAAAATAGTCCTCCAAGGAAAAATGTGAAGTTCTCTAAAGATAGAGAGATCCCAAATCAAGTGATGATACAAATGAATCCAATTAACTCCGAGAGATCCCAAATCAAGTGATGATACAAATGAATCCAACTAACTCCTATTTATACATTGATTAGGAGTTGATCAAATTAGCTTATGGGCCTACATTAGCCCCTAAACATAAAATAATATGCAAGTAACCCTAAATTTTGGTGACAATCCCACCAAACTATCTCATACATGGAATAATAAGCCTCATAAGAGGTCAACTGATGTCTTAGGGCCTTCTAGGAGGCATACTGGGGTCCATGAGTGCCATAATGATGCATGGGGCCCATCAGAAGTGTTGGACAAGGGGGTGGCCCCTTGTTCTCCAAACATTAAACTTGGGGTGCTCTCATTAAACTTGTGGACTGAAAGGGTTGTGTGTGGCCACCATCAACAAGTAGGTCAAGTGTTGTCTTGTTCATGATAGATTGGTTGTCAAAGGATTAACACCAATCCCTAGTTTTATTCCTTGTATCAGTGTGATTGTAAAGGGTCACGATCCATGGTACAAGAGCTCTATCCTGTTGTATTGTAGTTTGTAATATAATGAAGAAGGGTTTGCACACTAACACTCCCTGACATGCCCTGGCACTCTAGCATACCTTGGAATTTCCTAACATGTAACCTTGCTACTCCCTCCTTATCACACCTGAAACTCATAACACTCCCTATCAGACACTCTTATTCATTCATTACCAGGCATTTTGAACTAGTTCTCCCTTGTGTTTCCATGGCACTCCCTAGAACGCAATGACACGCCCTAGCATTTGGCACATCCTAGCATGTCGCCCTAGCACTCTAACATTCCTTGGCACTAACTTACATACCTTTAAACTCCCTCCTTAGCACACCTATAACTCGTTGATACTCCCTGTCACACACTCTTATTCATTCATTTCCATGCATTTGACACTAGTGCTCCCTTGTTTTTCCTTGGCACTCCCAAACACTCCGCCCTGGCATGCATTGGCACACCGTGGCACCTGGCACATCTTGGCACGTTTCCCTGGCCTCTAGCATGCCTTAACACTGCCTAGCATGCCTTGACGTCACTCCCTCCTTATCACACCTGAAAGTCACTGACACTTCTTGTCACAAACTCTTATTCATTCATTTTTAAATATAGTTTTATCTATTATGTTATGATGAACTGTCTAGTGGAATATCCATGATATTTTACGAATCACCCCAACATATATCCTTTATGCAAGTCATATGATGATATTTCTTCACACTTATTTATCTCTAGTTGTCCCAACACAATGCAGGTCATCACCACCACCCTTGCAAAATTGAACATGATAGGCTCGTGGTCCTATCTAAGCTTGGAAGAAAAATTCAAAACTTAGTTACACAACATGATGGAAGATTATTATTATTAAGGTTTCCCATGCTTTCTAATCAATAATATCTAGTGGGATTGGAACAACAACACATTTTGTTCACGATAAATATCCATGATAGTTTACGAATCACCCTAGCATATATCCTTTATGCAAGTCATATGATGATATTTCTTCACGCTTATTTATATCTTGTCTCGACACAGTGCAAGTCATCACCACCACCCTTACAAAATTGAACATGATAGGCCTGTGGTCCTATCTAAGCTTGGAAGAAAATTTCAAAACTTAGTTACACAACATCATGGAAGATTATTAAAAGGGTTTCCCATGCATTCTAATCAACAATATCTGGTGGGATTGTAATAGCAACAGATTTGTTCACAAGAAATATCAATGATAGTTTACGAATCACCCCAACATCTATCCTTTATGAAAGTCATATGATGATATTTCTTCACACTTATTTATCTCTTGTCCCAACACAATGCAGGTCATCACCACCACCCTTGCAAAATTGAACATGATGGGCTCATGGTCCTATCTAAGCTTGGAATAAAATTTCAAAACTTAGTTACACAACATCATGGAAGATTATTAAAAAGGTTTCCCATGCATTCTAATCAACAATATCTAGTGGGATTGGAACAACAACACATTTTGTTCATGAAAAATATCCATGATAGTTTACGAATCAGCCCAACATCTATCCTTTAGGCAAGTCATTTGATGATATTTCTTCACACTTATTTATCTCCTCTCCCAACACAGTGCAGGTCATGATCACCACCACTCTTGCAAAATTGAACATGATAGGCTCGTGGTCCTATCTAAAACTTGGAAGAAAATTTCAAAACTTAGTTACTCAATATCATGGAAGATTATTATAAAGGTTTCCCATGCATTCTAATCAGCCATATCTGGTGGGATTGGAACAACAACACATTTTGTTCACGAGAAATTCTAACAAAGATCACAATTGAATTGATAAAAAATAGTGTTTAGAAGACAATATTCATCCTAAACCACAAAAATAATGGATTTTGGTAATTTCTCCACTCCCTCTTGGATTCCCTTGTGACTTCTTTGATGGTGTTGCACAAGTTATCCCACCTAGCTGCAAAGTGGGCGTGGTACTCTTCCTCTCCCAGTCTTATAGCGAGAAAGTAAGGTATACCCAAAGTTAAGGCTCCAACAACTGAGTTGATTCCATTTCTCTTTGTACACTTCTGGAAATTAAATCCATCAAAAGAGTCAAATCCCGATAGATCATGGGGGATTAAAAAATCATGATCAATTGGGTCAATAATTCATGATAGAAAACATCTACCTACATCCCATCCTACAGGATATCATAGATCCCCCCAACTATTTGGACTAGCTATCTTTCATACACATTCTCCAGGAGCTAAACACCACAACACACAAGCTTTCAAAAGAATCTCTCAAACTTCCCATCGATACATTTGTGATACTAGATTCCATCGATAGTATGGAGTATGACCAAATGATTATTCATGTCTAAGCTCGAAAAACAACCCAATGTAGATTGATGCATGCACATTCCAATCATGACAATCAATTTCTACATCTTCTCAAAAGCGAAAACAAGTAAATTTTTTCTTTGTTCACTTTACAACATAAACACCAATTTCACCCACAATGTTAAGATAAGTTGAATGATATGACCGAAAAGGTGGGAGGAGTATTTTGTGGTGTATTGAACAGGACTAGGGGACACACATGTAGCATGGATTGGTAGAAGTGGGATGTCCAAGCATGATTTAATAAGATCTATAATCCACACATTATAGAATGAGAAGGGGGATTAAGACCTAATTTCATAGGGGCTAGGGGGCCTGGAGGGAAGGTAACAAGAGGAATTGAAAGAGGAACCCCCGATAGTGGTGATAAGGGGATTAGGGGCCCCATTATAACAATGAATAAGCCATTAACCCATAACCACTAAATTCCCTATCCCTTAACCCCGAAGCCATAATCTCTTAACCCTACACTCATAACTCATAAGCCATCAACCCCTTGATGCATTAAACCTTAAGCCATTAACTCCTAACGTAGAATATATGAACCCCCTAAGCACTAACCCCTTATTCTCTTAACTCATGACCCTTAAACCTTAATCCATAACCCCTAAACACCTTAAAACCCAACCCCTTAACCCCTAACACCTAAATCCCTTAATTATTAAGCCCTTAACCCCTAAATCCCTTTCCCCCCAAGCCCTTGGCCCATAACTTTTAACCCTTGAAGCCCTTCACCACTTAGTATCCAAGGCAAAAAACAACACATCAAACCAACAAAATAACCTCTTAGGAGAATCCTTCACCTCTAACTAAGAATATTGGTACCATTTGAATTTTAGAGAACTACGTGTTGGTCTCAAGGGTGTGTGTTTGTGGGTAATGCCCTTATTAACATGTATACCAAATGTAGAACAACTGGATAATTTTCAAAACCTCAATAAGAATTGCTCACAATATCTACACTTCATGTTGACATGGAGCTTGTAGTGCTCTCCCACATAAGGAGTTGGCAATGAATAGATCACTCACAATGACGCAACCTCTTCAACCCTAATGCACAAGGAGCTAACCCTTGATACAAATATTTTGTTTGCTAAAAAACACAATTTTGTCAATGTAGAATACTATACACAAGAGAAAATAAAATGATATTATCCACATCAATGCTTGAAATAGCCTCACGTTTGCCATGAGTGGTGAGCCAAGGGGTGAATGTAGGGCACTATTAAAGTTACATCATGTTTAAATTTCTTTTACATCACGAGATTGTTCTCCATTAGGGTTGATGCATCATCACAAGGGAGCATAACACCTTTTTGTGGGGGAGCGATTAAAGTTGTAACATGATCAAGTGACATACACCTCCAATGTAAATGACATCATTATATGTCTATGTCAAGTTGTTAAAGAGGTTATTTATAAACAATAAATTTAGTACTTGAACTTCATCTTTTCATGGCCTTGACACTAAGATGGATTTGTACTGGGAACACTTCATGCAAATAAGAGGGGACCTTATTTTTAAACCCTCATACACACTAGAGCACTAGATGTTGCCCTTCAGATCCCCCTTGGTGGTTGCAAAGTGGGTTTACATTAGTGTCTAGTTGAAACTAATGACATCAAGATATTCCTCTTCTCAATAACATATTCTAGCTTTTCCATATACACAACATTGAGTTAGAGGATCACCTCATATGTAGATGCTCCATTTATTATGGATTCAAGGGATGTTCTATTTTCTTTTATCAAGATTTAGATGGTCGTTATCTACTTTCTTTCAATACATGTCTAACTATCTTTATGAGGGAGGTCCTTGGATTTAGATCTTTATATAAGACCTTATGTGGCCTTCCCCTTTTGAACTTTTCCAAGGGGGTCACCTCCTTCCATGTTGCCTTGCCTACTTAGGGAAAAAATTGACAAGCCAATATTCAAACTTCTTCAACTATCAAATTGGTGGGGCCTCATACCTCTTATTGAACCCCTTCATGAGACATTATTTCTCCAAAGAGACTGTTGAGGATTTCCCATTGCAAATCACAGGTTGGATGTCATAGGACCTGTTACCCCACTTTCTATATGAGTTTTTAGAGGATAATTTTAAATTTTGATTGACATATCAACCCTTGTGATTCTTGTGACATTAATAATTTTCCAATTAATATATACAAATGACTGTATAATTGGTTTGACGGCACCTTACCTTGGCCATCTAGGACACTAGGTGTAGGAAGATGTTGCTTTAGCGATCACTTTAACTTGATATATATGATCCATGTATATATCTCTAATATGTATTATTTTTATTGTGGTCACTTAAAAACTCTATTCTAACTCTTAAATGTTTTAGCCATAATTCATATGCTAAATTATTTCATAGTATTTTATAATTTTACTCATAAAAATATGTCACCCTAATAATTTAAATATATAATAGCGATTTAAGTAATTACTACCCATCCTATTTTATTATACCCTTATTTCCCTTGGTCAAATTTTAATTGCATAATTTCATAGCATATTCATTCATTTTAATTACGATGTCCCGCCCTATGATTCCTGCCAGTAGGAAATCAATTATTTAATTCATAAAACTAAGTAAACTACTCTGTTTCAATTTTATCACCGTGCTTTCAGGTCGGGTTTTTGATCTATCAGTTGTGCAAGTTCATTGAACGAGCTTCAAGCTCTTTTTCTGCACAAGATTAACCCAACTCGGCCCTGACATCAAATGACAAGAAAAATAATGTATGATGAATCACTTGGCAAGCAGATTACATGGTCATGATATGGTGGCCCACTGTTGATGACGCTCTCAGAATCACCCATCTGGACGATTTTTTGAAGGGGGCTCGCAATTCCTTCTATGGGGGATTTTTTATTCTTCCATGGATCTGGTTCCTCAATTGCTTTTACTTTTGGCCTCTCCTCAGACATCGCTCTTGTTACCTTAAAGTTTGACCAGGTATGTACACACTTTCTTTAAATCCTCCTGAATGAAAATGTAATTCGATTTTTTAGGGTATATGAAATTGCAATGATTTCTGTTTGCTACTCTTCGAAAATGAATCTTAATGAATGTCGTATAAACTCAAGATTTCGATCTTTACTATTTATTGAGGCACCTCTACTGATAGCGGTAGAACTGTTCCAAAGTGCCATGCACTTTTTCTCCAAGCAATTCTTCAATATTGAAAGCTTCAAATGTGTTGTAGTTTCTTTTGCCGTAGAATCCCTATCGCTTCTTCTTAGACTGACATGGTAACGCTATTACATGTTCAAAACTTAGACTGACATGGTAACGCTATTACATGTTCAAAACCCCAAATTTGGAAGGGAAGCCCACTATGAAGTTCTCATTTTTGCCCTTGATTAACAAGCTTATTTACTCAATTACACTAATGAATCATTGCATTTTGAAGGTGAGGAGACACATTGGATCTTATATAGGATTGCAGGTGGGTTTTCATCTTGGATTTGGCCTCCCTATATTGGATCCAAGCCCTCCAGAGGATCACAATGGCATTTTTAGGCTAAGCGTTAAGAGCCATGGGCCTCCATTCATGTAAAACATTGATTGCCACACCATGGGCTTCTTCAACACCACCATTTTCTTGTTCGTGCCTCAATTATTTGAGAGGATGATGCACTTGGACCATGTTGCCCCAACTGGCTACACATTGCACCTAACACTTGGCCCAGAGAAGGTTATGTCTTTCCTAGGGAGACATGGGAGGGCATGTGTCATATTCTAGCCCTCATTGATGGAGCATCGAATTGATTTGATTTTGAGCCAGTTGGAGATCCATGAGACCCATTTTGGAGCCCCAAACCCAAAATAGGGGTCCCAGAGATGTTTTGCAGCATATGACCCTCTTCATCATGATTTTTGAGGTTGCCACTTTTTTAGCATAAGAGGCCTTCACACTGCCTCTCTAGGCCTCCACGCATGCATGACATCAACCTTGCGTGGGCTTTGGAGAGAAATAAAATAATTTTTAAAGCTATCATGTTTGGATTGTAACCATGGGTGGGTTACTTAGCACATTAAGCATGTTAGAGGGGCTTTGTCATATGTAATTTGAACTCATAACATTTGTATAAATAGTTGAGAGTCAAGACCTATTCTCATCTCATACCATCATACTTGGGATTTTCGCATACCTCATTAGAGATTTCAGGCCCGCAATTTGGAGATGATTTGGATGTTTATCGATGAATTTTGATGTTTGGATCATTTTCGCTATCTCTCATGGAGCCTCGAATGTCTTGTTAATGGATGGATATATTTCACATTGTCTTGTAAGTGCTCTTTAATGATGTATTTATGATTTTCACTAATGTCTAATGCATGGAATATTGTCTCTTGCTAAAATTTTGTCCTAATTATTGAATATTGTTCTATAATTGTAATCTTGAGAAATTTTGCATGTGTTATTCATTGATGATGTGAAAAGAATGTTCCTAGTGGATACTAAATATATTTAATCCATGAAACTTCATTAACTTGAATTGAACAGGGTAAATGCTTGAAGGGGTAGTTAGGGCTTCCTCTTTAGGCCTCCTCGAAGGATGATTTGGTCAAATCAAAGTTCCCATGACTTCAACCTCCCAATGGTCTAGGCACTAGTCTTGCCCCTTGGTGATCACTCTTAATTTTTCTCCATAAAATTTCCTTTCTTTCTTCGTCCCTTTAAGGGTAAGGAGGCTCATCTAGGGATTGGTGCAAATTCTAATAGAGGAGGAATTTTTGAGTTTGTCTTGGATAGAAATCTTCCTTTGTGTCTCCTCTAAAGGTGCTCAAGTTTTGGTGGAATTCCCGTAGTGAATTCTCCATAAATTTTGATGCCCTAGTTATCACATCAAGAGGGACACCTAGAGACTAATCCTTCAACTTAGGGATTCTTTGAAGGCAATCTCTTTAGTTATTGGTGAAGTAAATCATTAATTGCCTTTTCTCTCTCCTACCTTGACCTTGGATGCACATATATATCATGTTAAATTTCAACCCTAGGTCTCGTGTAGTTTATTTTCGAAGGGTTTTTTCATGGAAAGTCTAAATAGCTTCTCCCAAAGATTGCACTTTTGTTGAACCTTTCCATTGAATGAGCTACCTTGCCTCACTTTAAACCTATCATTGATACATATATCACAAGTGAGTTCTACTGGGATTCCTCTTGTTGGTGAAAATCCGAGAAGAGTAGGGGACTTAGTCTGTGGTGATAGTGGGCCTATGTCCCAAGTGTTGTTGTGCCCTCTAGCTTTTGCCTATTCACAAGGCCTGCTAGTTTGTGCAACAATAGGGCCCTCTAATGCTATATAATTAATGGTAATGTTAAATTCTTAAAGTAAAAGAGAACCTTCTACTTAAATTTTAACATTACTTTTAATTGTTTTATGACGTTTAAGTGATTCTAACCTCATTGGATTTCATATGGAGAAAGTAGAATTTTAGATTCCACTCAAAATCCAATAGACTTAACTATTTTTAGGATTTTAGGATTTGGGGGGATTGCAGTGTTTCCATTTGATTTTGTTGCGTATGAGGGTATGGAGCAAGCATTTAATGAAGAGAACCAAGCCATCTGTGTACCTTGATGTCAGTGGCATTGATTGTTGAAATCCTCTATCATGACCCTAGTAAAAATATACCCATAACTCAAACAAAATTTTGATTTTCATTTGACATGTTAAACTTTTTCTATCTTATTTTAATGCTTGACATCGATGATGAGGATCCCTATATAGGCTATGATTTTCATGATATATAGATATTTGTTGTAGCATGATTTTTTCTTTTTGACACTAGAGGCCATCTAGAGCCTCTTTTTTGATGTAATTTTGGTTCAAAGATCTATTGCACTAAGTGCTATTTTGGTTATATGCTCTCTTGCTATATAAATGAGAACTTTTGCATATTTGTGTATAAATGGTTTGGATTCATATGGATGCACATGAATATATATGTTTTTCTTTAAATTTGAATGTTTCATGTATTTTTAGGTTAACCAGTTTTTTGGTTTGATTTTTTTTTATTCCGGACTGAGTCTTGGTTCAGGGTTTGACTAGTTCGATGACTGATTCATTGTTGACAACATTGCTTGGGGTTTGTTCGACCAATTTTATAGAGAACTTTTATCTAAATATTGTCTCTTCATGCCAAAATTTGACCTTGTTTTGCCACTTGGAACCCCCATCCGTCATTGGATCACCTTTGATTGCTATTTTTTGAGTGATGCCTTCATATTTTGCAAAAATTTCCATGTGGCATGTCATCTATATTTTATTCTGAGCAATTTGAGACCAAGTTGACTTTTTTACTTCGGGGACGAAATGCATTGGGAAACATGATTTGCTGAGAATTGTGAGATTTCCATGTTGAGAAATGTCTGGTAAATACTGCAACAAGGCCAAGGATGCATGTTGACTCTATGATACATGACCATGTGGTAAGAGATATGTACGCACGACATGGGTTGGACTGGCCCCGACAATTGCAATCACACCTACATAACTAGATGCTCCTATAAACCATGAGTTCCAATGTGATCCACTCCAAGTCTTCCAATCCTATCAAGGACGAAAGGAGCTAAAAGTGGGAACCAAGGGGACCGGCCATGGTCTACCATGATAGGCCTAGAACACCCTAATACAAAAACTCACATGACCTATGAGGCTTTGACTTGTATCCTTGGGCTTACGGTGGCGTTATGAAAAGTGAAGAAATGTCTGTATGTACCCTTGTTGAAATGAGGGGTAACAGTTCCACATGCATCTAAATGGATTAGATCAAGAACCTCTCTTCATTTATGCTAATTGCCTGGGAAAGTGTTCTTCACATGCTTGCTAAGTACAATACCCTTGCACACTCTAGTTTTTTTCAATCTTGAATTTTGGCAATCCTTGCACCATATCCTTGAAGATAGGAAGTGCAATATAGAGTAGGTGACCAAATTGCTTGTGCCATAGCTTGCACAACTTGTCATTGTCATGCACTAAAGCATCATGTTTTATTGGATCGACATGCAGCTTGTAAAGGTTACCTTCTTGCACTCCTTTGGCAAAAAATCGACCATGTTCATGGTTGCCATCTCTAAAGATGATTTCTTGATCATTAATCTCAACCACACCCTTCAGATCTATCATTGATGAAATTGAAAGAATATTTTTAGTCAAACCATGATCATACTAAACATCGTGTAACTCTAGAACAAGACTTGAAGCCATGCGAAAGGGGACATCCCATTCTGATAATTGGATAAGTGGTATCATTGCTAATGCAACTTTTTCCCATCCTCTGATTCTTGAAGTTTGTAGAAAGCCTTCTTGTTGAAGGTCACGCGTTTGGAGGCTCCATTGTCAACATACCACCCTACCCCATAAATGGTGTTAGTAGAAAGACGCAAAACCATGGAGAAAGTGGTCTTAAGCTTGGATGATAACTCATCCCCTTTGGCTGAAGCTTCTACACTCCTAACAAATTGCTTTTGTTGTTGATTGGCTCTCTTCTTCTGAAAACATTGATATTTATAGTGGCCCATCTTGTAGCACTTGAAGCATTTCACATGACTCAAGTCTTTCTTCTATTGATTTGAAGAACATGATTCTTCATTCTCACCCTTTTGATCCCTCCCAGATTCTGCTTTCTTACCACCTCTGCCCACCTTACGGATGAGAGCTAGGCTTTGAGTTTGGAACTCCTCCACTTTGGTTGCAACTGTCCCTTTTTGGATGAAGCCATCATAAAGCTTTTCGAGTAGTTTTCATGAGCATAGACACCTTGCACAAAGGCTTCCCAGGGTGTAGATAACCATTTTGTGCTATATGCATTAACTCCTCATCCTAAATCTTCATCTTGAGAAGAAAGAACTAATCTTTCACCATGCACCTACTTACCCTGGGAACTCTGTCCTCTCAGAATATACAAAATCATGTAATGCATCTTACCCACATTGAGATCTTCACCCTCCAAATATATATCGTGCATGCACCTCCTTGCATTGGGATCCGTGCCTTTGCAATCTGGAATATGCATGGGCCTTGCCTGTGCCTATTAACGACTAATGTGTCCTCATTAATACACCTTCCTCATCAAGAACAAAACAATTCTGCACAAGGATCTAAGCTGGCGGGGATCTACTGATCACACTGCTACTGAAGAGAATGACTTGGAGTAACAAGGTGAAACTAACACTATGCACATTATTTTGGGTTATAATGACATATTTACCTGGTCTACTGTCAGCCTTCAAAGATGGCTGGTCGGATAGAAGCTTAAAAATTTGGGTATCATGCACCATTGTGTTTTCATAAAAGAGAGGCTTTTAATGGTGACCTCATGCAATGTGGAGCTCATCATTTAGTTATTCTAGTGTTTGATACTGCATTAGGGCTAAAACCAACAAAATGGATACTATAAATTGGCAGAATCAGACTTCATTTGCCACAATTTGAATTCCTGATAGTTAGTGTTTGATGGATGACCTTATGTGGGTTGCAATTGTAAGAGTGGTAGACTAATGCTAATGGCGAAAAAGATGCCATCAGTCGGACATATTAGACCAGTTCTGCAGCTCTGATTCCAATAGCTAGTTTTGATGAGTATATGTATATAAAACTTGCAGCCCTTGAATAATTGCGGTCCTTGAATACCCTTAAAGAAAAGATGCAAGATGTGAGAAACATTAGAGAAGCACAGCACTAGGGGGGATATGGAATTACTATATGTACTTTGTAATCTGACAGGTGCTCTTATGTGAATCTTATGGAATCTAATTGATTGTCATTGGTACTTGGTAGGCTCATACTTACATTAGCGATGTTATTTCCTAGGAGCATTAGGTTGATATGGCACTGTAGGAGGGCCTGGAAGATGTCTGCAAATTGCTTCGCTGGAATACATGTTTTTACAATGTGTTCTTTTGTTGGAACTTGATACTTGCTTAAATTTCCGCAAACATATGGAGGGGGTTGGCCCTAGAGGCTTTAGTATGATTGTTGTTATAGACTGCCCTTTTTTATTGTTCCTTGATGCATGCATAATCTTGTAGTGACCACTATAGATGTTTATGATATTGGAGTATTAGTTCATATCGTGATTGTTAATAATTAAAGAAAAATAACTTTCTACTTATATTGGAGCCAAAGGCCTAAATAAACCATTCGGCGTGCAGGTTGTTGGATGTAAAGGCTTCATTTAATGGCAAAGGAAAGCACGTACTATTTATGGTATTTGAATATGCAGATTCTGATCTCAAAAAACACATTGATGCACACTGCCAATGCAATACCAAGATGTCTCCAAGGTGTATTCAGGTTTGATTTCAATTCTATGGACAAGCCTATTCAGTTCTGATAACACACAAGTGATGAGGGACATAATTGGAGTGACATGGTTTTTCTCTCATGTTTTATGTTGAGTGAGTGCAGAGCTATATGTTCCAATTATGTAAGGGTATTGCCTATTGTCACAGCCATAGGGTGCTTCACAGGTTATTTCTCTTTAGATCAATTCCAGTTTCATCCTCTAGTTGTTCGACTTAGAAAATGCATGATTTCTTATTCTACACGTATATGTGTCTGACATGGATCTGAAGCCACAGAATATTTTGGTAGATCAAAAAATGGGGTTGCTGAAAATTGCAGATCTTGGACTTGGAAGAGCTTGCACAGTACCTATTAAGAGCTATACTTTTGAGGTGTGCTTGCCTTTATGCTATTGTCTGCATATTTTTCATGATAGAGATTATAGTCGTAAAAAGTTCTATTGGAAAGCATGCACATATTCAAAACTCTGTAGGGTCATGCCCATTTTATGCATAATGCGTGCCCTTGACATATGCAATCTATGCTTCTCTATGCATAGTCCAACATAAAATAGAACATATTTCTTAGTTTTTAGCAATTACATTAAGCATAAGAGAATTAGGTGTTTGAAATCTTTGAACCTTTCATTTTCAGGTTGTTACTCTTTGGTACAGAGCTCCTGAAGTGCTGTTGGGTGCCAAGCGCTATTCTATGGCATTAGACGTATGGTCTCTTGGTTGCATATTTGGTATGATATTATTCAATATGCAAATTTTTTATATCAAAAATTAGTTACATTGTTTGATAGCATGGGAATTATTAGAGATTGTTCTTTGTTCCAGCTGAACTATGTAATCTGCAAGCACTTTTTGCTGGAGATTCTCAAATACAGCAGCTTATAAACATATTTAGGTAAGAGCCCAAAGAGTGGCAGGGGAAATTCTGCTCACATCTAAGTAGAGCTCCCAAATATTCATATGATGATTTATGCTTGAAGGATTATCCAGGAAATAGCTTTGGCCAATTAGCAATTCCTTCATATTGGGAGTCGTGGAATAGAAAAACATTTCTACTCAAAATAACAATTTTCCTTTGGTCTGTACATGCAAATGCAAGCAGGTTGCTGGGAACTCCTAATGAACAACTATGGCCAGGTGTGACTCAGCTTAGCGACTGGCATGATTTTCCTCAATGGAGGCCTCAAGATCTTTCCAAAGTCGTTTTCAATTTGGATCCAAATGGTGTGGATCTTCTTTCCGTGAGTTTCAAGTTACTTTGATCTTACATTCATTTAATTTCATTTTTGGTCAAAAATGGTTTTATCATCTAAGGATAACATTTACATTTCCCTTTTGAATCTCTTGTTATAGATATTAATGCCTTTAACCGCTTATGCATTCACTCTCAAGAGATTTTGGATGAAGTAGCTCTTGAAATTCAGCAGAATATTCATCCTTGAAAATATTGCACATGTGCAGAAAATGTTGCAGTATGATCCTGCAAAGAGGATCTCGGCAAAAGAAGCACTAGACCATCCATACTTCGACAGTTTAGACAAATCATAGTTTTGACATCAGTTTTTTTCAAAAACCTACATCCATATTATGATTGGAGAATACTATGATGGTGCCTTCCCCGAGGGAAAAATTATAGATCAAGGTGCTTTTAAAGACAACTTGGCTCCATTCATCCTCCACTCTATTCCATGTGATGGTTTGGTGGTCCAATACACCAAGTTATAATTAATGAGGGGCATAACTATTGTAGTTCACTAATCGAATTGCATGAATACTTCAAAAAACACCCCAAGCTCTGGCACTTTGCAATCCTATACTTTACTTTCCCAAGCATACAACTAGTAAAAGGAATTCCTCTAAGCATACTAGTGACAAGATCTGGGATCGCTTTGTTGTTGAGGTAATGCCATAGTTGGAAAGACCTTTCATTCCATGTAAAGCTTCCTCTTTTGTTTGTGTTTGGTTGCTTGAACAGACCATAGACTTCAAGAATTGGCATTGTGATTTATAATGAGAACAGAGTATGCAATTTATTTGAAGGCTGCGTGTGTTTCTAGAGACCAAACAAATTGCATGGTTGATGGTTAATAACTATCACTTGGAGATTGTTCTTGGGAATTTGATTGTGTAGGGTTGTAGACCATAATATATTCTAGCTATATTCTAGAACAGAACATCGTCATTATTTTCAATGATTAAAGTTAAAATCCATTTTCGTTCCCAATAATATCTTTAAGTTTCTAAGGATAGGTGGCTTCTGACGCAAGAAAAACATGAAACTAGGTGAGAACATGAGCCATGTATTATTTTGTTCACATTGCTCCAAAGAAGAAATTTGTCTTGGATGTTGAAACTTGAGATCTATGGAAAATCAAGAGGATAGGATTAGTTCCTATCTGAAATATCACAATAAATCTGTATTAAAAAGAATAAATAAAAATAAAAATTGAAGGATTAGCACATTTGAGATTAGATGGGAAATGGACTGATTTGAACTTTATTACTGTCAGGTAGTCTGTCCAGCCTATGGGACTTGTAACAAGGGTTTCTAGAGTGAAACTTCATGAGTTCTTGCATTGGTGATTTTAGAAGGGAATCTAGTAGGACTGTTGTATAAATCAAAAGGTTAAAGGTCATGTAGTTTGTCCTCTTTAGGGTGCTTGCTAGACCTGGAATTTGTTATGAGAAACAGTGTTTATTACTTTCTTAGATGGTTGTAGGTGAAGCATCTAAGAATGGGATGGTTGTCAGTATGGTCATTGTCTAATTTTCACAATCGTAAGCCCCTTTTCTTGATTCATACATTGGCCATTTCTATCTACCAAATTTAAATTTAAGTCATGCAAATTTGTCCTATTCGTCAGTTTTCAATATTCACTTTCAGTTCCACCCCTCAGCAGCCCTACCTATGTTAGCACATGTCTGTTTACAAAGGAATAAGAGATTAGGAAATAGGTATCTTTCCAAACACCCGGTCTGGTGTTTTTGCTAAGGATTCATATACAGAAGTATGAAGTCTTGACTTTGAAGTATTCTTGTACTTTGCTGCCTAACTTTATGTTTTTTGCTGATGCAAGGGATTTGCATTTTTTCTAAAATTTTCCTTTTAGGTTGCCATTGTCTACGTGCTTTAATGAATGCCATCCATTCAACCATTTGCAGTTCTGATTTTCCAGGTCCCAACTATTGTTTGTCAATTTCTGTTAATATTTCCTGCTAGGTTATTTGTTTAATAGCAGATAGTGTTAGATGATGTCACAAATGATAGGAATCTCCACAGTTCGCCATGAGTTCCTAAGGTTCTCCACGAGTGTCTCATACTTTCTGAATTGTACCGTTTAATCCCAGTCAAGTGCCTCATCTTCTGGGTCCTGATTATGGTTTTCTTTTAGTTTTATTGATTGGATATACAACCTTTGGGAGAGTTTTGGTACCTCAAATAAATTATTTAATAGTTAATACCTAGTTTGGTGACTGGTCACATTGATGAGAAACTTCACTGAGGTATCCTTCTTCGGTGCTATCACAAATTCGCAAATTCCATTAGGAGAAAAACTCATGCATATTACAGTTCACTGTAATACAGATGTACACTGCAGAAGAAGTTGATTTAGATGAGGCTAGTTTCATGGAATGGGCAACTTGTGAAATTAAATTATATTGGTAGAAAAATGGATGTTCTAACTTCTATGTGACAATGGATAATGTCGGAGATGCTGTTGTCGACATGAAATGTACTAGTTATGTAGCTGAGAATGATGTCACAGTTAATGTCTTAGGTGATGTTCTTCAGTATAAGTGCCCTCCTGTATTGATGCCCTTCTTGGCATTGGTGTAGCCTGTAAATGAGACTTCCTGTATAGATGTTCTCTTGTTAAAATTATGATGGCTTTGACAAATATTAATTGCTGCACTTATGACACCTTGTATGGTTGTTTTATCAGTTGCAATAATGATGTTTTGTACATTCACCATCTCATTCTCCTTAATAATAATGTCTTCAATTGACGTGGTCCTTTCAATTAGGGTGTCTTGAATGGATGCCCTTTTATCTATGAGAATGATGCTTTCTAGGGAGGTTCTCTGAGCTACAATTTTTGCATGTAATTATTTAATGGGAAATAAAATGGCTACAAATTCTGCATAGACTGTCAATTGGAGAAAACTCGTGTTCAAATTTCCTTGAACCCAGCAACCTGGCAATTTACTACCTAGCAGATTACAGATCTGTTGAGGAGGAGGTAGCACCTAACTTATTCACTTCAGAACATATTGTTTTAAATTATTCACTTCAGAACAGAGACCAATCATAAGAATATTCTTATTTTGTGCAGGCCTGCAATCCATGACTGAGGAGGAATTGACAGCAAACAATAAACCACATTGCTCAGAGGCATTCAACAAAATTGGCAGATCTTTGGTGTTTTTTCTCAAATTCACCCGACTGTTCAGACGTTGGTTGATTCTTCTTACCCGTATGTTCAAACGCATCTCCCAAAATATATAGCCATCTAGAAGGTAATGACTCTTTGAGCCCTTTGAAAATACACCACATAATAATCTCTGCCCAATTGTTTGAGCTGCTTATCAACTCACCAATGTCTGGTCCAAACAAGTTTCCTTCAAGGATCAAATTAATTTCCTCTTTTCAAATAGAGTTTAGAAGCATTTGAACATATTCTAGAGTTGTTGCTTCTGACCATACATTTAAAGGTCTCAAATTGCTTGATTTATATGTATTTGCATCCATTTAAAGGTCTCAAATTGCTTGATTTATATGTATTTGCACCCATTTAAAGGTTTCAAATTGCTTGATTTAAAGGTCTCCTCCTCATATGATGTACTATTTTGAATATTCTATTCTTTGCATATCAAACATTATAAAGCCTCTTGCACACACATCTCTTTTATTTGAACATAATTCCGATAATCATTGCATTCATGAAGAAAGGATATATTCATGTGAAAGCCTGTCCAGCTGCTTCTCTTGGCTAATGCCATCACCTACATCCCATAGAGAATCCAACAATTGAATGTCGACTTGACCAAAGGCATTGCTTACTTCCTGCTGAGATTGAACAGGAGAATCAAAATCTCTCCTTCCAGGGGTCATTACTCTGTGCTTTGAACTTGAAGTTTGCCTCTTTTCCCTTCTCTTCTATCCCGAGACTCCAAAAACTTGCTGCAGTCCATCCTTTCTGTCTCCTCTACCTACTGAAATTTCAAAAGCACTTCATCCTCGCCCTTATATGCTATTCTTGTTTTCTATATTTACTTCTGTTGAATCTGTATTTTTTGCTAGGTTACGAGTATATTGTTTTAAATTATTCACTTCATAATAGAGACCAATCATAAGAATATTCTTATTTTGTGCAGGCCTGCAATCCATGACTGAGGAGGAATTGACAGCAAACAATAAACCACATTGCTTAGAGGCATTCAACAAAATTGGCAGATCTTTGGTGTTTTTTCTCAAATTCACCCGACTGTTCAGACGTTGGCTGATTCTTCTTACTTGTATTTTCAAACCCATCTCCCAAAATATATAGCCATTTAGAAGGTAATGACTCTTTGAGCCCTTTGAAAATACACCACATAATAATCTCTGCCCAATTGTTTGAGCTGCTTATCAACTCACCAATGTCTGGTCGAAACAAGTTTCCTTCAAGGATCAAACTAATTTCGTCTTTTCAAATAGAGTTTAGAAGCATTTGCGCAGATTCTGGAGTTGTTGCTTCTGACCATACATTTAAAGGTCTCAAATTGCTTGATTTATATGTATTTGCACCCATTTGAACTGAAAGCTATATTGTGCAAAGTTGTTTCAAGCTCAAAAGTATTATCCTGCCTATAGAACCCTGAACCCCAATAATCCTTGCAGTGGCCACTTTCACCAAGTAGAATATGTGCTTCATAAACATCATCAAACCTCAAACCTCAATTTCCCTTCCAAGTTTTTCTCTATAACAATTTTTGTGAGTCCCGCTTGCTGGACACCAGTTACAAACTTTCTTTCACTTGAAAATTCACAACAATTGAATTTAAATTAGCCTCACATGGGTTGTATTTCATTTTTAGTATATTTCGCTTGATTATTTCTTTATACAATCTCCCCACTTTTCTTATCCATGTTCCGACGTTCCTTTGCACCTTTTGGTGCAATTGCTAGTTATAAGAATATTTAAGATTCTGGATCTATTGATCTGAGATGGATATTGCAATATAAATCTGAAAGATTCATGAGATTACTTCATGTTTGATCAGATTTTTTTAATGATAAATGTTATCTTGCAGGAAAATTTCAAAATTTGAAGTCATATTAATTCAGTACATTGATGCAAATTCATACGCTGGTGCAATGTATATGATGGCAATTTCATTTTTTTACAATTACTTTTAGTTTAATTATATCATTTAGCTCGATGCTTTCCATATATTTAACTAAACCTTTCTTGCTTAACAAGACTTTGTCATTTCCATGTTTTAGTGAAACTGTTTATGTTTTGATACTCTCATACAACCTTTATCAAGTTACATGCACCCTCATTCGAAAAAACAAGAGAATTTTGCTTGCCATGACTAAGTTTCTTTGTCATTGTTAACTTAAGAAAGTCTTTTAGCTAAGAAACTAGTTTCAAGGTTATGGCATAACTTGTCATATAAATTGAATAGAATTTATATCCAAAATGTTAACTTGTAAACTACTTAGCTGGTTTTAGGCTTTCCATTTAAAATTTACTTCAGTTTGAACTTTGAACGAGTTGTTCCATAGACTTGAATATTAAGAGATTTTGGTGTAAGGATTAAAAATTAGCTCGTAAGGCCTCTCAGTTATTCATTTGTTTTATCTAATATAACATTTACTATTAAATTAGAACCACTCGGCACAAATATGTCATAGATCAAGATCGTACTTTGTAGAGTGTCATAGAATAAAAAAAAGAGCAAGGACACTGAGTTCTTTCGGTTTTCCTGGTTCTTATTCCTTTGGTGTATCTTTGCAACTTTAGGGGCAATTGCTAGTTTAAAGTCTAATTCTTTAAATGGTGCTAGCTCAATGGAAGAGCACCTGCTTTACAAGCAGGAGGTTGGTGGTTCGATTCCATCGTGCCCTGATATTCATATATATGGAATGACGAAGATTAGTTTTTGGTGACGGATGCTCTTTTGACCATCACCAATGAGTTTATGGTGAGACTTTTCGACCCTCACCAAAATATGAAATGGTGACGGTCAACGAACACCACCATATATATGCATCAATAGTGACGACCATTAAAGGTCCGTCACCATAAATCGTTGTTGTTTATATGAAATGGTGAGGGTCACTGTTTGTCATTATAGTCATTATTCGTGACGGACTTTGATGTCACCAATGCGTTTATGGTGACGGTCAATGAACATCGCCATATATATGCACCAATAGTGACGGCCATGAAAGGTCCATCACAAAAAATCGTTGCTGTTCATATGAAATGGTGACGGTCACTATCCGTCATTGTAATTAATATTCGTGACGGACTTTGAATGTCACCACAACACATACTTTCGGCGACGCCACCTTTGGTGACGTTCAGTTTTTTGGTGACGGAGGCTATTGTCCGTCACCATTGCTCATATGAAATGGTGACGGTTGCTATCCGTCACTATAAATCATTATTGGTGACGGACCGTGAATGTCACCACAACACCTATACTTTCGGCGACGCCACCTTTGGTGACGTTCAATTTTTTGGTGACGGAGGCTATTGTCCGTCACCATTGCTCATATGAAATGGTGACGGTCACTATCCGTCACTATAAATTATTATTGGTGACGGACCTTGAATTTCACCACAACACCTATACTTTCGGCGACGCCACCTTTGGTGACGTTCAGTTTTTGGTGAGTTTTTGGTGACGAAGGCTCTTTTGACCCTCACCAATGAGCTTATGGTGACCATTTTCGCCCCTCACCAATGTCCTTTTTTCTTGTAGTGCTTCACATATTCAAAGTGTCTTTAATATGCTGTCCCAAGAACTCTCCAAGAGTTCCAAATACTTCACTGCTGCAAGTCTCCTAATAATCCACTTTCAAAACACTTCACTACTCTTGAGATCAAGAGATATCTGAGCTTCAATGAATGTCACTATTATCCTGATCAAGCTACAGGTTCGGTCTCTCTATAGATACGCTGCAACTACTTTAGGAGTCCTTTTCCACAGAGAACAAAACTTAAAAAAATATATCAACAGAAAAAATACTTAATTTTCTGTTCCATGAAACCATAGAGGTATCTCGTCCTTCGGTGTTCTCTTATCTGAATTCTTCGCATCTTTTTCTATAGATCTATGTACTTAACGAACACCCTTTTTCTAATACAGATCGATGCTTCTCGTTCCATCTCTATTTAGTTTTTTCTTTAGCGGATAATATAGAACCAAACTATTATTACTTGAAAAATATCGAATAAACACATTTATATGTGTTTAGAATACCTAAAATAAGGATCCATGTATGATATGACGTGGTATGTTGAAGAGGCATATTAATTGGAGGAGCCCACATACGTTCAACGTATTAGTATCTAGCATGTTGTCCAACATGCAACGTCCACCATCTCACTGTACTTGAAATGCTTTCATATATATCGAATTTTTGTTCGATTTATTTGTTCCATTTTGTGTATCTCTAGTTGTCTATTGAGTAGGATTATTTGTCACAACAACATTCTCTATTCTGCCATTTTTCCTGTTTATCATTTTAGTAGAAGTGGGAAAATTATATCTTCATTTCCTCTTGCCAATGCCCACAAATTTCCTTGCGCTTTTGATGTTGTCAAAGCAAGTGATACAAATAAAAGAGATTTGTGCCTTTGTTTTGGGAGACTGACCATTGTCCACTTGACGAAGCTCCTTTTAACATTAATGACAAACCTCTATTTATGTGGTATTTGTAAATTGGTAAGTACCACTTGCCAACAATAGGAAAAGCCCTAATTGACTTCCATTGGGTTCTCTCTTAGGGTTTTCCATTATATGGTAGATTTCATAAATGCTTAGTTAGGTTATGGATTCCAAGGTTTAGCTATAATATTGACATCAATGACAATCTTGACTAACAATGACGATTTATTGGAGTTTTGCAGGCATTATCTTTTTAGTTGGATTTGGAGAACATCTTCATGGTCGATTTAGGAAAGTAATTGTATTTCTTTTGGTTCTATTGTTTCATTAAAATGTCTTTTATTTTGATATTTTGTTACCTAATATTGTTTTGGAACAACTAAATATTTTTTCTTCTATTACTTTCCTAAAATTTGGTTTCTCTAAATAATACACTTAAACATTTATTAGTTTTCCTCTACTATTTTTCTAAACTATTTTCCTTGAAGAAATTTACAGTTTAGGTAATCATTAATAATGTAAAACTAAAAGGAAAATAATTCAATTATCAAACCACAAACTTTTTTTCACAACAAATCATTTTCAAGATATTTCCTTTTCATTATTTATACAGAATTTCATATCATTTATAGCAGTAACTCATAGTCATGTCTTTAATTATGGCATGGGATTACATAAAGTTAAAAGTCTATATTATGGGGCCCATAGTTAGCTAGTACAACCTGATCTAATCTCAAAGTTTCTTAGTAGAGCATCCTTATTAAAACTTTCAAGAGAGTTGATGAAGCCTCTACTCATAATGGAACACTACTTTAAAGGCAAAAGCATACATGAAAAATATTATTAGTGGAACTTTAGGTGTCTTTTGGTTATTCTTCGGCAGCCTCATCCATATCACATTAAAATGAATAATTCATGCTATGTCCTTTGAGTACATATAAGTACCTTATGCGTCCAAGAAATTATGCAAGTAATCTAAGTCACTCTGAAAGGTGTCATCCTATGCCTATAAGGGGATTTCAAAAGCCGCTACCCCATATACCAATTGCAAAATCAATGACTACAATCTAAAATTAAAATGGTAGGAAACATGGGACTAGAGCCTTTAGTGTAAAATAAGTTTAATAGGTTAACTTGTCGAGGCCATGGACGCCTGCCAACAGTAGGTACTGACCTGTGATACCACTAGGCAAACCCATCAGGGCTATGGATGCTCGCGAGAAATGGGGCATTATGCCTAAAGAAGTGTCAACTAAAATCCAAGTATTTTTGTCTACATGTATTATGGTTACTCTATAGTGTTACAATAAAAGAAACATGTGTGGATGAAGTCCAGGGTAAAAATGAACTCCATAAACTTGTTGCTAAAGAATGGTCTTAAGGTAACCTTCAGTACTCTATCATTAGTTTTTCATACTATATCTTAGAAGCCTAATATACTCAAGTGTGAAATTTATCTTTATTACTTGAATGACTGTAAATCATTTGAGAGTGAAAAAGGGCTGACCAATTTCCTATGGGTTTTTCATTTATTTAGACTGTTGATACTCTTTTATTTTCCTTTCTAAAGGAGAAGAAAAAAATACCTACTCTCATTTATACAGGACTCTGAGAATAAGTGTTGCTAATATTTTGATAAAGTTTGTATAAGAAATGAAATAGAAATCTCTGCTATAGAATAGTGTTATACATAGAGGATGAATATTCACAAGTGATCTTTGAAAGCTGCTCAAGTTTCATGCATTCATGCTAATTGTCATAAAATATTTATTGGAAATTTTAAAAGAATGCGGCATTAGATGTAACTCATGATTATGATCAATTTTTATTTTCATGATCTTATGATCTTCTTTCATTGTGTTCAGTATTAGCACTCATAAAATGTGGGTTCACAATTTATTAGTAGCTCTTAGATTTTGTTCTTAACAGCTCTCAAACTGGGATCAGAAAGTTTGTATCAGTTTGCATGAGGACATGTAAAATCTTGGGTTTTGGGGAGAAGTGATCCTCAGATCCCTTCTAGATCTTCAAATTCGTAGCAGTATATAAAGCATCTTCAAGCAGTTATTTTTCTCTTCAGTTTATTAACTTCTGTTCTCTTCGACTTTCATCAGCTTCCATCAGTTCTCATCCTTGCTCCATTTGATCTTCAAATTTCAGTAGTCCACATCATCATTCTGCAGACATTTCACTATGTTCTACATAGTTTCCACTTCAACATGCATTAGAATTCAAAGCAAAGGTAACTTGAGGTAAAACTAGCACAAATATTTTTAATTTACTAAGAACATGGAAAATATGATGTATAACCACTATTACCCACTCCACACTCCATTATGCATTATCAAAACTACTTAGTAAACCGTCCGTCTTTATTCCACTTGTCATAATGAATAATATACTGTGATGATAAGACCAAGAAATGAAAAGGAAATATGTGGTATACATGTACAAAGCAACATAGTGTCTTAAGTCATCTTAAGGAGGATAAAATCATTGTTGGTTATCCAAACAAAGAACCAAAAAGTAAATATTGGTCTTAAAATTGATGTAACATACAACGTATAAAGATGTCCAAGTTCATATGACCACCATTCACCATCACTTTGATACCCTATCCACTTCTTTTCCTCCATCCATGGTAGTTTCCAAAGTGTTGCTCCACAAGAACCAACACCTATACAAAAGAAACAATGTCACATAAATCTATAAGCAGACTATCATAAGTTTTTCACCTTGTTTGCATGAGGACATGCAAATCCTTGGGTTTGGGGGAGTTTTGGGCTCCAGTTTTGTCATATTTTCTTCTATATAAATATACTCATCATTACACCTTATCCCCACATTTCGTCAATAATATATCCCTAATTACACCATAAACCTCCATTTTCTCTTGTTATTCATCCTATGTGGTTAATACATAATTTTCCATATTTTTAGTGATTAAAATGATGATTATACAATAGTTTTATTGATGATGGTTTAATTATATGTTTCTATATCCAAGAAACATGTTCCTTTAGTTAGTCTGGTACTCCATCTCATCTGATACCTATTTTTGTGCTCATCTAGTACCAAACTGTGCTCATCCGGCACTAAATTAAACTCAAATTTTTGGAAGATTCTAGAAGAAAATTGGGGACGTGGGTTTTGTCAGGAATGATGTCGACATGTAGACACATGAGTTAGAATTAAAATAGATCATACGTTTGGACCTCCAACTCAAGGGTAATATTTATGCAACTCATCTAGTACCTATTTATGTGCTAAATTGATACCATACTATGCTCATCCCGTACCAAACCGTAAAAATAGTAAAAAAACTCAAACTGCCAATTTGTGTCTTGATTTACGTGCAAATGGAAAAAAGATATTTCCAAATGTCCAAACGGGTTTCGAGAAAACATATCTAGTTACAAAGACCAAATTTTTTTTCTAAAAGATTGTAAGGGATAGAGAGATATCGAAGGGTCTTTGACCCGAATTTGTAATTTCTACATAAAAACCCAAATTGTTGAGATTTCATTCTAAACTTTGTAAAATTGGTTTTAACCAAAATCTAAGTTTGGGGAATTTGGTTTTATCCATTCCTCCATGGATTTCATGTATAAATAAGCCTCATAGTGTTGTGAGAAGAGATCATTATTATGATCTTTCTTTTGTAATGGAGGAGGAAGAGAGTTATGATTTCATTATTGTAATTTGAATTTAGTTTTCAATATATGGAAGGTGATTGATTCCATATTTGTGGTGCATCCTTGGAGTTCATTTGAAGTGCTTCTAGTAGAAATTTGTAGCTTGGGAGGGCCCCTCAAGATTGGTAATATGCTTCTCATTTTATTTTCAATTTAAATTTATTGTTTTCTATGTTTGCATGCATCTAATATCATAGATTTCTTTAAAAACTCTATTTCTCGGGTTGTATCTTAGAATTATGTTTTTCTATTTTGAAGAACAGGAAAGGTTAAGATAATAGATCTCACCACTTAGCTACATGTGCCATTAAGTGAAGACTCTTGTGATATATAAGACTTCTTGCAATTTGTTTTATTTAGTTTAATTTTGTTTTCTCATAGCGTAGCTAACCATTACAAGAATCCATTGAAAGACATAAAATTTGAAGTAAGCTACTCAAGATTGATCACATATGAAAGACTGTGATATGAACCTTTATAGCATAAGTTATTTTTGTGTCCCATTGATGAATCCTTAGTGGTGATTTCTTGTTGTTTGTTTTAATTTGTTCATATTGTTGTTAGCTTTAGATTATGCTAGAATAGGATCCAATCCTACATTTCCCGTGCTTGCACCTCTAATTATACGACTCCCTGGTTGATAATTTAACGTTGGGAATTAATAGTTCATATATTTAGCCTGACAAAAACCAAGTGTGCATGTAGAGGCTTAGTCATAAATTGAATTATATTTTTAACTACAAAACACATGTCGAGTCAAATGTTGACAAGGAACATCAAATTCCAAATCAAATCTCGGTACTCAATAGGATTTTCTAGATCTAGTCCCATAACTTCTCCACATAACTTCTCGAATTTCATCTCCACCGTTGTGGCCATGGACTTATATTTCACCATACCAATTATTTCCAACAATTTCACAACATATTTTCTTTGTGATAAGTAAATTTTCAGTAGGCCTCTTCCACACCTCTAATCTTGGGAAGCAGTGCATAAATCCAAGGTCTTCCATATAAAATTTAGAGGCTATCTCCCTCTTACACTTTAGAACCACAAGCTCTATTCCACCTATTAAGAATAAATCGTCAAAATATAAAACCAAAATCAAGGGCATACCTTGAAAAAAATTGAAGAAGAGGCTCAGGTAGGCATTGTTGCTCGTAAAACCAAGCTTCATCAGGTAGATATTTGTGTGGGTAGACCAAGCCCTAGGGGCTTGCTTCAATTCGTAGAGTGTCTTCTTCAGCCTGCACACATGATTCTTCTTGTCCTTCTATTGAAATCCCCGTGGTTGCTTAACATATATTTTCTCATTGAGAATTCTATGTAAAGGGACAATCTTCACATTCGTTTGATAAAAATTCCATCCCTGTCTAGCAGCAAGGGAAACAATAGATCAAATAGTAGTATGGCGGGAAAATAGTGCAAATATATCATCATAATTTTCTCCCCCTTTTTGGGAGAAACCTCTAGCCACGAAACTCACCTTATATTTCTTGATACTTCAATATGCACCATGCTAAATATTGTACAACCATTTTGAAGTCACGACATACTTTCCTTTGGGTCTCAAAACCACTTCTCATACATCATTTTTCATGATACATTCATATGCTTCAAACATAGCGTCCTTCCATACCTGCTCCTTGATAGCTTCTTCAAAGCTGTGAGGTTCATATTGAATGGTGTTTCTCATAGCCACAACATATCCCTAATACCTACATAGCTTTCTGTTTTCCTAGAAGGTTCCTTTGGTAGCAACATGTCTCTAAATTTCCTGTAAAGTTTCACGAAGCTAAAGAGGTCTCTTCCTAGGAGGAGGATCACAAGGAGGGGGATCTATGAGATCCATGCATTCCAAGGAATCATCACCGACATTAGTCTCTTGCCGAGGCATAGTAATACCTTCTAGTAAATCCATGTCATCATCCTTCTTCTCAACATTGGTAGGGGGAGGAGTGTCCCTTGATTTTTAAAGGGAAACATCTTCGTCAAATGTCACATCCATTCTAAATTATATATTCCTTTGACCGAGGATGTATATTATATATGATTTAGAATTTTCACATTAACCAACAAATGTACCTTTCTTTCCAATAACTTCCATATTTCTTGTAAAATTCAATGAACTCATTTGTAATGAATTCTCCTCCATTATCATACATGAATACATTGATTCTCTTCCATGTTTGATTCTCTATCAGTGGATTGAATTCCTTAAACATATCAAATGACTCGTCCTTTTGATTTAAGAAGAATATCCAAGTTTTATGGGAGAAGTGATCCACAAAGATAATCTAATACAAGTATCCTCAAAGAGAAGTCACCAACATGGGTTTAGGTAGATAAGAATGGATGAGTTTTGGAATTCCACAAGTCCTTCTCCTGCTAGAGGGGAATAGTTCATTCATCTTCTTTCCACCAACACAAGCTGGAAAAACCCCATCATGATTTGCTTGAACCTCATGCATACTAGAAACCATCCTCCTTAATTTAGGCACAACATAATAATGAAGATGAGAAAACATTTGGTGCCACAACTCACATTGATTATTACCATCATGAACCAATGCTTAGATTGGTCTACCTTGAAATTATAGAGTCCTTTGATTCTTGATCCCAAAGTGAATGCATCTCTCATGTGATATTCCATAGGCCAAGTGAGGATATTTCCTCTTATAAAGGAAACCCCCATTTCTTTTTGCTCCAAGGCAGATATAGACATTAAATTCTTCTTCAACCCTAGAACATATAGAACATCATGTAGATGTATAGTTTCCCTATAGTCCGAATGAAATGAAATATAACCAAATCCATTTACACAATAGGTAGAATTTTCCCCAAGTTTGATCTTCAAATCTATCTCCCTCTCTACCAAATTTGAGAGAACTTCACAATAAACAGTGAAGTGTCTAGAGGCCCCATTATCTACCGACCAACTAGTAGATGAATTCGAAGGAGAGGAGCTAGAAGGAGAAGAAATAACAAAATCTTCAGATTTAGTAACAATTGCTTGTTTTCATACCTTGAGTGCCTTGATCTATTTTGAGGATGGTGGCCTTCATCATGATCATCAGGAGCATCTCTCATTATTCTATAGTTATACCTATTGTTGTTGTAGCCACAATTGTTGTTTTAGGGTATAGGAGCATCATTCTTCTTAGGGAATTATTAGGCATAGTGACCATGATTATGAAAATTGAAACATTGAATATGTAATAATTCATTGTACCTTTTCAATCTTCTATTAGAGTCCTTGGATGCTGGAATAGTCCTTCTTGAGTTCAACTGACCTCTTCTCCCTTTCTTCTTCTTAACTGAAGCAGAAAATGTAGAGGGATCTCCTTCCTCATGCTTTTGAATCCTCCCTCTAGAAATCATTATGGTCTCTTCTTGAGTGCATTTTCCAATGAGCTCATAAAATGTTGGAAACATGTCATTGTTTCTTATAGTTGTAATAAATGTCTCTCAAATACGTGGAAGAACTCCAAGGGAAATTATTGCCAACTCTCTATTAGAAGTAACTTCTCAAAAAGATAAAAATTGATCCTTGAGTTGGGATATCCTCATGAAGTATGACTTCATAGTTTCTCCCTTATTCATCTTGATGTCCTTAAGTTGATTCTTCAAATAAATAATGTGGCTCAAGTGATTGACTCCATACATCCCAACCAACTTATCATACATTTCCTTATACTTATTAAACTTTGAAATATAAATAATTAAATGATATTTTAATTAATCAATAATAATACTTTTTGCTTCAATCTCAATTTTATTGTACTTGGCCTTGATAGCATAAAAATCATTTTTCGGAGGCTCATGTACCTTTCCTTCAACATATCCAAAACATCATTTTCATCCAAAGTCACATCCAACTTGGCCCTCCAAACAACATAGCTAGATTAATCCTTCAACTTTTCTTCAATCTTGAAGTATGAGGTAGACATCTTGACTGAGTCAACTAAGCTTCTTGAAATTGTATTCCTTCAAAGGTGATTGTTCTTGTCTCCTTAAGATTATCTTCACCTAACCTCTAATACCATGTTAATCTTCTAGTGTTTTGTGTTATAATAATCAACTACATCGATTTCTTCTTCTAAGAACAATCAATTATCCAAATCATTTTCAATTATCCAGCGATAGAAAGAAATTATAGATAGAACAGTAAATCATGCATAGTATAAGACACCTAAGAAATATAGAGACACAAGATTTGGTCAAACATCAGGGAAAAACCACACAAGGGGGAAAAAAAATTCCAAAATCTTCTATTAGATTTTCCTCAAATTTTCAATAGAGAGATAAAATGTCTAACTACATCAAAAATGAGTCAAAGGTCAAAGCCTTGACTAGTCCAATCAAACATCCAAGTATAAAATCATTGATGAGCCTAAGGAGTCAAACCTAGTCAAAAATTAAATCTACAAATTCTGTTTAATGTCAATAGCAGTCAAATATTCCCTAACAAGTCTTGCTCAATGGTAAAATTATCCCCCAAAAGGTTTAGTCAAGGTAGAAAAAAAATTAGCATGTTTTTCTTAGTCAAACTTGGTAAAAACAGTCCCAAAATAGGCCTCTCAAAATTCGTCAATGTCAAAGTCAACCCTGTGGTCAAAGGGCAGTCTCAGGTCTATTGTCAAACACAGTCAAAGTTCCTAGAAAAAAATTTCCTCATTGCTTTTGAATTTATCCTCCAAGATAGATCCAAAATCCCAAGTCAATCCATGCCCAAAATTCCAAAAGTCAACATTGGTCAAAGGCCCAAAACAGAAATTTAATGCAACAACTGATTATCAACTCTCTATTAGAAGTAACTTCTCAGATAGATAACAAATGATCCTTGAGTTGGGATATCCTCATGAAGTACGGCTTCATAGTTTCTCCCTTATTCATCTTGATGTCCTTAAGTTGATTCTTCAAAGAAAGAATGTGGCTCAAGTTGTTGACTCCATACATCCCAACCAACTTATTATACATTTCCTTATACTTTTAAACTTTGAAATATAAATAATTAAATGATATTTTAATGAATCAATAATAATAATTTTTGCTTCAATCTCACCTTTCTTGTACTTGGCCTTGATAGCATAAAAAGCATTTTCCAGAGGCTCATGTACCTTTCCTTCAACATATTCCAAAACATCATTTTCATCCAAAGTCACATCCAATTTGGCCCTCCAAGCAACATAGCTAGATGAATCCTTCAACTTTTCTTCAATCTTGAAGTATGAGGTAGACATCTTGACCAAGTCAACTAAGCTTCTTGAAATCAGATTCCTTCAAAAGTGATCATTCTTGTCTCCTTAAGCTTATCTTCACCTGAGCTCTCATACCATGTTAATCTTCCAGTGTTCTATGTTATAATAATCAGTTACAACAATTTCTTCTTCTAATAACAATCAATTATCCAAATCAATTTCAATTATCCAATGATGGAAATAAATTACAGATAGAACAGTAAATCATGCATAATAGAAGACACCCAAGAAATATAGAGACACAAGATTTGGTCAAAGATCAGGGAAAAACCCCACAAGGGGGAAAAAACTTTTCAAAATATTCTTCTATTAGATTGTCATCAAATGTTCAATAGAGAGATAAAATGTCTAACTACATAAAAAATGAGTCAAAGTTCAAAGCCTTGGCTAGTCCAATCAACCATCTAAGTATCCAATCGTTGATGAGAAAAAGGAGTCAAATCTAGTCAAAAATCAAATTTGTAAATTCTAGTTGAAGTCAACAATAGTCAAATACTCCCTAACAAGTCTTTATCAATGGTCAAATTATCCCCCAAAATGTTCACTCAATGTAGCAGAACAATTAGTGTCTTTTTCTTAGTCAAACTAGGTAAAAAAAGTCCCAAAATAGGCCTCTTAAAATTCATCAACGTCAAAGTCAACCATATGGTCAAAGGGCAGCCTCAGGTCTATTGTCAAACACACTCAAAGATCTTAGAAAAAATTTTCCTCCTTTCTTCTGAATTTATCCTCCAAGATAGATCCAAAATCCCAAGTCAATCCATGCCCAAAATCCCAAAAGTCAACATTGGTCAAAGGCCCAAAAACAGAAAGTGAATGCCACTGATAGAAGTATCTTACTTCCCTTCACACACATGAGCTCAAACCTACAATTTTAGTGTTGTATGAACCAATCAAGAGAAGAGGTGATGTGTGAATGATGCTTCCAAGTGATGTGACATGTGGCTTATTTATATGAGGTTGACGAGGATAAATTTCCTTTCCCAAGCCAACTTGTACTGTGAAGATATGGGGTTCAAATTAAAAATAATATTTTTCCTTATGCAATTAAATTCTTCCAAGGGATAGAAGGGTCTTCTCTACATGAGGAAGCCTTCCCAAAGGAGGGAATTTCTACCTAAGCTTCCAAAATTCAACAACTAGTGAGCAGATCAGTGAGCCAAAGTTTAGTGACACAAAAGGAGTTGTGATCATTAATAGTGGCAGGTTGGTGTGCTTAACATTTTGGGCGATAAGAGGACCTGCCATATGTGTTTAAGGTACATGGACTGCAAGGGTTGCAGGGTGCCACATGCACAGGTAGATCAAGCATAGTTTGTTCAGGGTAGATGGGTGGTCATAGTATTGACAACAAGCCCTAATTGTGCCCTTGTATCACGGTTGTATGTAAGGGTCATGATCCCTAGAATGCGATCCCTAAGATTGTTGTATTATAGTTTGTAATATAACATGTACTGGGTTTAAAAAGTTAAAAAGTGTAATGTGCACTAGTTGATTCATTGATGTTTTTCGTTTGTTCTGCAAAGTAGAAGGGTTGTGTCATTTGAGTCTGTTTGTGTTTGAGATTTTAAGAACCAAACCAAATTCTCTACTCTTATGGAAATTCAACATGATTGTCCACAACCTTCAACTACGGCTAAAAACACATGGTTCTACCTCAAACAACTTGGACCTGTCCTTCCTTATTTTTTTTACACGGTCCTCTTCTACAATCGACGATTTCTACATGGGCTCTTCTCTGGTTTCTCACGGCTAGACGAAACTACTAAGTAGCCCAACTTTACCTTGGCACTCATGGCTTCCCTTTTTTGCCTCTTTCTTTGGCAACGATCAGAGCTTTTTATCTCACGGTCTTCAAAACCACATGGCTATGCCACTTGTTGGTATTTTGAGCTTATAAACAATTAAATAAGAAGATAAATGCACAAAATAACAAGAAAATAAATTCACACTAATAGACATGATTTACGTGGTAAAACCCTAACAGTGTGGCAAAGAAACATCCATGGAGCAAGAGATCAGAATAATTTATTAATCAAGGTCAACAAGGACTCTCCAATACAATAGACCTCTCAAGCTACAACACTTTAATAGGAAACAAAACTTCCTATCGTTATATAACCCTTGTTATATAACTCCTATTAAGTTAAAAATTACATTTAAATCGTTGTCATTCTTAAGAGACAATCATATTAGAGAAAGTAATTCAAAGAAACGAACTAATATGAAAATATAAATTACCTGGACCATGAAGTCATAGATAGAGGAAGAATTTTTGATGAGTTTCCGGTCATGGCTATAAAGTTAGAATCCAACACGGAAAATATCAAATATCGGGAAATATTCTATGGAGCGAAGCTTCTATAGAGCCCATATCCTTACCTATGTTTTAGGGGAATATTAGTTTGACGTGTGCACATATGGTTTCTTTATTTTTACCCAAAAAGATGATGGTTTTGCAGGTTTTGAACATATGGTTTCATTTTTTCCCCCAAAAAGATGATGGTTTTGCAGGTTTTTTTACCCGAAAAGATGACGGTTTTAAGGGTTTTGCAGGTTTTTTTTGTATCTTGTATTTCTCTTATATCGATTGTTTGATATTTTTAAATCAATATCAACAACTTGTTAAAAGAAACTAAAATTGAATATAATCACTACTATTAAATATCAAAAAATTTCATTAAAAAGTCAATTTTTTTATTACGGCGAAGGCATTATTTTATTACATCTGATCATTATCTGGTGCTCATTTATTGTGCTTCGATGTCATCGCTGGGAAACAACGTCAAGGATAACCTAATATCCTAACCGGCTGAAGCTAATACGTCTTCTGATCATGCGATTGAGGAGTTTATCATACAGAGTGTGTTGGGGTGCAATCTTCCTGTATCTTGTGAATCCCTGGAGAATTGTAAGAGGAATCCGCGCAGACGACGCCGTAAGATTAAGAAGAACTTTTATAAGCATAGAATGGAGATCAGTGAAATCTATCTGGATCCCGAAGATATGCTTACTAGGGTGGCGAGCTTACAGAAAAGAGCTGTTATAGGGCGCTGGATGTTTCCAGACAACAATGAAATCGACACTGAAGTATGGATCAAACATCATTGGAGCCCGATTATTGGATACGCTCCGAAGGTCAGTTTATTGATCAATGGCTGGTTTTCCTTCCACTTTATGGATCAGGCCGATGTGTATAAAATCATAAATAGAATGTGGGTAAGAGGACGGAGTTATATGCAGTTGATCCCATGGTACCTGGATCCTGTAATGGAAGCCCCACGTAGCAGGATTATATGGGTTAAGTTGTCGGGTTTGCCACTGGAGTTTTGGACCTTGAAAGCATTGAAGCAGATTGGTGATTCGATAGGCACCACCAAATATATTGATCCTAGCATCATTGGAGCGGCTGACAAAAGAATTGCATGGATGTTGGTGGAGGTTGAATTTGTGGGGGGATTGCCTGGGGATGTAGACCTCCTATGGGGGAATCGGCGTCATAGACAGAAAATTGATTTTTGGGGCATCCCATTCAGATGCCTGATTTACCATAAAACGGGTCATCTTCGGGAACAATGTCCTTACCGCATCAGAAAGGCGCGCAACGCTGAAGACGTCCATGATCATGATGGGACCAGTCAGTATCAGGCTACTACAGGCTCCCCGGGTGGTGTAATTCCAGGTAATTTTTCTCACTCTCTTTCGGAGGATGATGCTTTTGTTTCTGCTAATGAGAACATCGAGCGGCATGTCTCGCCGGTGGATGAGGCTGTTGGGCATTGCTTTCATATCTCCCCTCTTGTACAAAACCGGACACAGTCTCCATCTAACCATATGTCACCCTCGGTTATATTGTCCGGTCCCCCTGTTGAGCATGCCCCTCCTTTCACTCCCACGGCTATTAACTCTTTCCCTCCGGTCACCCCGCATGTGAGTGCAAACGTTCTATCGGGTCCTACCTGCGATGAAATCTTGGAACCCAATCCGCCGGTGTACAAACCTTCGACCTATATGGTTGGAGAACCATCTGGTCCTACTGCCTCTACTTTGTTTCACCCTTCCTTGAAGCTACCTTTTTCTGAACCCTCTGATCCTGAGACTCCTCCTAAATCCCCTCGAAACTCAGTTGGGTGTGATTTAGAATCCTTGCTGCGCAACCCAAATTTTGATCTTGCTGCCCTGACGGTATTTGACAGACCACCCAAGGATCCGGAACCCCACGATGCTATTTCTAAGAAGGGGAACGTCACCATTAGGAAAAAAGCAAAGGGCTCCAAAAATCTGGGTAAGGGGAAGTTCAAGTCCATAGCTCTATTCTCTGATGGAGAGGACAACCTCTCTGACATTCCTATCTCGGTGGGGGAGGAAAATTTGGATGTCAAGCAGGCGCTTAGAGCAGGCCACCTGGACTTGGGTGCGCCATGAATCATATCCTTTCTCTGAATTTACGGGGTATATGCGATGGCCCCAAGATACATTACCTCCGGGAGCTAATTGTTGACTGTAAGTGCCGCATTTTTTTGGGTCAGGAGACTCTGAGTCGAAGGGAAAAAGCAGTTAAAACTTTTTTGAGCTTTCATGAAGGGTGGAATGCGGCGGCTATTGACTCTTCTGGTCACTCTAGTGGATTAGTGGCATTTTGGGACCCGGGGTGGTTTAATTTCAAAGCCTACATATTCTCCGGAGGGATTCTTCTCTCTGGTCATATGAGAGGGATGGCGGAGACTCTTAACATCATAAATTTATATGCGCCATATGCGGGAAGACTATCTTTCTGGACCAAGATGAGAGATTCCGGCATTTTGAGTTTGCCGAATTTGATACTGATGGGAGACTTAAACATCACTTTACAGGTGGATGAGATATGGGGTAAGGAGGCACGCGGAGATCCACTGTCAAGTTTTTTAAATGACATGTTTTTTAATCTTCAGTTGACGGATATTAGACCCTGCCCGATGATGCCCACGTGGACTAATAAGAGAAGAGGGGAAAAGTATATTGGAAAATGTTTGGATCGGGCTCTCATTAAAGATCAGCTCATTGACAGATGGGGTAATCCGAGGACTGCGGTACTGGTCTCCGATATATCGGACCACATGCCCATTTATATATCGTGGCATGCTTGGCGCATCACGAGAGGAGTACCTTTAAAATTTAATCGAGCCTGGCTCGACGATGTTGAGTACACCAATATGGTAAGAGCAACGTGGAATGAGGATGTAAATGCGGATGAATGCCATATTGCAGACAGTTTCCATTACAAACTATCAAGGATAAAGGCCGCAACTAAACAATGGGAAATTCAGAAAAAATCTGCACTCAAGACTGAGCTTATGCACATTAAACATCAGATGGAGATCTTATATAAAGGCTTTGTAAGTAAGGCTCCGGAGGAAGTGACGTATACACTCTTTCAACAGCTCGGGAAGAGGAAAAGAGAGATCGAGGAGATCGAGGAGACCACCTGGAAACTCAAGATTCGGATTAATTGGTTGAGGGAGGGGGACCTCAACACGAATTTTTTTCATAAATGTGCTTCAGATAGAAGAAATAGAAAAGCGATATGGAAGATAAAAAGACCGGATGGTTCTTTTGCCATATCGGCTGAGGAGATACAGCAGGAGGCGTTCTCTCATTTTTCAAATTTCTATCAAACAGAACTGTCTATTGAGCCGGAGAATCAAATGTGGTTTTTGGATCTTGTTCCGAAAATATTTGATGTGGCAGCTATTGAGCTCCTCCAACAGGAAATCAAGGGGGATGAAGTGCTAGGGGTCCTGAAATCTTTCGCTCATGACAAATGCCTGGGGCCGGATGGGTGGCCGGCAGAATTCTTCATTTTTCTTTTATGATCTTATCGGGGGAGAACTCACGACAGTGATCGAAGATATTAGGTTACGTAGGCACATGCCTGCAAAATTAAACTCTACTTTCATTGCTCTCATCCCAAAGGTGGCGGATCCGCAAGTTTTCGGGGATTTCAGACCGATTGCATTATGCAACATAATTTATAAGATCACTTCTAAAATCATTTCAAACCGGATCAGATCCATCCTCTCTGAACACATTTGTATGGAACAATATGGCTTCCTCCCTAGACGATTGATCCACGATGCGATTTCCATCACAAAAGAGGTACTACATTCTGCCCATGCTGGAAACAAGGAAGCTCTGATATTGAAGGTATATTTACACAAAGCATACGACTAGGTTGATTGGTCATATATCCGGATTCTATTGCTTAAGATTGGGCTGCCTCTTGGTATCATTAGATAGGTTATGTCTTGTATATCCACTGTCAGATATGTTGTGCTGATCAATGGCGTACCCACGCTCTTCTTTCATGCTGCCAGGGGTCTATGTCAGGGCTGCACCCTATCTCCCCTCATCTTCATCCTTTTTCTTGATGGTTTTAGTAAGAGCCTGCACTATGCGGAGCAACTGGGTTATATTAATGGATTCTCATTTTCCGATTCTATTTCCACTAACCACTCGCTCTTTGTAGACGACATGCTGCTTTTCGGATATCTTAATAGATACCAGTGGCTCCATATTCACATGCTTCTGACACGTTTTAAATTTGCCACAGGTTTAGGGATGAACAATGGAAAGTCAATTCTTCTATTTGCAAAAGGAGATATACAGGAGATTCAATATGTGGCAGAATTATTGGGGGTTCTTGCACAGCCCATTACAGAAGCCTTCAGATATTTGGGGTGCTTCTTAAAGCCTTGTGGATATCAGTGGAAAGATTGGATGTGGCTTGTTGACCGATTCAGATCTCGCATTTACAGATGGACCCATAAATGGTTATCCATGGGCGGTAGGCTCATCCTAATACAGGCGGTTTTATCTCAATTGATGGTGTATTGGGGTCATTTATTTTATTTACCTGCCAAGATAGTGAGGCTGATAAATGGGATTATATCCAAGTTTTTTTGGGGGGGCACTGACATGGATCATAAATTTCACCTTTGCAAATTGGATATCATTTGTAGACCCACGGACTTTGGTGGATGCGGTATTATGGACACAAGAGCCTTCAATATAGCCTTATTGATAAAATCTTTCTGGCGCGCGATTACTGGAGACAATATATGGAGCGCCATCATTAAAAATAAGTATATCAGCGGAGATATATTACATCAATTATTGGGCAGGGAGATCATATGCCCACTCAATATTTCAGTCATATGGGGCAGGTTCAAAAAGATCTTTTCTTTTATATGTGATCGGATGATATGGGTATTTGGTGATGGAGGGAGGATTCCTATGGCCTTTCTAAGCATCACGGGCCTCACTAATATCAGCGACATCTCCCTGCGACTGCTACACTGTCTATCACAACGAGGCTATATGGTATTATCGCAGACCATATCCGGATGGGCATATGGGACGCCTTCCTTCAAGAACGCAAATATCTTGGGGTTGACGGGGGATGAAGCTACGGAATGGGAGAATGTGCTGACAGCCTTCAAATCTGCCGGTTTCTGCTATTCGGAGAAAGGAGACAAAATCATATGGAATGGTCCTTTGAAGCAGAGTGCTATTATTGTTAGAGACGCCTACAGGTACATCATCGCCGATGCTGCGGAGGGTAACATTACCAAGATCTTCTATAAGTATTGGAAGCGCCGGATACCCACCAAGATCACTTTATTTGGATGGATGATATGGAGAGACAAAATTATTACATGGGATAACTTAATTAAAAGAGGTATACAAGGGCCAAACAGATGTGCGTTATGCTGCATGGAGGCTGAAACCATCTTGCACCTTTTTTTCAACTGTACAATTGTTAAGGATATATGGAGGATTATCTCTCATCACATCATGGATCATAACTGGAGGGCATCAGAATTTATTTCTACTGTGGAGGATTGGGACAGATTGAAAGGTAAATTTAGGTCACTTCCTTTCTATCTCTGTTGGGAAGTCTGGATTGGGAGAAATAATCTCATTTTTGAAAATAGGATTTTCTCTCCTCATATTATCATTTCCAATATCATGAGCTGGTTTGTAGATTGGAGTGCTCCTCCCAAGCAGGTGGTGGATAAATCCGTTAGGAACAAACCCCATGAGATTCATCTCCCTCCTATATACTTTGATGGTGCTTCTGCAGAGGGTAACACGGGATGTGGAGTATGGGCTAAATTATCCCAACGTGAGAGGGTTCATATCTACTGGAATGGGGGAACCAGAAAAAATAACAAGGCGGAAATCATGGCACTGTGGGGTGGCCTTATGGTGGAAAATAAGCTCAAAATACAAAACCCACATTACTATGGTGACTCAAAGATGATTATTGAATGGATAAATGGTAGATGTGACCTCAATGTTCCCATTTTGCGAGGCTGGATGCAGAGGACTCTCTATCTCTGGCAGAACTTAAATCAACCCCCTATCTGTCATATTTTTAGAGAAATCAACACCAGGGCGGATGCCCTATCCAAGAAGGGTATCTCTGCGGAGTTTGGATAGATGTATTTCTCGGGCTACAAAGATGGGGGCGTGATATGGTCTTCCATTGTTCCTTTGCCATGATTTTGATTGCTGGATGATGGTGCTTAATATCTTCCTATTTCCTTACTATCTTATCATAGATTAACTACTTATATATAGCTCTTGCCTATTATGATCTTTTATCAGCGCTCTCTGCTTTCCTTTTTTTGTCTCTGATCGTGAATCTCGCTTAGCGGATCCTATACTATTGTATGGAAAAGTTTTTCCCTGGTGGGGCAGCTTCTTTCCGAATCACTATGGAGATTTTTGGCAGGGGTGTTGTTTATGTATGTGCCATTTCTCTGGAGTGGCGCTACATTTTTTCTATTGTGCTTTCTGGCTGATGCATATGGATTTATCTTATTCAAGCGAGCGGGTCCGGTTTATTGATCTGATGTCCCTCATACATACGTGCCTGCTGCTCAGTACCTTACCACACACAGGCGAGCGGGATCTGGATGCTGTATTGACCATTATTACAAGCGAGCCTGTTTATTTTATCTGCTTCACTCAGCAAAGCTGTCTTTTTGTTTTCTATCTTCGGTCTTCGCCATTTTCCTGGCTTTCTTTTTGTAATCGGGTGGATGTTAGCGGTCTCTTGTTGATCTTTCATGGCCGGGTTGTTTAATTGGTTTTCACATCCCTGGTTTACTTTATTTCCTATACATACATTGCCTAGATGCTACTTATTTGATGCCTTTATCTCTCATGTATGTATTATAATGTTTACAGGGATGATATGTACATCTGTATTTGGGGTTGGTATACCGCCCATAATGTTGCTTGCCACTTCCATCGAACATCCATCTACAGGATGTTTGTTCATGTTGAATGGAAATCTGGATATCTTTGCTGTTTCTACAGCAACGATGTAATGATTGATTATGTACTGCTATATTTTCACCTAATATACAGCGTTTTTTTTTCTTCTGAAAAAAAAAGAGAGGAAGGAATAAGAAAATGGCATTTGTCTTGTGAATTATTAACCTGAATCTATTTTTGTTGGCATGCTTTCAACTCCTTTTCCTTTCATACCTGCGACCGCCCATGAAGAATCTACCCAATAAGAGAATATTTGTCAACAGATTCGTAAAACAAAAGGAGTAATGTCTGGTCATGGCTCCATTTTCAAATAATAAATTTTTTTTTCTAATTAGGTAGGGAGAGAAATATAGTATTTTTGTGAAGGGAAGAGTTTGTTGATTGTGGCAATGCACAAACTATGGTTTTTTTTTCTAATTAGATAGTGTGAGAAATATAGTATTGTTGTGAAGGGAAGAGTTTGCTGATTGTGGCGATGAACAAACTATGGTTCAGGGATCCAATATTTGCTTGGATTTTATTTGATTGAGGGGATTTTATGGTTGTCATACATTATTTTTCTTTCATCCATGTATCTTCATATATTATTTCTCGTTCATTCATGTATCTCAAAATAAAGAGAACATCGTTAATGTATTTTTTAAAGGGAAAAAGAAAAGACATAAAAAAAAAATGTAAAAGGGTTTTCTTGATGTATTGTAAAGGTACATATTATTAAAATTGAGAATAAATCTATTTAAAAACTGTATATTTGGATTAAGAAATTTTAATATTTTATTTATTTATTTATTGTAATGTTTTTCAAGTATTTTTAGTAAAATATCATAAAAGAGTTAAATCTTTAAAATCTATGTATTTAGATTTTGAAATTTTAAAATGAGTACATTTTATAAAATGCCTAGAAAACCCTACACGACAAGCATTAGCTCTCTTTCTCATGTTGTCTTCATGATGAAGTAAAGATCATGCTGGCCTTACAACAATTCACATGGCTCATGTCTGATCATTTATGAATACAATTTTCAAGAGAAGAACAATTTTTGCTATCAAGGGATTGAAAAACCCAATAATATCTATGAAATAAATCATAGTTAAGGATCTAGAAAAAGGAATGATTTAGAAGTATTCCAAAGAAATTTTAATGGAAACATTAAAAAAAGTCAAGTTTGTAAGTTCCTAAGCAATTTAATACTATAATGAAAAGTTCAATAAATACAATTGCATTGAAATGATTTTTTTTAAGGATATGGAGAATGAATGTATTTAAGTTAAGGTTGAGATTGATTTTAATTTTAATTGATACACTATGTAAATGTGAAGGATCTCCCTCATAGTAAAGTGAAGAGTATATATTTTCAGCACATAAATCTTTGTATAACTAAGTAAATTATTTTTGGTATGTGGTCATATAGGTAAGAGAATTCTCAAAACTAAAATTTCAAATCAAAGATAATAGAAGAAAGAATGAAACATTCAAAAGTAGTCCATCATGATATGTTGGCATGAGGCCTCAAAAAAGGTTCAACTACAAATACACATGAAATTAGTTAGAAGTGTATTCTCAAGTTACTCTACACTAACCATGAGTGTTGAAATGCAACCCCAAGTGGGCTTCTAATTTAATTTTACCTTCATTAAATTAGAAGTAAAAATTTTAATTCCATCCCATAACAGCTTGTAAGTTAGGAGTAAAAATTGTAATTACATCCCATAACATCTTGTAATTTTAGCTCAAGAAATTCAAGTTGGAGGTCAAACTAGAGGCATGTAGGGTGTCTCCTACTTTTGAGGATCCCTGGTTGAGCTATTTGTGAGTTGTAATTAGTTAACTCAAGTATTTGAGTTAAAATTAATTTAACTAGTTATAATTGAGAGATAAGCTAGTGATAGGTCCAATGAGTTAAATACGATTTAATTCAAAATTAGTGGTCAATTAGTGAACTTATAATTTACTATAAATAGTTGTTGCATGGAATTTCTAAGGAAGGCCCAGTTGAGATTGGGGTTAAAGGGAAGATAACTATCAGTTATATAATTAGAAATTTGTACAAGTCATCCATGAGGTCATCAGGAAGCCTCGAATGTATTTTGCAATAATTAATTGGGAATTTCCTAATTAATGGGTGTTCAATTAGTCAATGAATGCATAAGCAAGGATGGTCAGGAAGAGGTAAGCAAGTGGTTAACTATTGGACCAAACTTGCTTAGGTCAGAGTAGGATCAAAGTGAGACAATCAACAAAGTGAAGGGTTTTTTCAGTGAGGGAAATAACATTGTATTGTTTCATGTTCTTGAATTTATGAAATATACATATAGCGGGGTTTTGAGCAATTACTTTTCCCAGATACATCTTGTGTTGTGTGGTTGATATTTCTTTCTCTTACTTGTTTATGTGATTATGGAATCAAAATTGGTTTCTACAATTTGTAGAAGTGATTCATTATTTTGTTTTAGTAAATTACAAGATCAATTAAATCCATTTAGATATTTCTACATGGTATCGGAGCAGGAATAACAATAGCAGAGAAGAACCATAGTTTGTTTTGAGCAGGTACATCGAATTTGCAGATTTATTCTTCAGGAGCAGCAGAAAATCAAGATGTATTTCAATGGTTTGAGACTCGAATACGCCCTCGAGGGAAATTATAATTACATAGCATGGAAGGACAAGATGGAGGCTATGCTAGAGGAAAATTTACTGAAGGATTTCATAGACAATGATATTTCCCAACCTGCAGCAACAAATGCTCAACTTCTTGATGCATGGAAGAAGAATGTAGCAAAGGCGAGAGGGATCTTTTTAGAAGGAGTTCAAGATCATATTGTATCAAACCTCCATGGAAAGGAAAATCCATATGCTATGTGGAAGGACTTAACATATCTATTTCAGAATAACAACGACTACAAGATAAAAAATATCAAGATGGAGAAGGGAAACACTATCCAAAAATACTTGATGAAGTTCACTCAATGTCAAAATGAGTTTGTTAGTGTTGGGGTAATATTTTTCTAGGATGATTTGGTGAGAATAGAACTTCTAGGCCTTCCCAAGAGCTAGCATAGTTACCAGGACTTAGTGAATGGGATGGAGAAGCTACCAGAGACGTGGGAGCGATTGTGGTATGTGTTGATCAGCGGTTTTCATTGATGTCAACCCAAGCAGCACAAGGGGCTAACCCAATATTGCATGGGAATTTTGACCTACCAAATTAATATATTTTGGGTAAATAATTATTTTTATGGTTTCTACTTGTCGAGATGTTTCCATTGATATATGGTACGCCATGTAATTTTTCACGGTTTGAGAGATATTCATGTTTGAAGTTTGTACCCCCAGTTAGTGGGCTATAACCCCATGGGGTTGGGGCATGGGTCATTGAAAAGTCATAATTAATATTTTTTTAAGCTCCTAAAATCCCTCCCACATTAACTTGTTGAAGCCCCTCTCAACTTAAGCATTTATATAAATTGTGATCCTCATTTCCTCCTTAGGCAAGGGATTCGGCCATTTGAAACAGGTCATCGTGGAATTTTCACTCTAAATTTTTTTCTATGAAGGTTCGGAAGATGAAATTTTTATGAGGCGAAGCCTAAATCCTGAGGAAGCTACAGTAAAAATTTCAGATCAAGGTGCACAATATTTTTGGAGATATGATCTATGGAAGTCAGGGTTTTTGCAGGCTCCTGCAATTCATCTCAAAAACGTGACCTTGGTAAATTCGTCATAACTCTCTCTCTGAGTATCGGATTGGAATTCTATAAAATGTGGTGGATAGTGCATAGTCTATACCTTTCACTCTATCAATTTTAGAGACAAATGAAGAAACAGTGACACGTGGCACGCTGTACAAGTACGCTCTGCTGAAATAATCCTTAATTAGGGCATTGTGAGATATTGGGTGTAACTCTCTCTTGAAGAATCCAAATTGGGTCAGACCTATGGCATTGGAAAGAAGACTCAGAGGAATACTGTAATACCAAAAATCAGATATTAAGGATCTGAAATGACAAAGATACACTAGATTCAATATCGAGCTGCTAGAAGGCAAGAAAAAGCTAGATCATGTGTTGTCAAGGGTTGCAAAGGACCAGACTTTCTACGACAAAAGCAAAGCAAGGTGCAGCAAAGGGTAGCATGACAAGAGAAGTAACCAAGGTGCATAATAGTAGTAAGAAGTTCATCATATGAAGTCTTCAAGTGGGCAACACTACATACAATCATTGTAAAGGTATCATTGTACTAAGTCATTGTAAATACATTATTGTAAAAATTGTACTAGTGTCTATCTGCCAAGGGTTGAAGAGGCAGTGTTGGGAGGTCTAAGATCTCATTAGGTGGTTGTGTGAAAGTTGGGGTTATGGTCTAGTATATCTTCTTCTTCTGCATCATTCTATATCATTGTAAAGTGGACCATTTTCCCTGGTACGGGAGTCCATTCTTCTTTTATTCTTCTATAGGGTGGTAGGGTGGTACTAGGGTGAGTTGTAGCTCATTAGATGTTGGGGCATCCATTCAGTTGACTACTAAAGTATCTCGGGCATTGGAGCGTCCATCCAGTGGGAGCTAGAGAAGAATGTGTTATAGCCCAAATCCACCTCAGGCTGAAGGAAGGCGGGATTCAGGGTAACACCAAACCACGCTCAGTCTGGTAGCTAGCCCTACCAGAACAGGAGAGGGCTCTCTCTGGGTCAATCTCAGGAAACATGTATCAATAGGGCTTGAGATGACTGAAATGAGTACTAATTTTAGGCTAGGTATATGAATCAAGGAGTTTGGAATGATTTTTAGGGGTTTTTGTTGGAAAAAGGCAAAGGCAGTTTTGGGCTTGGGGATGAGGCCAATTTCTTGTAGAGTTCGAGTTGGGGCAGGGAAGGCAATGGCTTTGATGTCTTAGATTCAATGAATGGATAGGAAATACTGCTGAGGAGCTGAAGAGGGCAAGAGGGTGCAAGTATCCTCTTTAAACAGATGAAAACACATAAAACTAAACAAAATTTTAAGGCAGAGCACCAGCGAACTAATGAATTCTACCTTACTTACTCATTTGTTTAATTTTCAGAAGCAAAGAGAAGGGAAATGGAAAACATAAAAATTAATAAACTTACAATTACATGGAGAAAAACATCATCAAAAATCAGAGCCACAAGGATCCCAACAAGTGCTGCAAAACCCTGGTCTTTCCTTTGCCAAAAATGCTTAAATGAATGTACAATGAGGTGCCAAACTATTCCCAAGAGTCCAACCCTGAAAATGTCTCAGAAAATACAATATATAGACCATCCTAACCCCTTCCCATGCCTCTAGGGGTCGATCTCATCCTTCTAGGAGTTGTTTCAACCAATTCTAAACTAGAAACTGAAATCTAGGCAATCAAACAACTTGCCTCTATATGGAAGGAAACTGATTCATTCATTTAATTTTCACTTTTTAGTGAATGAATCCTCTAGAACAAGTAAATATGAGCCAAAATTAAATCATAGTCATAAAATTACATCAAGATAGATCAATAGTTACATCAAAATGTAAAACTAGTCAAAACTGGGCGAATTTTTGAGCTAAAGAGTGAAAATGGGACCAAATTTCTCTATGCGCTGCGCCCAAAAACTCAATGAGTCGCTCCACTTTGAGCCTTTTTTTGAGGCACTTCCCGAAGTTCAAATTGAGCTCATGATAGCTCGTTGGAAATCCCTGTCTGTCTACTATCCAACCCAAGTGGAATTTTTGGATTTGGATGTCATTTTCCCCTCCAAAACTTCAATCTCCCAACACTACTTCCTGTGGGTGCAAAAAGTGGCAGAAAGGCCATTTTTGGAGTGTTTTTGACCCTTAAGACCACCCATAACTTGATGAAATATCTCAGCCATTCCTGAGCATGCATAATTTATCATAAAAAACTCAAAAATATCAATTTTTCCTCCAGAAGATGTCCCAATCATAAGCGCGCACCAAGTGGCGCGACGCGTCGGGCGGAAAAATCTGTTTTGCGACCAAAATTTCAAAAATGACAAAATTTACTCCAAATTTGCTGAAATTTGGACTGAAGGTCCATCATCAAGTTCCATGCTTATCCAAATAAGCTTCAGCCAAGATCATGCATTTTCACATCTCCTCGATGCCTTCTTCATTTATGTTGCCTGAGGGGAATATGAAGAGTTTGGTGTCTTTGATTTTCGTTGCCAAATAAGTGGTGATATGGGAGGGATTATGGGGAAATAGGGCAGTGGGGACAATGAAGTTTTTTCAAGTGGAATTCCTTTTGAAAACTTTTGATTTGACAAATGTGGAGACAATGGGACAGCCACTTGATTTTTAGGATAAACTTAGGATTTGGGGAAACTTTGCAAATGAGATAGGGACAATTAGAATGAAATGGTATGAGTGGCTTTAGGGATGTATGGAATAGGGGATGAGCTGCTATGATAATATAACAGTGAGGGGGTGGAAAAAACAAGGTGGAGAATGGAAGTGTTTGGCACAAAACAAGTTTTAAAACCCTAGGAGCAATCTTAAAACAAGAGAATAGGATTTTGAGTTTTTTGCATTTAAATTTTCATACCAACACCAAACACTTGTTAAGAGAAATGAGGAAGTGGCTTTGACTTACTTGAACAAGGAGAGACTAATAAAAATTTTATGGGTGAAAGGAATGGAAAAAATCTTGTGTTCTGGCCCAATGCGCCGCGCACCAACCCAATGCGCTGCGCCAGAAAACTCAACACATAGCGCATTTTTCAGGAGGCTTTTGGAGGCCTTCCTGGTGTCCCAATTGGGCGTAGGATAGCTCATTGGAAATTTTATTGAGTATAATTTCCAACCCAAGTGTAATTTGTCAATTTGGAGTTCATTTTCCTTGTCAAAAATCAAATCTCCCAAGACTGGTCAAAATGAGCATAATGAGGCTGCCTCAAGGCAAAGTGCTGTTGCAGTCAACTTTTGAAGGTCTTCCTCAACTCCAAATTGAGATCATGATAGCTCATTGGAAATATCTTTGTATCTAGTTATCATTTGACTCATAAAGCAAGTCATTTTTCCAAACAAGCTAGGAGAAATCCTGATTTTCCCAAGGTCACTTCAGAGGTGCATCAATTCTCCTGAGGCAACAGTATTTTTGACATTTCTCCAAAACCATTACACTTGTGTAAGAAGTGAACGAGGTTTTTCTTCCTTGGAATGTTGTGGACAAAAAAATCTCTCAGTTTTCCAAAATTCATCTTTGATTGCTCAGAAACATCATTTGAGTGAAACCTATCCCGATGTGCGGAATAAGGGATTTGTTGAAATGAAGCGAAATGAACGGGATAAGGGGCTTCTAAATTCTTGATAAAATTTTGGGAAGTAGGGAGGGATGTTAGGAAGTAGGGAAAAGTGTAATTCCAGAGATTGAGTGAGGGGAAGGGGTCCAAAAGGGCAAAACACAGGCCTAGCCTAGAAAATTGCCAAGTTGTAGCAAGAAACTAGGGTTTGTGCAAAAATGAGGAATTTGGGGGATCTCAGTGATGTGAAGTGTTTAATAAGGTACATTAAGGATAGGGGAAGGTGTATGAACACCAGGATACAATTTTTGCCGATGATTTGGCCATCCAAGAGAAATTACCTCCAAAACCCTAGGAGAGGGAAATGGACCTTACCTAGGCACAACTAAAGCATGAACAAGGTGTAAAATGACCCATTGGAACCTGACATGATGATGAAAACCCTTTGAATGATGGTACACTCAGCTGAATGGTGACATGGACCGACATTTGGACAACTTTGATAGGAGTATTAGCAAACCTTAGACCTAATACCTAGTGACCAAATTTTACTTGAAGGCTCACTGAAATGACAAAATTTGATCTTGACACCTTAAAATCACTTTGTAAGAGCATGTTTGATCACTGGAGAAAGGCTGCAAAGGCTGACACTAACATTGTCTCCAATGGGGATGGTAGCTCCTTGGAGGTGCCAAGAACTACAGATCTTTGGAAATCAAACAATGCCTTCATCCATTGGGCAATGGAGTAAAAAACTCAAGCTGAAATGCATGACTGAAAAATGATGACTTGACAACACAAATTGACTCTCACTCAACTAAAAACTGACTCAATACTTAAATACAACCGACAAACTAGAAAATATGCTCAATATGAAGCTTATTCAATACAACCTACTCTAACAGTTTCATTCATCACCTGATCAAGTGAAATGAAACAACCAATGCAACCAAGTACGTATTGCAGCTGCTGTTTGGATTCTCCGCAAGTGCTCGCTTATGAACAACAAGAGAAAAATACTGAAAGGAAACTCCCATGAAAACTTGTGAACAGATCTGTTAAATGATATGGATTCTCTATCTGCCTCCAAAAACACTACATAAGGATCTTGAATTTCATGCACACTGAGACTTAGCTCATCCAATGGATCACTTTTCTTCTCCTCATACCATGAATGAAAACTTTGATCTGAGCTTTGTGATGAGCTTTGTGACGAGACTCCTGCTGAAAATGACAAAGAGACCGGCTGCCAGATCATGTTTGTATCAGTACACGTTTCAAGCTTACATATAGTCAATGGAGTAGGACTTTGACTGTAGACATCATCCAACACATCAGCTATTGGATCATGAAAAACTTGAAAAGACTGAAAACACTGCTGCAACCCATTTTCTATTGGTTCCGATGAGATTACATGATTTCCAACAAGCTGCTCATTTGAAGATTTACTATGCAATTTACCCTTCAAAAACTGAAATGATTCAAAACAGAAACGTACAGAATCATCTTGTATCATTTGATCATATGTGCCAGCTTCCATGGCTTCATCTGCAACTTGAAAATCAATGGCATTTGGGGGCTGCAAATCTGGATATGAGAAATCTTGAACAAAGTTTTCATTGCCCTTAAGATGGTCCAAATCAAGACTTGTCGACAGTTGATTTTTGATTGCATGGAAGTTGTCTGTGATGAACTGAAATGAATCAAAACAAAAATGCAAAGATCCTTCACTTACTTCAAAATTTGCTGCACTTTCCTCATCATTGTCATAGCTGATATGCATTGGTTGATCACTGTACTCAAGCTGCTGAAAGTGAACTTCCTCCTTCCACAAACTAGCTGCTGATTTGTCTACAAGATTAGATTTTGTTTGGAGAACATAATCGTCATCATACTAATTAAACTGAGGCAAATCATCAGTATAAAACACATCATCAAGCATACATGTCAAATCAACAGATCTCTCTTCTCCAAGATGATCTACAAAACAATCATTATCAGATCTATGACAACTGGGATAAGAAACAAAATGTTTTGGATCAGCAACTTGTTCTTCTTCAATCAGTGAGCCATGGGCTTGAACATTATACTCATTCTTTGTGGTGATCTTTTGCATCATCTCTTCCACTTCACTTATCAAAATGTCAAGCTTTACCTCTAGAGATGTCAATTTCTCTGGATCTATGTTTTTCATTTCTTCTTCCTTCAACCTTGCCCTTCAGATCAGCAAATGAGCCTCTACATTTACTGCACTGTTCTACATCTTGTGAAGTGTTTCAATATTCCTTTCTCTCAACTGAAAATCCATTTCCGGATCAAAGGCACCCGGGTAGTGCAAGAGAGCAGATCTAGGAGAAGGTCTTATATCAGCTGGCATCGAAAAATATACTTGGTTAAATCTGGCAGAAAACTGTTGTATTGTCTCCCCTAAGGTCTTTTAGAGCTGGCCTTTATTCCGTCAAGAAAATATTTTGTTGTTCACACTATCGGGAAAACCGACAAAGGCTAACGGAAATACGAGATGTAACGTAAATGAACTTTTGAACCAACTCTTGACTTTGAAAAGAGAAAAAAGCCTAATACTGACATCCTCTTCATCAACTTCAAAAAGGTCAAGAAAAGACTCAAAATTCAGAACATGTCTCTCAGTAGTGATGTTGTCGCATTCACCATCAAATCTTGGTAGATATAGGTCATGATTTTTAGGGAAAGCATGGGATATAGGAGGAAAAATCATAGGTTTGTATCGATATGGAATTTTACAAGTTATATGGTTATGTACAAATGCTGCAGAATCAGTCATGGTCTCTTGAGGTTCATCAGTTTGAAGACGGTCATCACAAGATTCAGAAAAAGGGTCTTGATCAAGCTCAAAAGCATGCAAATCTTTGGTATTTACAATCTTCAAAGGGAAGGAATCAAATGCAGGCCAAAATATTTTCTCAAATACAATATATTTTTCAAAGCCTTCTTGACATTCTTGGGAAAAGAGAAGAAATAATTTACGAAAAAGAATAAAATGTCTTGGATGAAATTCCAACTTGAATACCTGATCATTGCATATTGTCCTTTCATGTTTCTGCTAGTCAGGTTCATCCTCCAGTGGAGTCCTTGGATCTGATCTCGAAACTGATTTAGAATCGCCAGGTGAATGATTTCAACCTTGCAGTGTCTGATCATTGTCCACCATCAACCATCAGATCTAAACTTGATACATGTACTAGGTCAATTTACAAGTCAGGTGTTACGTTTACAAGCTAGACCGGAGATTGAATGAAGCAGCGTTTATCTACTTCTGCTAATGCAAAGCAAAAGCATTTCAAAGGCTACCTAGCATAACTTTTGGCTCCGTCTGTAGCTTATAAAACAAATAACACCAAAAAGCAAACCATTTTGTCCCCAGTATGGTCACCACTGTGTTATAGCCCAAATCCACCTCAGGTTGAAGGAAGGCAGGATTCAGGGTAACACCAAACCATGCTCAGTCTGGTAGCTAGCCCTACCAGAACAGGAGAGGGCTCTCTCCAGGTCAATCTCAGGAAAAATGTATCAATAGGGCTTGAGATGACTGAAATGAGTGCTAATTTTAGGCTAGGTATATGAATCAAGGAGTTTGGAATGATTTTTAGGGGGTTTTGTTGGAAAAAGGGAAAGGCAGTTTTGGGCTTGGGGATGAGGCCAATTTCTTGCAGAGTTCAAGTTGGGGCAGGGAAGGCAATGTCTTTGATGTCTTAGATTGAATGAATGGATAGAAAAGACTGCTAAATATCTGAAGAGGGCAAGAGGGTGCAAGGATCCTCTTCAAATAGATGAAAACACATAAAACTAAACAAAAGTTTAAGGCAGAGCACCAACAAACTAATGAATTTTACCTTAGTTACTCATTTGTTTAATTTTTAGAAGCAAAGAGAAGGGAAATGGCAAAAATAAAAATTAATAAACTTACAATTACATGGAGAAAAACATCATCAAAACTCAGAGCCACAAGGATCCCAACAAGTGCTGCAAAACCCTGGTCTTTCCTTTGCCAAAAATGCTGAAATGAATGTACAATGAGGTGCTGACTTCTATTCCCAGAGTCTGACATAAAATACTCAGAAAATGTAAAATATATGATTTCATCCCTAACCTTCCCTGTGCCTCTGAGGTCCGACTCATCATTCTAGGATCTGTTTCAACCAATTCTAAACTAGGAACTGAAATCTAGGCAATCAAACAACTTGCCTCTATATGGAAGGAAACTGATTCATTCATTTAATTTTCACTTTTTAGTGAATGAATCCTCTAGAACAAGATAATATGAGCCAAAATTACATCATAGTCATCAAATTACATCAATATAGATCAATAGTTACATCAAAATGTAAAACTAGTCAAAACTGAGCGAATTTCTGAGCGGAAGAGTGAAAATGGGACCAAATTTCTCTATGCGCCGCGCCCAAAAACTCAATGCGTCGTGCCACTTTGAGCCTGTTTTTGAGGCACTTCCTGAAGTCCAAATTCATCTCATGATAGCTCGTTGGAAAGCCCTATCTGTCTACTATCCAACCCAAGTGTAATTTTTGGATTTGGATGTCATTTGACCCTCCAAAACTTCAATCTCCCAACACTGCTTCCTGTGGGTGCAAAAAGTGGCAGAAAGGCCATTTTTGGAGTGTTTTTGACCCTTAAGACGACCCAGAACTTGATGAAATTTCTCAGCCATTCCTGAGAATGCATAATTTATCATAAAAAATGCAAAAAATATCAATTTTTCCTCCAAAAGATGTCCCAATCATAAGCGCGCGCCAAGTGGCGCGACGCGTCGGGCGGAAAAATTTGTTTTGCGACCAAAATTTCAAAAATGACAAAATTTACTCCAAATTTGCTAAAATTTGGACTGAAAGTCCATCACCAAGTGCCATGCTCAGCCAAAGAAGCTTCGGCCAATATCATGCCTTTTCACGTCTCCTCGATGCCTTCTTCATCTATGTTGCCTGAGGGGAATATGAAGAGTTTAGTGTCTTTGATTTTCGTTGCCAAATAAGTGGTGATATGGGAGGGACTGTGGGGAAATAGGGCAGTGGGGCAAATGAATTTTTTTCAAGTGGAATTCCTTTTGAAAACTTGTGATTTGACAAATGTGGAGACAATGGGACAGCCACTTGATTTTTAGAATAAACTTAGGATTTGGGGAAACTTTTCAAATGAGATAGGGACAATGAGAATGAAATGGTATGAGTGGATTTAGGGATCTAGGGAATAGGGGATGAGCTGCTATGATAAGATAACAGTGAGGGGGTGGAAAAAACAAGGTGGAGAATGGAATTGTTTGGCACAAAACAAGTTTTAAAACCCCAGGAGCAATCTTAAAACAAGAGAATAGGATTTTTAGTTTTTTTCATTTAAATTTTCATACCAACACCAAAAATTTTTTAAGAGAAATGAGGAAGTGGCTTTGACGTACTTGAACAAGGAGATACTGAGCAAAATTTGATGGGTGAAAGGAATGGCAAAAATCTTGTGTTCTGGCCCAATGCGTCACGCACCAACCCAATGCGCCGCGCCAGAAAACTCAACGCATAACGCATTTTTCAGGAGGCTTTTGGAGGCCTTTCCGGTGTAAAAATTGGGCGTCGGATAGCTCGTTGGAAATATTATTGAGTCTAATTTCCAACCCAAGTATAATTTTTCAATTTGGAGTTCATTTGCCTTGTCAAAAATCAAATCTCCCAAGTCTGTTCAAAATGAGCAGAATGAGGTTGCCTCAAGGTAGAGTGCTGTTGCAGTCAACTTTTGAAGGTCTTCCTCAACTCCAAATTGAGATCATGATAGCTCATTGGAAATATATTTGTGTCTAGTTATCATTTGACTCATAAAGCAAGTCATTTTGCCAAACACGCTAGGAGAAATCCTGATTTTCCGAAGGTCACTTCAGAGGTGCATCAATTCTCCTGAGGCAACGGTATTTTTGACATTTCTCCAAAACCATTACACCTGTGTAAAAATTGAAGGATTTTTTTCTTCATTGGAATTTTTTTGACAAAAACCTCTCTCAGTTTTCCAAAATTCATCTTTTATTGCTCAGAAACATCATTTGAGTGAAACCTATCCCGATGTGTGGAACAAGGGATTTGTCGAAATGAAGCGAAATTAAGGGGATAAGGGGCTTCTAAATTCTTGAGAAAATTTTGGAAAGTAGGGAGGGATGTTATAAAGTAGGGGAAAGTGTAATTCCAGAGATTGAGTGAGGGGAAGGGGTCCAAAAGGGAAAAACACAGGCCTAGCCTAGAAAATTGCCAAGTTGTAGCAAGAAACTAGGGTTTGTGAAAAAATGAGGAATTTGGGGGATATTAGTGATGGGAAGTGTTTAATAAGGTACATTAAGGATAGGGGAAGGTGTATGAACATCAGGATACAATTTTTTCCAATGATTTGACCATCTAAGAGAAATTACCTCCAAAACCCTAGGAGAGGGAAATGGACCTTACCTAGGCACAACTAAAGCATGAACAAGGTGTAAAATGACCCATTGGAACCTGACATGACGATGAAAACCCTCTGAATGATGGTACACTCAGCTGAATGGTGACATGGACCGACATTTGGACAACTTTGATAGGAGTATTAGCAAACCCTAGACCTAATACCTAGTGACCAAATTTTACTTGAAGGCTCACTGAAATGACAAAATTTGACCTTGACACCTTAAAATAACTTTGTAAGAGCATGTTTGATCACTGGAGAAAGGCTGAAAAGGCTGACACTAACAAAATTCTTTTCTAGATCATAGGAAGTTGGAGCTTTATTCTCAATTGGAGTTGAATATTAAAGAATTATTAGAAAAGCATTAGGTGGTTTTTGTCCCGGAGTGCGTTTCCACCTTAAAAACTGTGTGCATTTGTGTTCCTCTTATTTTTTGCTATCATTGTACAAACACTGATAATAATTGAAGATTAACTAATGCTCTAATTGAAAGACACAATTCACCCCCTCTAGGTGTTTACAATTGGTATCGGAGCTTGGTTCCTTCAATATCAGTTTAACAGTTGGAAGGAGGTCATGGAGCATACCAAGAATGGTTTACCTCTATTCAATGAAAATAATTATGCACTTTGGAAAGGAAGAATGGAGGTCTATCTCTTGGCGCAAGGTTACGAAGTATGGGACACTATTCAAAATGGATTTACATCAACTGCAGATGAACAAGGTAAGAAGAATTTGGTAAATGATGCAAAAGAAAAGAATATTATTATCAGTGGAATTATTTAATCTGCTTATCATAAGGTGTTGGATTGTAAAACCACCAAAAATGTATGGGCCAAGCTTGAGAATATATATGCAGGTGACTCAAATTTCAAAGAAGCAAAGCTTCAAATCTAAAGAGAAAAATTTGAGCAACTCAGAATGAAAGAAGATTGCAACATTGTTGCATACTTTCAATACGTTGATGAAATAACCAATACTCCAGAAGGATTGGGAGAGCCAGTTGACGAGAAGACTATTATACGAAATATTCTTAGAACGTTACTAGGGAGATTGAACCCAAAGGTATCGGTCTTAGAATACAGTGCAAATCTAGACAAAATCAGCAAAGAGGAATTACATGGAGTTCTCATAGCATATGAAATGAGACTTGATGAATAAGAGGGTACTTCATATCTAGAAACTGTGTTCGTTGCATCTAATAAAACCAATAAGGATAAACAACCTTCAATTGAAAATACATGCACCTGCAAGTGTGAAGAAAAGGGAGATGATGAAGAAGGTCTTTCAGATGAAAAATATGCTTACTTCACGAGAAAAATACAAATTGGTAAGGGAAAATTCAAAGGCAAAATTCCATTGATATGTTTCAGCTATAATGAGGTTGGGCATTTTGCAACAAAATCTCCAAACAAAAGTAATGGCAACTCAAAAAGAAAGAAAGGCTTTAAGAAATTCAACAAGCAAGGATCCAAAAGGAACTTTCTCTCTAAAGAAGATAGCTCATCATCCGATGAAGACAATGATAGTGAAGAAGAAGCCAATGAGAGATTATTGTTTATGGCCAAGCACAATAAACCCAAGCACAATAAGAAAGAGGTATCAAACAAAGAAAAAGAAGGATGGACCATAGATGAATTTTATGAGGAAGCAATCAAGCTTATAAAATATCTCAAGGTAGAGAAGATCTGTTCCAAAACACTTGAAGAACAAGTTCAAGGTCTCAAAATTGAAGTTGAAGAACATAAAGGCATTGAAGAGTCACTTCAAAAGAAGTTGGAAGAAAGCAACCAAGAAAGGGAAGAATTAGAAGCCGAAGTAGTCTCGCTACGTGAGGAAGTGAAGAAAGGAAAAACTATCCAAAACTATGCCAACAGCTTAAGGGCATTGGAAGAACTCATCAACAATCAACGATATTACAACGACAAAACTGGCATTGGTTACAAAGAAGAAGAGGCAGGACCTTCTACAACAAAATACAATGAACCTATGAGATCTGGCATGCATGTAGACTTCATTGGACAAGATTCGCAAGAACAGCCTTGGAAGAAAATTTCCATCCAGGTACCAACATATTTTTTATGGATACTGTTATTCATGTGGAAAATTTGGTCATAAAGCTGTAGAATGTCGCACGTACCCTAGGAACGAATACAATTCTAGGAGATCTATCAAATATGAACCTCCGAGGGCTAAGCGAAACATCAATAGATTTGAAAATTTAAGAAATAATATTGAATGTTACAAATGTCGAAACTTTGGACACATAGCTAAATATTGCAGACTTGAAAATCCTCCAGAAGAATCTTCGAAGCCACAGAATGAACGAACATGGAAGAAGAAGAAGAATGATAATTGTGTGCTCGCTCTCAAGGCTCAAAAGAACAAATATGTGTGGTATTTTGATAGTGGTTGCTCAACGCATATGATTGGAGATAGAAATAAATTTGTATCTCTGAAAGAGAAGAAGGATGGAACCGTGTCCTTTGGAAATGATGGATCTTCAAATGTTATAGGATCAGGTACTGTCACTCTCGGAAGCAAAGATGTTCTAGCCAAGAATGTTCTATTGGTTGAAAACATGAATCACAATCTTCTCAGTGTTGGACAAATGTGTGATCAAGGACACACAATACTATTCAACTCCACGAAATGTGAAATCAGGAAAGGTGTTTATGGTGAAATTGTGGCTACAGCAAGTTAAGCTCCAAACGACATATATGTTATGGATGAAGCAACTAAAGCATGTCTAATAGGTAAAGAGGATGATACAATAATTGGTAGCAATGATGATCGACAAAGTAAGAATTTTGTTACAAAGGTGCAAACTGATTTCGAGATGTCTTTACTTGGTGAGCTGACATACTTCTTAGGGCTTCAAATATCTTAGCAAGAGAAAGGAATATTTATATGTCAAGCCAAGTATATCAAGGAAATGCTCAAGAAATTTAAAATAGAAGATTGTAAGCCCATCCTTACTCCAATGGTAACAGGTTGCAAATTGAGCATAGACGACTCATTTAAGGATGTGGATCAAACGTTGTACATATCTATGATTAGTAGTCTTCTATATGTAATAGCCTCCTATTGAAGCCTCGAAAATCGCTGCTTCAAACATCGGGGAAAACCACCCGGTCGGGACCTTAAGACAGCTCCTTTTCCATTTGGAATGGTGGCTCCGACTGGATTTAAAGGACCAGTTTCCTTGTAACTAAGTGGATTGGATTGGATGGGTGAAAATGGGACTAAATTAACTGAAATAAAACTATCTAATTTAAACTAAATACTGATAAAGAAATTCTAATACTAACCCGGGTAATAATATGTGAATACAACTTAATATTGTTCCAATTCAACAATAACCATGAAAATGTATTATTAATCAAATTGAAATGTGCAGAAACAAATAAAGATAACTCTGTTTAAGAAATTAAATAGAGTTATATTAGCATATTGCATTCATCATTGTATACCATCTACATGTAATTATGAAGAATAACGTTTCAATTATACTCAGAAATGATATATAAAAGGAAGCATTGTGAAAACAAATATACATATAAATGATAGCAATCTTTAAAACGAATATCATAAGACAAAAGAAATCAACAGTAAACAGATAGAAATACCTTGTTCATCTTGATGAATTTCAGATGCAATCTGATACTCTATCCAGTAACTATGATGCAAAATCAAATTCCAAAGGTACAGAAATGCAACACTTCAAAGATAATTTCACATGAAAATCACCAGATGTGATCCTTTTTAAAAATATATAAGACAATGGAGTACAGAAATGCAATCTCCAAGTCCAAAAATATTAAGATCCAGGACCCCTCTCTAAATGCATGAGAGGGGTTTAAATACTACTTAACTAACAAAAATAGTTTATTCACAAAACGGATTAGGTTGATGACAGAGAAAATATTTCCTGAACTCTAATAAAATTGAAATTAAAACTAAATCTATCTAACTATGAACTTGATCTTTGATCTTGCAGGCATCTAGCATAGTTTTGAGAAGATGCGGTTGACCGACTTCTGAATTCAACTGTCCTGAGAAGACAGAGTCGGCAAGCGTAGGAGAAATCTTCTATGTAGCATTGATGATACAATTGAGTGCATTGTGCTGACTGTGTGGCTTCACCAAGTACGTCCAGTATGAGTCCCAATTCAATCTTGTCAGCCCTTGGATGGATTTTTCTCTTTCTTCTGCCTTTTGCCTCCATTCTGCTTGCAATTGATTTACCTGTGGGAGATACCCTGGAATAGTTTTAGAAATTAAGTTAGCTTTGTGTAAATTTTCATTTACACAATCAGTGAGAGTGTTTGCCGCTGTAGATGCCTCATTTGCTGTCTTTTCTGGCCTTCTAATTTGTGCATCCCAGTTATTGAACAATATTTCTTTGTGGTTTTCATTAATGATGGGTGCACCAGCTTTTCTGCCTTCTTCTGTCTTTTGCCATGCTAGATAATCATTGATTTTTTCATTAATCAAATCATAATAATTTCGTAAATCTACGACATGATTTGTGATTCTATCGCTCTCCTGGCATAAAGAATTCCATTGCAAGATTTTTTGGCAGAAAACTTCCTCTTGTTGCAGTAGTTGATTGTTTAGAGAGATGGTTTCTGAAATGAATTCTGGAAGCTTAGGATCATCCTTATGCTGATCTTGGATAATATGTATTTGTTTGTCTTTATCAGCTAGGATTTTTTGATGTCCTGTTTGCATTTCTTGAAGTTGTTGTTGTAACTCTTCAAGTTTCAATTGTGCTTCCTTATTGGCCTGTACCTGTTGCAGTTGCTGTTGCAGAGCTTTTACCTGTTCTTCTTTTTCATCCAACAAAAGTTGTATCTCAACTGCTTTATCAATTGTTGCAGAAGCATAAGCTCCTGTCATCTGAGTTAGCTTAGTGAGATTACGAGTAGGCTTTGTAGCATGATCTTTCCACAAAACATCTACTTGTTCTGGTTCTGTAGCAATTGCGCTCTCTATTTTTCTCCTTTTTCTCTGTCTCTTGACTACTGCTTTGTATTTTGGGCTGTAGAATATATCTAGAAGAGGAATGTCCTCTACATTAAGTACAATTTCAGAGGAGGGTGTGATTGGTATGCGCTCTGTCACTGCGGCTGTGTTGCTTAATCCTGTGTTCAAAACTTTGGCTGTTTGGACAGGGGTCTGTACATTCTGTCCTTCTACATTAATCAATTGATTAAAGGTCTCGCATTCTTTGTCTAACTCAATGGTGACTGGTTGTTGCTGTACATTATTTGGAGGAGGAATTGTCTGTTGAGGAGTCAAAATTTGCTGTTGAGCAAGTTCATTTGATTGTGCAGAATCTTTAATGGATTCTTCCATTTTATCTTCCTTTTCTTTAGACTTATTGGAGTGTTCAGAATCTCTGTCAGATTTTGATTTAGATTTACCTGTACTTGAACTGCCATTAAGACTAACACTAGGAGTTTTCTCCTTTGCAGGCTCTAAGCATAGATTATCTAAAGGAATAGGAATTAGTCTCCTTTCTCTGTAAAGTTTGAATTCCTGGAAGTCCCCTGGGGATAGCTGTGCTCGAGCTAAATTCAGAACTTCTTTGAATGAATTTCTTGCTTGGAACATATCATCAAAAAGATCCTATTCCCTGGAAAATTCCCTTACTTTGATTGCATTGGTAAAATTCTTAACAATATCATTTGGGTCGAATAACCTTCTTGAAAATTTGAACAACTATAGGCATGTAACGTTTCCTATCTCTTGAAATGCATGACCAATATCAAACAGTGAAAATGTTCCACATTTTACGGGAAATTGTGGCCAAATGCCCTTTTTCTTTTCTTTCAAATCTTTTGTTATACCTCCCTGGCCACAGGTCTGATAAGCAATTTCCCGAGCTACAAGCCTATCTGGAACATATAGGGGTAATACATGGGGAGAAGCATAACTTCCAAAAACCCTAATATAGGTGAAAAATTCTTCTCCAAACCATCTCGCGACGGGGAGAATATCAACCTCTGTTTCTGAGGATAACCTTGGGGCATCCTTATTATACAATGTTCTGTACAATGGCAGCATTATTCCATGACAAATTTGGTAAAAATGGGGAACAAACTTAGACTCCCATAGTTCTTTATGATACACATGAATGGGCAAAGGGTCGTGGATAGTCCATTTCCAGCCCATTACAGGGAATTTAGAGACATAGCAGATGGCATCCATAACATAAGCAGACAAATAAAAAGGCGGATAAACCCGCTGGGAAACATTTTGTTTAGACCGGTATTGAAAAATAGCAGTGGTGAGATTATCAGATAGGATTTTGGCCCAATATACAATTGTAGAATTAACAGCCGCATTCAACAAGGGAAGCCATTCGGGTAAGATCATATTTATGTCAGGCTTTCCAAAAATCCTGCATAACATGGCAGCAATAAAACAGTAAGGAGAGGTAAGCGAACCCGTGCTGTACATACCTTGTTTGTTCTTCTTAAATGGTTCACTTCTTTTGGTCCACTCCTTTGTGCATTCTGCCAAATTTGCATGTTCTTTGGTAAATTCTTCCATAAATTGCTTGTTGTAAGTTGCCTGTGGTTCTGACAACTTATACATTAATCTCAGATCTTCTACGGTGAATGACCCGATTAGCTCTTCAGATGGAGTCTTGAATTGCCTGTCTAAAATATCAGCGCTGTCCAGCACCCATCTCACCATGTCTGTGTATGGGAGAATCCTTGGCCTTGCTGCTATTCTATGCAGAAATGAGCAAGCCAAGTCTCTAAGGGTTGCTTCAGACGTATCCTTGGAACCAGCTGTAGCTACGGCTTTTATCACCACAGGGCTTTCATCTTGTAACAGACTGTACATTCCTTCCCAAGTGGATATGCCGGCATCCTTATTACAGGCAGTGTCTGCATATAGCGAAGCCATTTCTTTTTTTTCAGAACTCAAGCTCTTCTCTTTCTTACCCATAGTGTCTAGCGAAAGCTTTGTATAGTCGTTCGCTCCTTCGTGCCTGCGTTTTACGAATAAATGAGAGTAATGATATTAGAAAGGTGATGAGACTGTTTTGAATATGAAAGCGGATGAAATATAATATTTTAATTGTGAAACGACTCTCAATCTAAACACAATCTCATTTCACATTAATAATCAATCCAATCATTTAATATAATCATTAAAGCGCATAACGGACTTGACATATGGGAAGATTGCCTTGGGATAGCGCGCCTACATGAATCTGCGACATTGCGATCTGTGATTTTTTGTGCAATATCGCAATATCGCAATGTCGCAATATCGCAATATGACGTCATCACAGCCATAAAAATAGCGCAAGAACGGGAATTGCGAAATAGCGCAAAGCGCATATCGCAAAAATCACAAAAGTGCATATCGCGAAAACGCATGATCGCAAAGAGCGCATAATGCAAAATCGCAAAAGCGCATATTTGAAAAGAGCGCAAAAGATATTCATTAATCATTTCTGTTTTATGCGCTATGCGATTTGCGATCAATGCTTTTTATAAAGGATATATACCATTTTTGTTATAGATGCGCTATCTTGTTTAAAGAGCAATTTTATTATGATCTATCATAAACTTAAGATTTTTGCAATATTCTTTCAAAGGGATTTCTATAGGTTTATGATAGAAAGTTTTATTCTCTAAGGCAAACAAATCCTAATTGATTTTTTGGATTTTTTATCTAAGGGTCCCCTTTTATTAAGTATTATTACTAATATAAAATAAAAAGGGGGGGTTGTTGCTAGTCACAACAATTGGCGATTCACTGAAAGAAACAGTTATCTCTGAAAAAATAAAATGAACACTATATCTTTAGTAAGTAAAGATTTTTAAAGATAATGAAAACTACCTTAGGATAATTCAAATAAAATGTAACTATGAAAAAGAAATAAAAATCATTCACAATTTCTTTCTAATTCCTTAAGAATAAAAACATTTTTTGGGTTATCTCAAGCTTTGATTGGTGTTAATAATGAAGTAAGTGGATTTCTCCAAGTTTTGGTTTTATAATATACTCTATTGCCATAGGTATTGCCTCTGTTGCCTGCAAACGTTCATAGTCTCGACAGGGTTACCTTTAAACCATTAACCATTCATTGTCCCATCCAACTAAAATTATGACCTTTTAAAAGATAAATTCATAAGATCTATTATCTCATGTTTTTTGTCTTTTATTTATTTTTTATTTTAAGAGCCATTGTTCTGGTTTGGTGGCCAGTTGATAGCAATTCCATTCACCAGTTATAATTAAACTGAACAAGCTGGCTCGTGATGAGACCCCTTGTCTTATATTTATAAGCCATTACCCTGTTTTGGTATGCAGTATTGGTAATGTCAGTTTTATTACTCCTTATGAACATAGTAAGTCGGCTCATAATGAGACCTCTTATCTATTAAAATTTTCATATAATTTCTTAAAATTACATTCTAAAAAATCACAACATAAATGGATGGGGTGAAATAGTTTTATCCTTAAGAATCAATGGATGACAATTTTCAGAGTTTTTTGAGTTCCAAAACTTTTGAAAAATCTTTACTTTGATAGATGACCTTTCTCTGCTTGATAAACTTCTAATGATTTACATTCTTCTTAAGTTTTTAAAAGATCATGCAGCTGATTGGAATAATTTTTCAAAGTTTAACATCTTATTTTAAACTATTCAAAAACTGTGATCATTACTTTAAAAATTCTTATTTACACAAAATAAATATTTATAATATTTCTTCGAAGAAATTTTCTTAAATAGTAAACAGTCAATCAGAGATTCATTAACAACCTTTATTTGCAAAAACAAAAACAATCAAAATTCTAGAAAAAGGAATATGTACAGTTTAAGAAGGGGTTACCTCCTTATGAAAATAATTTCTTCAAGATAAGCCCATTTACAGGAAGAGATTCTCTCTTACCTGTTAGATCTTGGAGTATGAATGTATTTGAGGCTATCTTCTCAACGATCTGAAATGGTCCAAGCCACATTTTCTGAAATTTGGTATGTTTACCTTTTTCTTCGTGCGCTTTATCCCATTTCAAAACGAGATCACCAATTGACAAAATTTTCGAGCCGGTAGAACTTGAATCAAAAGAAGATTTTACAAGCTGTTGATGTTTTTCATGAGTAATTTTTGCTTTATCCCTATCTTCTTCTAGTTTAAGGATTTGATCATATCTCAATTGAATGGATGATGAAGGATTTTCTTCAATAAACTGTACTAGGGCTAATGATGGAAGAGTTAAATTTGAAGGTATCACAGCTTCTTTTCCATAAACTAGATTGAAAGGTGAAGTCCCTATTGAAGCTCTTTCAGTGATACGATCAGCCCATAACGCAAAGATTAAAGATTTATGCCAATTCTTTTGATTTTGATCAACGGTCCTTTTAATGATTTTGATAAGGTTTTTATTAGTGGATTCAGCCAAACCATTACCTTGTGGATAATAATTTGTTGAATATTTTAATTTAAAACCTCTTTTGACTGCAAATTCAATTAAAATATTTTCAGAGAAGTAAGATGCATTATCAAAAACAAGAGCTTGAGTTACACCAAACCTGGTTATGATGAATTGATCTATGAAATCAATAATTGCATTAGAATTGGCTACCTTCAACGGAATTGCCTCTACCCATTTTGTAAAGTAATCAGTTGCAGTAAGGATGTACTTGTGCTGTTTGGAAGAATGAGGTACTATCTCACCAATAACGTCAAGCCCCCATTGTTCGAATGGTTGCTCAATAGTTACTGGTTGCAAAGGAAAAGTTGGTTTCCTTTGTCTTCCACTTGCAGTTTGACAAATTTGGCACTTCCTTACGTAATCATGCGTATCTTTAAAAAGGGTAGGCCAGTAATAACCAGCACGAATTATTTTGTGAGCTGTGGTATCACCTCCAAAATGACCTCCTACTGGTCCATCATGTAGTTCCTGCAAAACGTTTTCAGCTTCAGTCTTTTCAAGACATCTTAATAAAATTGAATCATAATTTTTTCTAAATAACACATTATCAATGATCTCATATTTATCAGCCTTTAACCTTAAAGCACGTTTTCTCTTATAACTGAGGTTAGAAGGAGCATACCCATTCTTCAAGTAATAGATGAGATCAACATACTTAGATTCAGCATTTGTAACACTTATCTGACTTACTTGAAGATCATGATTTGAATCTTGATTTTCTGGTATGTTATGAGCTCCTGCTAATAATCTGCAAAAACCTTGTCCTCTAACAATCTTAGTTGGTTTAATATCAATATCATATTCTTGCAAGGCTGTTACCCAGTTAGCTCTCTTTTCTCCTACTTCTTTTTGAATTAATAATTGCCTCACTGCAGAGAATGGGACAATAATTTTTGTATGTGTTTTCAAGAGAAAAGGTCTGAAATGCTTGATCGATTTAAACACAGCAAAGGCTTGTTTTTCAACATCAGAATAATTAAGTTCAGCTCCTTGCAGATTTGAACTGAAGAAAGAAATTGGTGCTTCGATTTCTTGATCGTTGAGTTGTGTTAAAACAGCTGCATAGGATGTTTCAGTGGCCAGAGTATACAAAGTAAAATCTTTAGAAAAATTCGGAGTATTCAATGCTGGTACATTAATGATCGCTTGTTTGATTGAATCAAAAGCTTCTTTTTCTTTATGCGTCCATTTGAATATTGAATTCTTCTTGATCATATTTTGCATAGGTAAAACAATAAAAGAAAAATCAGGAATAAATCTTTTAACAAAATTAATCTGTCCAAGAAATGATTGCATGGATTTTTTGTTATGAGGTAAAGAAATATCATAAATTTCTTTCACTCTATCTAGATCAATATATATACCATCTTTTGACACAAAAAATCCTAAGAGTTTTCCTTCATCTAAAGCAAAGAAAGATTTCTTCGGATTTAAAGAAATACCAAACCTTCTACATCTTTCAAATATTTGTTTTAAGTCATGTAGATGATTAGCTCTCTTTTTTGAAAATACTGTTATGTCATCAAGATAAACAACAACTGATTTATTGATCAGACCTTTAAATGCTATGTCCATGGCTCTTTGAAAAGTCGCTCCTGCATTTATTAGACCAAAAGGCATTTTCTGATAAGCGTAAGTTCCCCATTTTGTTCTGAAAGTTGTTTTTAATCTGTCATCTGGATGAACTAAAACTTGATTATAGCTCGAAAATCCATCGAGAAAAGACATAAGTTCAGAACCAGCTACCTTTTGAAGTGTCTGTTCCATGGTTGGCAATGGGAAATTGTCTTTTAAACATGCCTTGTTTAAATTTCTAAAATCAATACAGATTATTATATCACCATTCTTCTTCCTTACAGGTACCATATTGGAAACCCAATTGGAGTGCCTGACAGGAAAAATGATTTTGGCTTGTAAAAGCTTATTAAGTTCTGATTTGATTTGACTTTCGAGATTTGGATGGATTTTTCTCAACTTCTGTTGAACAGGTTTAATATCAGGAAGCATTGGAATTGTATGTTGAATAATTGAAGTATCATACGTTTTTAAATCATCATAATTCCAAGCAAAATTTTTTTTATATTTGTTCAATAGTTTGATGAAAGCATTCCTTTCCTCTGATGTTAAATTGAGTCCTAAATTAACGTTTTGAGGTTTAGAATCAGAACCAAGATTTACTAATTCAAACTTCAAAGTAGAGCTTTGAAGTTTGGAATTAACAACTTTCTTGAATCTGTCTTTAATGTCATATAAATCCTCTAATTTAACAACAGATTTTGGAATGGGGTTTTCATTACCTCTTGAAGTAATTTGTAAATCATGATCATCTTCGTCAATAATTTGATCATCATATGATTTCTCTGAAGTCATGAAATTTAGAATATCTTGATCATGATAGAATACTCTCCAATTTGTAACATTATCTGGGACAGATGGGCGAAAAATCAATTCTACAGAAAACCTATCAGGACTGCAATCTTCAGCAGGTAGAAGTTTAGATGCAACATTAGCTAACAAGTTAGCTGATGTATTCTGATTCCTAGGAATAGGAGAAATATTGAATGCTAAAAAATGAGTGGTGAGGTCTTGCACTAGGGTTTGATAGTGTTTAAGATGTCCTGAAAGGCAATCAATAGTATTCCTAACTTGTTTAATGACAATTTTGGAATCACCAAAGACTTTCAAGTATTTAACATCTAACCCTATAGTTTTATAAAGTCCTTGAACTAAGGCTTCATATTCTACGGTATTGTTAGTACACTCAAATTCTAACCTGCATGACAGCATGGTTTTTTCCCCATTTGGATCAATTAAGATACATCCAGCTCCAGCTCCATCACTAGACTTAGATCCATCAAAATATAACGACCAAAATAAAGACTTATCTATTGACTTATCTACAATTACATCAGAAATATTTACAATTCAGGAAGTATCAGATTGTGAAAAATTTTCTATCTGAGAAACAAAAGTATTTACAGAAAAAGGTGATTGAGGAGCTTTGAAATTTCCAAGAAATGATTCAGCAGAATAACCTCCAAGAATATTGTTGTTGAATGCCACAGGTTCATTAGGCTGTTCAAATTCAGTGACAGTGTGCATCATATGTTTTTCTCGTTCAATTTTGATTTGATTTGGTTTCCCTTTGTAGGGAAGCCACATGTGTGAATAATCAGTTGAGATATAACCATTAAGTTTCGCAGACCAGTCCCTGCTCAAGATTAATCCATATAATTCAGGAATATCAGCAATCAAAATATCAATTCTTTGGACAATTCTAGGATATGAGGCTAATCTGATTGTGACTGAATTGATTTCTCCTACCACTTGAACTTTAGAGCGATCCAACTGAAAGATATGAACTGCTAATTTCTGTGGTTCAATATTCAATTTAGCACAGACAGAAGTAGGCATTATATTGGAGGAAGCTCCAGAATCAATCAAACAATTGTGCAGATTTTTATTATACATCTCATAAGTCAAAAGAAAAGGATGTGTTTGAGAATTTGAATTTTCCCCAATGAGCACGGTATCAGTAGCATCTACCTTATCTGGTGACTTACCAGTTCCTCTTGCTGCTTTTGCAACTACACCGCTTGGTAAAGGAGCAATTGGTGTAGCATTTAATTCCTTTAATAGCAACTTTTGCTGGTGTTTGAGTTTGCTGAGTTCATGTAAGGAAATGTTAGCTTTGATATTTTTCATATCCTCAACAATGTTGTATTCCATAGGGTCTGACACTACTAAAGTCTTTGCTGTTGATGTGAGAGGATTAGAAGAGGATGGCTGGTTTTGAGTAGGTAATGAAGAAGTTTTCTTTACAGTGGGTTTTTCTTTGATACTTGGAGTTGTAATTTTCTTTTTTGGAACTGCTTGCACTGGTTCTGCTGTAGATTTACTCCTAGTACTTACAGGCATAGCTTCTTCACTATCAGAATTAGGGAGAATAAAATCCCACATTCCATTTAATTCGGCTATTTCTTCATTTTCGTCTTCTTGATCTGATACCACACATGCATCTTCTTCTTCTTCCTCTTCTTCTGATTCTGCATTAGAAATTGCATTAGGAGGTTTAGATTCAACTTGGTTCCTTCTAAAATTCCTGAATGGTTTCTTGGTAGAAGTTTCAGCTACTTGTTTTTTTATTTCAACCATTTCATTTGACAAGGTTTTAAGAACTTTCTGTAAACCTTCCATGTCATATGGATCTTTGGCCTTTTTCTTTGAATCATCTCTGAAGCTGACCTTCTTTGATTTCCTTTCTTCAAGAGCATTTTTCTTTTCCAGAGAAGTGATACGTTTTTCCACTGCAATAGCTTCTTTCATATTCTCAGCTAATGTAGGTTTTGCAGCTCTGTCGATGAAAATTGCTATGTTTGAGGGTAAGGCAGTAATGTACCATTCAATTCTGACCTGTTCACTGGGCTGTGAATCAACGTGAATTTTGTTCAAGAGTTTTTTGAATCTAGCGTTGAATTCTTTAATGGGTTCCTTGGGTTCTATCTTCAAATTTGAGAGATCATTGAGTAGAGTTGCAATCGATCGGTCATCTCCAAATTTGGTTAAAAAATGATCTGCAAAAATGTCCCAACTTGTTATAGATCCTGATGGTAATGAAAAATACCATGATCCTGCTGTTCCTTGAAGAGTATAAGGGAATAGTCTAACTACAACATCTTCTTGTGCGACTCCATTTAAATTAATAGCCAGCATAAAGTTATTGATATGTTCTTCAGCTTGAATGTTAAGATCTGGGCTAAACTTTGGAAGCCATTTTCCAGGATTGTCTGGTAAATCATGTAAAGGTGCAACCATGTTGACTTCTCCTGGAGTAGACCATGGTCTCTGTGCCATTGTTGGGATGACTATTGGAGGGATAGTAGAAACTGGCGGTGTTTGAATAGAAGTTGTTGGAATAGATGATGTTGAGATTGATGAGGTTTGAGGAGAAGATGCTTGTGGAGATGGTATGGAAACGACTGTACTTTGTTGAGAAGGGATTTTGGAAACAGGTATTTGAATATTAGAGGTTGAACTTTCTGATTCCGATTGGGTTTTTCTTGTCTTGACTCTACTAGGTAAAGGGAATTCTTTGGGAGAAATACCAAGTTTTTCACTTTGAAGCCTAGTAAGAGGTTTGGAAGAAACAAATTTTGAAGTTACACTACCTTCATATATTTCAGACTCTTCAAGAGATAATGAGAATCCTTTCAATTTATGAATTAGATCTTGGACTTCAAGAGACTCAGGATGTTGATTGTCTGGATGTTTTGAGGTTTTGGTAGTGGGTGTCTGAATATTTTCTGCAATTTCCTCTCTAGGATTTTGAATTTCAGAAGAAATTGAAGAAGTTAATGAGGGTGTTTTGCTCTCAGAATGGCTTGTGGATAGAGATTTACTTGCCATTCATAGCTCAGGCCCTCCTTCTAGCGCCAAAAATGTTGAAGCCTCGAAAATCGCTGCTTCAAACATCGGGGAAAACCACCCGGTCGGGACCTTAAGACAGCTCCTTTTCCGTTTGGAATGGTGGCTCCGACTGGATTTAAAGGACCAATTTCCTTGTAAATAAGTGGATTGGATTGGATGGGTGAAAATGGGACTAAATTAACTGAAATAAAACTATCTAATTTAAACTAAATACTGATAAAGAAATTCTAATACTAACCCGGGTAATAATATGTGAATACAACTTAAGATTGTTCCAATTCAACAATAACCATGAAAATGTATTATTAATCAAATTGAAATGTGCAAAAAAAAATAAAGATAACTCTGTTTAAGAAATTAAACAGAGTTATATTAGCATATTGCATTCATCATTGTATACCATCTACATGTAATTATGAAGAATAACATTTCAATTATACTCAGAAATGATATATAAAAGGAAGCGTTGTGAAAAAAAATATACATATAAATGATAGCAATCTTTAAAACGAATATCATAAGACAAAAGAAATCAACAGTAAACAGATAGAAATACCTTGTTCATCTTGATGAATTTCAGATGCAATCTGATACTCTATCCAGTAACTATGATGCAAAATCAAATTCCAAAGGTACAGAAATGCAACACTTCAAAGATAATTTCGCATGAAAATCACCAGATGTGATCCTTTTCAAAAAATATATAAGAAAATGGAGTACAGAAATGCAATCTCCAAGTCCAAAAATATTATGATCCAGGACCCCTCTCTAAATGCATGAGAGGGGTTTAAATACTACTTAACTAACTCTAAAAATAGTTTATTACAACAAATAAGGATTCGGTTCAATGACCATCCTTTTCCTAGGCTAAAATACAGTGAAATTAAAACTAAATCTATCTAACTATGAACTTGATCTTTGATCTTGCAGGCATCTAGCATAGTTTTGAGAAGATGCGGTTGACCGACTTCTGAATTCAACTGTCCTGAGAAGACAGAGTCGGCAAGCGTAGGAGAAATCTTCTATGTAGCATTGATGATACAATTGAGTGCATTGTGCTGACTGTGTGGCTTCACCAAGTACGTCCAGTATGAGTCCCAATTCAATCTTGTCAGCCCTTGGATGGATTTTTCTCTTTCTTCTGCCTTTTGCCTCCATTCTGCTTGCAATTGATTTACCTGTGGGAGATACCCTGGAATAGTTTTAGAAATTAAGTTAGCTTTGTGTAAATTTTCATTTACACAATCAGTGAGAGTGTTTGCCGCTGTAGATGCCTCATTTGCTGTCTTTTCTGGCCTTCTAATTTGTGCATCCCAGTTATTGAACAATATTTCTTTGTGGTTTTCATTAATGATGGGTGCACCAGCTTTTCTGCCTTCTTCTGTCTTTTGCCATGCTAGATAATCATTGATTTTTTCATTAATCAAATCATAATAATTTCGTAAATCTACGACATGATTTGTGATTCTATCGCTCTCCTGGCATAAAGAATTCCATTGCAAGATTTTTTGGCAGAAAACTTCCTCTTGTTGCAGTAGTTGATTGTTTAGAGAGATGGTTTCTGAAATGAATTCTGGAAGCTTAGGATCATCCTTATGCTGATCTTGGATAATCTGTATTTGTTTGTCTTTATCAGCCAGGCTTTTTTGATGTCCTGTTTGCATTTCTTGAAGTTGTTGTTGTAAGTCTTCAAGTTTCAATTGTGCTTCCTTATTGGCCTGTACCAGTTGCAATTGTTGTTGCAGAGCTTTTACCTGTTCTTCTTTTTCATCCAACAAAAGTTGTATCTCAACTGCTTTATCAATTGTTGCAGAAGCATAAGCTCCTGTCATCTGAGTTAGTTTAGTGAGATTACGAGTAGGCTTTGTAGCATGATCTTTCCACAAAACATCTACTTGTTCTGGTTCTGTAGCAATTGCGCTCTCTATTTTTCTCCTTTTTCTCTGTCTCTTGACTACTGCTTTGTATTTTGGGCTGTAGAATACATCTAGAGGAGGAATGTCCTCTACATTAAGTACAATTTCAGAGGAGGGTGTGATTGGTATGCGCTCTGTCACTGCGGCTGTGCTGCTTGTTCCCGTGTTCAAAGTTTTGGCTGTTTGGACAGGGGTCTGTACATTCTCTCCGTCTACATTAATCAATTGATTAAAGGTCTCCCATTCTTTGTCTAACTCAATGGTGACTGATTGTTGCTGTACATTAGTTGGAGGAGGAATTTTCTGTTGAGGAGTCAAAATTTGATGTTGAGCAAGTTCATTTGATTGTGCAGAATCTTTAATGGATTCTTCCATTTTATCTTCCTTTTCTTTAGACTTATTGGAGTGTTCAGAATCTCTGTCAGATTTTGATTTAGATTTACCTGTACTTGAACTTCCGTTAAGACTAACACTAGGAGTTTGCTCCTTTGCGGGCTCTAAGCGTAGATTATCTAAAGGAATAGGAATTAGTCTCCTTTCTCTGTAAAGTTTGAATTCCTGGAAGTCCCCTGGGGATAGCTGTGCTCGAGCTAAATTCAAAACTTCTTTGAATGAATTTCTTGCTTGGAACATATCATCAAAAATATCCTGTTCCCCGGAAAATTCCCTTACTTTGATTGCATTGGTAAAATTCTTAACAATATCATTTTGGTCGAATAACCTTCTTGAAAATTTGAACAACTGTAGGCATGTAACGTTGCCTATCTCTTGAAATGCATGACCAATATCAAACAGTGAAAATGTTCCACATTTTACGGGAAATTGTGGCCAAATGCCCTTTTTCTTTTCTTTCAAATCTTTTGTTATACCTCCCTGGACACAGGTCTGATAAGCAATTTCCCGAGCTACAACCCTATCTGGAACATATAGGGGTAATACATGGGGAGAAGCATAACTTCCAAAAACCCTAATATAGGTGAACAATTCTTCTCCAAACCATCTCGCGACGGGGAGAATATCAACCTCTGTTTCTGAGGATAACCTTGGGGCATCCTTATTATACAATGTTCTGTACAATGGCAGCATTATTCCATGACAAATTTGGTAAAAATGGGGGACAAAATTAGACTCCCACAGTTCTTTATGGTACACATGAATGGGTAGAGGGTCATGGATAGTCCATTTCCAGCCCATTACAGGGAATTTAGAGACATAGCAGATGGCATCCATAACATAATCAGACAAATAAAAAGGCGGATAAACCCGCTGGGAAACATTTCGTTTAGACCGGTATTGAAAAATAGCAGTGGTGAGATTATCAGATAGGATTTTGGCCCAATCTACAATTTTAGAATTAACAGCCGCATTCAACCAGGGAAGCCATTCGGGTAAGATCATATTTATGTCAGGCTTTCCAAAAATCCTGCATAACATGGCAGCAGTAAAACAGTAAGGAGAGGTAAGCAAACCCGTGCTGTACATACCTTGTTTGTTCTTCTTCAATGGTTCACTTCTTTTGGTCCACTCCTGTGTGCATTCTGCCAAATTTGCATGTTCTTTGGTAAATTCTTCCATAAATTGCTTGTTGTAAGTCGCCTGTGGTTCTGGAAACTTATACATTAATCTCAGATCTTCTACGGTGAATGACCCGATTAGCTCTTCAGATGGAGTCTTGAATTGCCTGTCTGAAATATCAGCGTTGTCCAGCACCCATCTCACCATGTCTGTGTATGGGAGAATCCTTGGTCTTGCTGCTATTCTATGCAGAAATGAGCAAGCCAAGTCTCTAAGGGTTGCTTCAGACGTATCCTTGGAACCAGCTGTAGCTACGAATTTTATCACCACAGGGCTTTCATCTTCTAACAGACTGTACATTCCTTCCCAAGTGGATATGCCGGCATTGTTATTACAGGCAGTGTCTGCATATAGCGAAGCCATTTCTTTGTTTTCAGAACTCAAGCTCTTCTCTTTCTTACCCATAGTGTCTAGCGGAAGCTTTGTATAGTCGTTCGCTCCTTCATGCCTACGTTTTATGAATAAATGAGAGTAATGATATTAGAAAGGTGATGAGACTGTTTTGAATATGAACGCGGATGAAATATAATATTTTAATTGTGAAACGACTCTCAATCTAAACACAATCTCATTTCACATTAATAATCAATCCGATCATTTAATATAATCATTAAAGCGCATAACGGACTTGACATATGGGAAGATTGCCTTGGGATAGCGCGCCTACATGAATCTGCGACATTGCGATCTGCGATTTGCTGTGCAATATCGCAATATCGCAATGTCGCAATATCGCAATATGAAGTCATCACAACCATAAAAATAGCGCAAGAACGGGAATTGCGAAATAGCGCAAAGCACATATCGCAAAAATCACAAAAGCGCATATTGCGAAAACGCATGATCGCAAAGAGCGCATAATGCAAAATCGCAAAAGCGCATATTTGAAAAGAGCGCAAAAGATATTCATTAATCATTTCTGTTTTATGCGCTATGCGATTTGCAATCAATGCTTTTTATAAAGGATATATACCATTTTTGTTATAAACGCGCTATCTTGTTTAAAGAGCAATTTTATTATGATCTATCATAAACTTAAGATTTTTGCAATATTCTTTCAAAGGGATTTCTATAGGTTTATGATAGAAATTTTTATTCTCTAAGGCAAACAAATCCTAATTGATTTTTTGGATTTTTTATCTAAGGGTCCCCTTTTATTAAGTATTATTACTAATATAAAATAAAAAGGGGGGGGTGTTGCTAGTCACAACACCTCCCAACCAGATGTTATGCAAGCATTTGGACAAGTAGAAATATTCCAAGCAGCACCAAAAGAATCACATATTAAATATTCGCCAGCATTGGAATATCTTCCCCCGAAGCTTGGGATTCTCCCAAGTTCTCATTAGATTTTCATTTTTCGAAATATAAAGGGGGAGTGGAAGTAGATTACAGGTCTACAGGATGGTTTTGGGTTAGCGGGAGTGGAAGTGTGTACAGGTCTGTAGGATGGTTGTGTGTCAGCGCGAGTGGAAGTGTGTAAAGGTCCGCAGGATGGTTGTGTTTCAGGGAGATTTACCCTTTTCCATTGATGTCAAAGGGGGAGAGAATGTTGAAGGAAGAGGTGTCATGATCGCAGGGGGAGTAATTGTGTTGGCATCAATTCCAAAGGGGGAGATTGTTGATCAACGGTTGTCATTGATGTCAACCCAAGCAGCACCAGGGGCTAACGCAATATTGCATGGGAATTTTGACCTACCAAATTAATATATTCTGGGTCAATAATGATTTTGATGGTTTCTACTTGTCGAGATGTTTCCGTTGATATATGGCATGCCATGTAATTCTTCACGGTTTGAGAGATATTCATGTTTGAAGTTTGCACCCCCAGTTAGTGGGCTAAAACCCCATGGGGTTGGGGCATGGGTCATTGAAAATTCATAATTAATATTTTTTAAGCTCCTAAAATCCCTCCCACGTTCACTTGTTGAAGCCCCTCTCAACTTAAGCATTTATATAAATTGTAATCCTCATTTCCTTAGGCAAGGGATTTAGCCATCGGAAACAGGTCATCGTGGAATTTTCGCTCTAAATTTGTTTCTACGAAGGTTCATAAGCTGAAATTTTTATGAGGCGAAGCTGAAATCCTGAGGAAGTTGCAGTAAAAATTTCATATCAAGGTGCACAACATTTTTGGAGATATGATCTGTGGAAGTCAGGGTCTTTGCAGGCTCCTGAAATTCATCTCAAAGAAGTGACCTTGGTAAATTCGTCATAGCTCTCTCTCTGAGTATTGGATTGGAATTTCGTAAAAATTGACAGATAATGCACAGTCTTTAATTTTCTCTCTATCAATTTTAGAGACAAATGAAGAAACAGCGACACGTGGCACGTCGTACAAGTGCGCTCTGCTGAAACAGTCCTTAATTAGGGCATTGTGAGAGATTGGGTATAACTCTCTCTTGAAGAATCCAAATTGGGTCAGATCTGTGGCATTGGAAAGAAGACTCAGAGGACTACTACAGGACCAAAAATAAGATATTGAGGATCTGAAATAACAGAGATACACCAGATTCAATATTGATCTCCTACAAGGCAAGAAAAAGCTAGATCATGTGTTGTCAAGGGTTGCAAAGGACCAGAATTTCTACGAAAACAAAGCAAAGCAAGGTGCAACAGAGGGTACCATGATAAGAGTAGTAACCAAGGTGTATAACAGCAACAAGAAGTTCATCATATGAAGTCTTCAAGTGGGCAACACTACATACAATCATTGTAAAGGTATCATTGTACTAAGTCATTGTAAATACATTATTGTAAAAATTGTACTAGTGTCTATCTGCCAAGGGTTGAAGAGGCAGTGTTGGGAGGTCTAAGATCTCATTAGGTGGTTGTGTGAAAGTTGGGGTTATGGTCTAGTATATCTTCTTCTTCTGCATCATTCTATATCATTGTAAAGTGGACCATTTTCCCTGGTACGGGAGTCCATTATTCTTTTATTCTTCTATAGGGTGGTAGGGTGGTACTAGGGTGAGTTGTAGCTCATTAGATGTTGGGGCATCCATTCAGTTGACTACTAAAGTATCTCGGGCATTGGAGCATCCATCCAGTGGGACCTGGAGAAGAATGGTTTTCTAGATTCTAGGAATTTGGAGCTTTATTTTCAGTTAGAGTTGAATATTAAAGAATTATTAGAAAAGCATTAGGTGGTTTTTGTCCCGGAGTGGGTTTCCACCTTAAAAACTGTGTGCATTTTTGTTCCTCTTGTTTGTTGCTATCATTTTACAAACACTAATAATAATTTAATATTAACTAATGCTCTAATTGAAAGGAATACTGGTTCACCCCCCCCCCCCCCCCCCTTCTTAGTATTTCCAACAGTATGGTTTGGTACAAGAAGAGATTCGGTGGAACACCAGAGGCAGATCCTCATCAAAGAATGATGATGAGGAGAACTGTGAATTAGCTGGAAAGGTGAAGAAATGGAAAGGGAAGGCATCCCATTCCGAATTAGATTCTGGTCATGCAGGCAAGAAGTGAGACTTTCCAAAGGTAAAAAAAAAAAAACACTGTCATGAGCTTGGACACTATGCTACAAATTTTCCACACAAGAATACCAACAAGAATATCTCAGGAGGAATGCATGGTGAAGCACTTTCTTCACAATTCAAGTTGGATTTCACCCTCATTGCATGCATGGTGTCATCGGTGATGCGTTCTGTGTGGTACTTACATACTGGATCTTCGTTCCATATCATCGAAAACAAATAATTATTGAGTAGCTTGGAGGAGAAGGATCTCCAAATGCACATTAAAATGGGAGATGACTGGAGGTATATCGCTACCAGTGTACGTACAATTACCTTTCAGATGGATTCAGGTAATCCTCTCACATTAAAAGATGTCATGTATTTTCCTGTTTTAAAGAAGAACTTCGTTTCTATTGCTATGTTGGAATACCATGGCTATGGTGTGATATTCAATGAAGGAAAGGTGTTCCTTCATCAAAAATATATCGGATGAGTGAAAAATATTGGGGTTTGAGTAAATAACCTCTACAAATTGGATGTATAATATTTTTCTTCCTTGAGCATGAGAGTAGAGAAGGTGGAGAGCCAAGAAAATGGCGAGTTATGGCACAGGAGATTGTGCCATCTACACCTTGGTGCTTTGAAGATCATGCAACAGATTTCTATATGACTTCCAAAGGGTGCACTTTCACAGAGAGATACATGCAAAGGGTGTACATTGGGGAAGTATACCAAAGCCACCTTTCACGATAAGTTAAGTTGAGAAAAGGCAATCATTGAGAGACTTCCATCGTATTTGTGTGGACCATTATCGACAGCTTCCACAACAAAACACAAGTATTATGTGATTTTTGTAGATGATGTTTCACGAAAGTGTTGGATTTTATTCATGAAAAAGAAATATCAGACGTTCTTCAATTTTTGTGAGTTCAAAGCACTTTTCGAGAAAGATACAGGGAAGTAGGTGAAGGCTCCAAGGAACAACAATGGTGGAGAATATGTCTTTAATGAATTCAAGAACGTATGTGCTTCAGAAGGATTTCAAAGGGAATTGATAGCACCTCATAACCTAGAGCATAATGGGGTTGTAGAAAGGAAGAACATAACTATTTTTGGAGCATCATGAGCCATGTTGCATGATCAGGGCCTACCATTGCATATGTGGGAGGAAGCATGAAATACATTAGTATTTGTCCAAAACAAAAGTCCTCATCGGATACTTGGGATGAGTACACTAGAGGAATATTTTTCAAGTAAGAGACCACATGTGTCGTATTTTAAAATTTTTGGTTCATAAGTTTATTTCCATGTGACCAAAGATGCCAAGAAGAATCTAGAGCCAACAATTAAGTTATGGAACACTGATACACCTCACAACTATTGGGTGTACTTTCTAGCACACAAGATGATAATTGTCAGAAGAGCTATGAAATTTGATGAAGAAAAGGCCATGTGAATTTAAATACAAATAATACTATATATAATTGTGGCAGTAGTATATAAGGAACAAAATATATAATAAGAAACACATTTAAATGACTACACTTTAATGAAATTTACTCAATATGTGAGTAAAACATTATTATTTTTTACCCAAATATTTATTTCTAAATGTTGAATTAACTTTTCATTTTCTTTATGGCAAGCTCAATTCATATAAACATTATAAGATTAAAAAAATATAATAATATAAAATTTTAACTTTGCAAATTATTAATGAAACACTTTTTTGGGCAAAACAATTGTTCCTTTAAATCGAAGCAACAAGTTCACTATTACATTAATTATCAATCCGGGTAGGCTTGAATTAAGGCTATCATGAAAATTCTTTGAAAGGGAAATGATAACTAGAAAAATGAATCTCAGACCAAGGTCGTTGAACAATCACTCTCAGCAAACATTGAAGTTGTTACACACTCCAACACAGTCTCAATTCCCATAAAAGAGACTTGCAATGGAAGAACAAGCCACGTTGTTGCTCAACCAATATCAATAAAAAACAACACTCTTGCAACCCATCAATCACTCATTCAAATGTTGAACATGGATATTGAAAGAAAGTATAATCCAATTTGTAACAGAAAATTAAATAACTTACTGCTACACTTGTATGAGGGACCGATCCATGACTTATGTTGTCACACTAATCAAAAGCTCTCTACAATAAATAAATCATAAATAAAATTCATAGTAACCATAATCACATAACTGAGAAGAATAAATACAAATAATTACTATCTCCTACTTAACTAGTGATCCCTCCTAAGAAGGAGGGCCCTTCTTCCTCTGCAAGGGTTGGGGCACTAAACAACACACAAGATACTCAAAGAAAGATATACTTCCAAAAGGTTGCAGATATTGCATTAATAGAAAATCCGAATTACAATTCTTTAGTGCTTTCCCCTTATTTCCAATCCTATATTTCTAAAATATTTGTTTCCCCTACCGGAAAACAATTATTTTCTTTGTAGTTTTTTAATACAACAAGAATATCATCATGAGAATATTTCGATTATCATGTGATATTAAAATAAAAATATATTTTAATAATTATACAACGGTTTCCATGGTATGGGTGACGTTGTATTAATTTCCCTTAATTAGAATGATTTTACAAATAATCTTAACTAAGTGATTTGTATGCTCCACAAATATCTCTCAGTGGATTAACTAGCTTTGGCTTTATGCACTCCTAGATCCGATCCATATGACTAATTAGAAAAAGACAACATGCATAAGGAAAATTGTTTGTGTATCAACAAAAACTAATGGATCCTTTGATCCAAATTAATAAATGAAACTGCAAGTGTAATCCTAGAACACCAACTTCAACATATCGCTTAAACCTGAAACAATCCATACATTATTTTTATGATAAAAAATTGTGTAAAATAGTAGTTCTTATGCTAAATTATAAGAATAACTAGACTAATAAGGAGACATGTAGAAAATGACATACTTAGGTGAATAAAGGTTATTATAGTGGTAAAATGTGGTCTTGTTGATCAAAAGGGAGCAAAAGGAAACAAGAAAATAGATGCAAAAATATGACAATTCCATGGCCCAACATGTCCTCATGTAGACCCTTATGACTGGTTCTTAACATGTTGAGAATGTAGTCTCGCGAAATCATGATATCCTACAATATCTTCGCCTGTGCCCCTATAGCCTCTGGAAAGCACCAAATTTTCTTCCCCGAAGTTTATCAGAGAGATGGTATGGATGTTGATAATTATAGGTTGGAAGATAAATAAGAGGAAACATAAATATAAGTCCAATCCATATTGTGTCACCTCTCTTAATACACTCAACATATTGATGAACCCTTGAGATATATTGCATAAAGTTTTGATAACAATATGGTTCCTATTTTTTTAACTCCTATTGACAAAGATCCAATCTTATCTTACTCCCTTATAAGACACTAGATTTCATCCCCTAATATTCCTTAGTAATCTTTGTAATATTTAACCTCGATATTCCATTATCAATGTTTTAGTGTCTTGTAATCACCATATCTTATGTATTTGTGCGTAATAGCTTCAGCTGAGTCGGTATCATAACTGATGAAAAAATTTATTCGCCCCTCATTGGTTGTTAAAATGTCATATGCAGCCTCCCATCCTACCTAATTATGAAAAAAATATACAAAATCCCTCAATTGAACATCCCCTTGTTGACGGTGTTGGAAATTCATCAACCAAGGGGGTCTCCCCAATGTGAAGTCCCAATTAGAGGTCACCCTATTTGGAGTAGGAGCCCCATCCAAGGTATCGTCTTGACCCTCATAACTCAAAGGTTTTCCTTAGCTGCAATGAATAACATAATAGATTATGGAGGTGACCATTTAAATAAGCAAGTAAGTTGATACCGTGAAACACCAATTGCAATGTGTAAAAGGAGGCTTTCACGAGTGGGTATTGAAGAGTGAGTCTCTAAAAGGAAAGTAATAGTACTATATTAAGAGAGGCATGCAATAGAAAGAAAATATTCATTAAATATATAGTGAAATAGTTCACATAGACAGAAAAATCATTAAAGAAAATAAAACATAAATTCAACAAGATAAGCACCAAATCCAATGACGTAGTTTAATTTCTTTAGTACATATGAACATAACATATGCCCCAAACATCCAGATAACAGTCTTACAATATTTGCAATACATGCATGAAAATGTGTTGGATCAGCGAGCTTCTGATTATTAGGTGAAATATCCAAGTACATAGTTACAATGGTGAGACAATAACTCCAATAGTGTAACATTAAGTCACTTCTTGCTTCTCCAAAGAATGATCTTCTCTCCTATGCCAAGATAGAGAAGCCAAGGCTAGCTCTGCAAAGAATATGACACCCAAAAATCTCTTTTCTTAGTTATGAGGGTATATTTATAATAAATGAGGTTTCTCTCCACCTCCTAAGTGACTCATGAGCTTCCCTCATGACTATTGGACTTCCAAGTGACTTTTGAATTTATATAAGACTCTTGGACTTTTCATAGTGACTCTTAAGTGTACATGTGCCTTTCATGTTCCACATGTGACTCTTGGACTTCCACACATTTACATTTTTCCATATTTTGAAAATATATAATTACATCCCACATCATGTGACAAGACCCATTGACACATATGAAATTGTGATGACATTTTTAAAACCTACAAGCTAGAAATGATGATATAAGACTTCATGATGATGTGGCAATGCAAAGCTACTTTCTTTGTTGCCTTGACTTTGACTCCTTCATGAAAGATATTTTTTTTTTGTTTATCTTCACCCTCCAAAGGGTCTAGGTGAACATTGGAACCTTCCAAGTCAACTTCTTTATCTTGATCCAAGATTCCTTTGTGTTCTTCATGATGGTACTTCCCCATATTTTTCTTCACAAGTGCTCTCATGTAGCCTCCGCTTGATGGCCTCTCTTAAGCATTACCCTGTCAGGTTGTAAACGTGATACCTGTAGATAAAGACTACTCATGCCAATCCAATATCAATATAGAAACCAACTATTCCACCTCTTCTTACTAATGGAATATGTTTTTTTATATGAGGAAACATGCAGGGGCTTTGAGAGCAAGAGGTTTGGGATTGCGTAGTTGGGGGATTTAAGAACTCTGGGAGGCCTCACTATTGACTATAACTTTGAAATGCATGGTACAAGAGTGCTTGACAGGGCTTGTTGCACACTGAGGATGTCCAAAAGGAAAGTTACTAAGATTTCCTACTGATCACAGGGGCATCACTGATAAAGAAATATTATATCATGTGCATTCATAGTGGGGTTAAAAAATTAAAAAAAAAACCCAAAAAAATATATTGGCTATATAACTAAGGCTCAGTGGGTTTTTGTTTTATTACATATGAAATATAAATATTTTAAGGTATTGTTTTTTTATTTTTTAGGCCAAGTGGGCTTATTTTGTGGGTTTTAAAAAAGAAAAAGAGCATCGAAAAATATTGTGTCATGGATTATTGGAATTTGAGCACCATTGGAGCAAGCTGGGTTAGGTTTGGCCAAAACACAAATCGCCGACTGAGCATTCCTTGTGCAGATCTAAGAATTCCTATGACGAATATGAGCTTTCCAGCACATTTGACTTCACATTCAACAAAGCATTCGACTGAGCATTCGAGCAAAGAGGGCAAGAGGATTCAACTGAGAAGGAGCATCCATTTGAGCCAATAGATGAGATTTATTGAGATCCACGAATTAAGAGCTGAATAATTTTTTTGATGATGCTTGCCAAAGGTAGGGCTCTTTCTTTCTTTATCGATTTTTTTATTCAACTTGTAATCGTTTACTTGCTTTCTAATTTTCCCCATACCACAGAAGAGATTGATCCAGGTTGTTATCATATGAGGATATTGATTTCATCCATAGTCGATATATTTGTGATAGCAACACCAGATTTGCAAGTCACTCTTTTTAAATTCCTCCACAATGATAGGCTCAAATTTGCATCCAGTGATTTTTTTTCTTCTGAAATCTACAGGTAGCTGCCAGTTTGTAGTGGTCCATACCATAGAGATCTGATCTATTGTTGTGATAGGGGATAATGGAAATCGATTGAGGAATGTACACTTTTGGATTCATTCCCAGTAACTCTTTTGGAACATTAAACACGGAAGCGCACAACCTGTCGTTTTGCATTTATTTTTGATGTAGTACATCTAGACATTTTTTAATTTGAATAGCTGAAACATTATCACCAATCTTAGATTCAACATTAGTGTTGGAATCCATGTTTCAAGGTAGGAGAGAAAAAATCACAAAGAAACAAATAACATAATAGCTAGGTTTCTGGGAAGTGTCGTTGGGAGAGTTAGTGAATATGGAAAGGCATATATAGAGATTATATGGTCGATATATAGAAAGCGATATATAGATATTATATGGTAGATGAGGTAAGCCATCCTTACAACCTTTTCTTATAGCGTCTCGTCAGCTGATTTCATATACTCAGGTAGTGCGTTCAAAGAGTTGGGCCCTTCCTTACAATGATTCCTTCCTAATTAGCATTCATAATGGCAAAGGGGAAAATATGTTGGGTCCCTTCCCTTTCACAACTTTCACTTTTTTGCTCATACATATAGTTTACAACATGACATTCAGCAGCCATGCATCACAAGTTGTAGGCACAGTTTGGCTATATAGCAAGGTTTGGATGGAGTTCAAGGGGGTGTTAGAGAAGTATGCCTATCATCAAAATATATAACCAAAACCTCTAAAATTTCTTGATTTTTTTCAAAGGTCAAAATAAGGACTTCATTTCTGACAATTCATGATCATCTCTTAGTTGGTCTAGAAGTATTTCTTCTTCTAGAGCTGAATTCTCCTTTTCATTAATGCCACAATTTCCTTAAGAAAAAATAAGGCCGTTTTTCCACAAAATCTTGCAGGCCTTAGAGAGGTTAATCCTACAATGTATAACTAGACTATGGGACAACAATGGTCTAGTGATCCTCTATCACTAGAATCAAAACCCCTTGCTCTTTACGTAATCTCACCAATGGGAAGAGTCTTGGTAGGAGGGAGATTTCTTGTAATAGATATTCTAGGGTTGATGTATGAAATGATCTCACTAGGAGGTCTTCAATAAAGACACAATTTAGGTTCAATGCTTCATAAGAAGGCAATTCACTTTCTAGGAAAGGACCTTGAAAGGGGGACATGAGACCTAGGGTTTGTTGAATTGGATGATTTTTAGAGTATCCAAAGGTGATGGCCAAGAGAAAAGGCTTCCAATAATGTATATCATGTATATCAAGGCTCATTAAACTAATTTTCCATCGGGTCATGTCCACCCACCTAAGGGTCAAATTTCTTAGCTCCGATGTACTTCGGGGAGTTGGTGATGGAAGGGGGTTGTTTCCCAATGCTCCTGAAAATCAAGGTGCACAAGAAAAATCATGAGGTATAATATCCCAAAAGGGAGAATGCAGTAATACTAAAACACAATATAAGAACTTCAGAAAAGTAAACAATAAATCTATATACACATCAGAATGCATAGAAATAGCTGAGCCATTTTATTATATTGGAGGTGAAAAATAAAGTACAACAATGCTCAAAATATGAGACACTCAAGGCCCAAGGGTGGCCTAGAATGACCCTACAATGATTTTCCAAGAGGGACTGCGTAACTGATGATCTGCTGGAAGGTAAACTACATTGTCCCTAATGCAACTGTTGGGATTGCAACTTCCTGAAAGATAGAAAGTCATATCTAAGCAGAATGGGAGCTCTCATGATGCTGAAATTGTAGATCTGGGCTCAATGATGGGTTCCCAAGATAACCCAGGAAGGATTTATCAGATCTGTAAGTCTAATAAAACCACCCTCTTAGGGCCTCACATAAATGCTGCTGGGAAATGTAGATCTGATGATATGATGGCTACAATGATGCACAATCAGATCTATGCAAGAAGGGTTGATCCCTTCACTAGATCCTTGGGCTAAAAGCTCAAGATCTAGCTCCTCCAATCTCTTCTACTAAAAATATATGTTGAATGAACAACAACTTCAGAAAATTGCGCTGTCAGAGATGGAGGCTCATTTTCCTACTACTAGATGTGTCAAATCAGATCCTGAGTGATGGAAACAATAGATATAATGTGAGGAGATGATCCCTCACAAGATTTCCAATTGGAATACTGGAAACTTCCTTCCTCCAATAGATCTACAGGACTGGAATGCGCAATCCTTGAAGGAAATGTTGCTGCATGGAGGTAAAACCCAATGGCCCGAATGCCTGTTGTAGATCTGCTTCTCCTGAAAGGATATATCTGAAGAACAAAGTGGTAGGATGAATCCTCCAATGGTTTCCTAGCTTAATGATAGAAACAACCTCCTGAAGATGGCACCAATTCCTGATAAGGAATGAAGAACAATCCTCTTCCAAGAGCTACTCAATGGAAAGAGGGGGGATTCCTGCTCGGGAACAACCTGTGCTAAACAACACTACAAACTATGATAAATACCCCAAGCCTGCATAGAAATGTCCTAAGACAAATCTATACCTAAACAGATCAAGAAATGAATAATCAAAATCATGCCTTCCATTGTGCCTTTACCTTCATTATATGCATGAACCTTCCATAGCCTAGGCCCATGCCAAAAATGTGTTATACATGTGGACAAAGTCTCCATGTTTGACTGCGATGTTGCTTCATGTCCTCCATCATGTTCACATGGGGTGATCACCCTCTCCATCATATGTGCATTAATTGCATCACTTCCTCCACTATCTTATCATAAGTGCTTCATGATCTTCTTTGAATGCACTATGATCTTAGTTGACCTTATCAAAGATCCTCATGATTCTATATTTAAGATCCATGATCTTATTTGATTGTTTCATCCTCCATAATCTATCTCATAAATGAGACATGGTCTCCATTAATGGAGCTTCTCCACTACTCCATGTTTTTAGATCTAGATCTATAATATCCACATAGACACATTAAAAGATGATTTTATTCATCTTTGAGGTTTGTGGGTCCCTCACCCTTTTATTTACTTAATTAATTAAGTTTATTAAGGAATCCAATATTCCAAATATGATGTGAAAATTTGGGAATATTACAGTCCCCCCCCGGAAAAATGTTGCTTGTTCTCAAGCAACTCCAAACATAGATGCAAAGACACCTATTCCCCTCCAAATGGCATCCACATAAGGAAGGCCTCCATTTTCTGGAATGTGTTATACATGTTTGGTTCCAAAGTTGTCTCTCAAGAGAGCATAGAATGACCTCCAACTGTGTAGCTATATGCTCTCCTCTCACCATGAAGTACGAAGTTACAACCATATCAGGTCCAACATTATCATCAATGCATAAGAGACATAAAATAAAGTGGTTCTTTCCACAAAGAAAAAGTTCCATATCACAAAGAATTTCTTCATCCCATGTTTCATAAAGTAAATTAAGCATTAATATGCCCTCATTTTTAGCCCTGTTGGCCTTGTTGGATCCAAGCATCATTCCAAAATTATACAAAATAAGAAATAGAGACATATGGGTAGACAAGGATGTCAAACCATATTCTCCCAATAGTAACCACCGGAGTAAGGCCCTTTGTTGCCATCCTCCATCACCCCCATGCAAGATGGATAAGCCAAACTCCCCCAAAAGTAACCAAAGCAACAAGAGATTTTGTTGCCTTCTCTCCTCCTCATGTGCATCATGGAGTAAAAACATACTGATAGACATGTGGAATGTAACATTAGCCCAATACAAGTAAGCACCATTAATACACATCATGAGAGTTCGATGCCAATTTTTATACCATTTAAAACACATAGACATACGAGATGTCATGTGATGGCCAAACTATCTCATGGTCAACCAAAGTGAACATGCCTTTTCTTGCTGCATTCTATCATTGATACACAAGGCATGAATCAGAAAAATATAATATATTGGGTGGTAACCATACTCACCCAAAAGCAGCTAGCGCAACCATGCCTCCTTCATTTCATAAGTGTTTTTCAAGGCATGGATCAAAGAAATAGGAGCCTTTGGGTAGTGAAAAAAATCTCCCAAGAGCAACCAACGTAACCAAGCTTGTTGGCCCATATCATATATATGCAAGTGGTCATGCAACCCCTTTCTTATCATCCTCACCCACTCATTCCAATGTGGATAATGAATGATGTACTGCATAACCATAGTATCCTCCCTTTGTAGAATACCATCCTCCCCAAATTGATGAAGATTTTTTCACTTTGTTATCACAAAATCTGACCCTGATAGGCTGTTGATCAAGTAGACTCTGAGTAACAATTTCAAACCAAACTTTTAGTTGAGGCTTAGCCTCCTCAACCTGAGAGGGCTCTCATAATATGTTTAAGATTTTGAATTAAGGATTAGATGGCTAACTCTAGGAATAAATTGGATATAAAGTGTATAACTGGTTGAATTACTGATCAAAAAACATCTATTGGGCTATGGATTCAAGGTATGTTTCAACAAAACATCAAAATTATCTTAACATGGAAGTCATGGCATTTCAGAGTTTCAGATGTATCAACAAAATAGTAACACATTGAATAAAACACAATTTACAAACATATGAAGGAAGTTAGAGCATTTTCCAATGAATACTAAGTAACACATGTTCATACCGCTACAAATAGGTAGATGAGGAAAGCCATAGGAAGATCAAACACCCAAAACTCTTTTTGAATCCTGAGTAGTAAAGCCAATATCTGTATTAAGATGAAAACACACAGTCTGCTATAATAACGTAGTTTTCTTGTTAATGAAAATTGCCAACTTTTAGCAATTCGACTTCATGTCTCTTATAGAGTCATCATTAAAATCTTGGATTCCCTTATCCATCTTGAAGAGAATTCGAATTTCTGAGTTTGACACCTATCTGCTCCTAAAACAGACTCTTAATTACATCTGACAGTTAACTGTCTCTTCTAGAAGTCCTAATACAAATAGGAGTAAAACTCCTTATTATGTCTAAAAAAGACTTATCTAAGACTTAAATAATATCTCTGATAGTTGTTTCTCCATATCTTTGACCTTGATGATGCCTCTAATATTGTTATGTAATCATGCTGATTCATGTCTTATCTTCCCTACAAAACAGGGAATATGTTTCCTTTAATTTAGCTTTTACCTTCATTGATGATCTTCGAACCCTTTTGCTAGAAATATTGACTTTTTGAGATAAGTGACATGTGTTATCATTTCCAGGGAACCATGCCTTTCCACCTGTACAAAAATTAAGCCTTTGAAAAAGTATAAAGAGAGATGATATCGCTGCACTATGAAAATAGCAGTTGTTTTCATACCGCAAAATCTGTATCTTTGTAAACATCTCTTAACCATCCACTTTATTTTTCTTTAACACCTGAAATTTCATCTATGAGCCCTTTCCATCCACTAACAGCAACAAAATTTGGAAACCAAGTGTTTTTACCTCTCAAAACCCTTATAAAAATATTCAAAAATGCACCTACAGTAGTTTCGTAGCGTGCTATGAAACTGTTGTGTATGTCTTTTTTACACAATTTTTTCACAATTCTTAGACTTTAAGAATATTTTCACCTTTTAATGATTTCCATGATGTCTATAGACCTTAACAATAAAAATAAGTTAACTTTGAAATGTCCTCAAAAAGTGATGTCCTTCCCAAAAACAAGATTGTATTAAGGATTTGTCACTTACTGCTCTTGTTTTGTCTTTGTTGTAGCTGACCTTCAGACTTTGTCAATTGAATTTCAAGATCTTCAATCTACCTCTTCAGTCTCCTATTAGTAGCCCTCAATTTAACACTTATCATTCTCATAAATCTTGCCTCTTTGATTGCAGGGATAGTCCAGGTAAAGTACTGAGGTTCACTGCTGACTTTTTCAGGTTTTGAAATTCTTTCAACCTCCCATAGAGCCCTTATTATGTTGAAGATTGTCTTATCAACATCATGTCTTCCTGCTTTCTTCTTAAGCTTAGAAATTTCGAGATTAGCTAGTCTCAACTCTTCTTTAATTTCTTCATAACTGCTATTTTCTCTTTGAGTGTTGAAAACTCTGTTTTTGTCACCTTCAAGCATTGATGATGATAGGTCTATGGGCTATTCATAAACATTGGAAACTTCCCCTGCTTTATCTAACTCCATATGCAGCTCTTGCAGCTTTTTTTATTGCCTAGTTAAGGGCCTTCTGGGCTTGAACACAAACTCTGAAATTTTGTCATCAAAATCTAGCTTTTTGGAAGATTTCATCTTCTTAGATTTCCCTTCATCCAATTTTATAAAGTCTTCCTGAACTAAAGGAGTTTCTTTAATATCAATAGCCTGTAAAATATCATTCAAATTACCCTTTAAACCTATACTTTCTTCTAAAACCACTGTTTTCCCCCTTTCCTTTGCTATTTGACTTCTAGTCAATATTTTCTGGGCTGATTTGCTGGTTGACTATTCCTGTACTGTTTCCTTAACTTTAGTTTTCCCCTTTTGTGCAGGTTGAGGGGTCTCTTGAATAATCACTGATGATTTAATCTCTGGCTCTTTCACTTGCTTTCTAGGTTTCAACTTGACAAATCCTTTTGATCTTGTCTCTGCAGGGTCACTGGTTTCTGATGGTGATTTTTCTTTGGCCTTAGGGCTAATACTTGTTTCTTGCATTTCCACCCCAAATCCACACAAAAACAAAAATGTATACCATTCTCTATTTATCCTCTTAAGTTCATGTAAAACTATCAATTTAACTAGACCATGATGGAAAAGTGAAGTTTCAGAGTATTGAGCTTTCATTTGCACTTCATCTGCCATCTTAGCTAAGCTTTGAAACAAGAAGAAAGGTAAATCCAAAGAAATCATTCCAGTAAAATGCAACAGGAGTTTGAAATGATAAGAATACACTTCATGGTATCTTCCCTCACAGGTGAAATACCTTTGAATGTTGTAGAGAAAGTTGGCATAGGTGTTCTTGATGTAGCTTCTTGGCACTGCTTTAGTTAAGTCTGTCTCTACAAACCCTGGCTTCAGAAATATTTTACAAGGTTCCATCTCAAACCTGAAATTTTTGAACCATATTTCTTCTCCCCTTGGAATCTTTGTCACTAATGATATGATCTCAGGGGAAATTGGCAAGTTTAAGACTCCAACTTTCATATTTGAACCTGTGAAATTAAGAGCAAACTCTTTTGTCACTTGATTATGACCTCCCTGCAATTTTTCACTAAATTTCCAACATCCTGTCTTTTTGAAGGCTTCCTCAACTGATTTGTCCTTGGTTAGATCCTCTAAATTTTCAGGCTCCGTCCTTAAATAGTGGCCTGAGCTGTGGTTCTTTCTTTCCTCTGTCATCCTTTCCTTGAAATTCCTGCGTGCTTCTTGAAAAATTATAACCAACAACCTCGCTTGATTTTAGAGTAAACTGCCTCGCTTGATTAAGGACACTACCTTGCTTACAAGTAATAATCAGCCTTGCTTGATGAATGAGAGAAAATTTGGTTTCTGCTTACCATGAGCTTACCATTCGGAAAAGGGTATGCATCATGTGTTTCTTGCATGAGAAAATAAAACCAAAAATGAGCCCTTTTCAAATTTAAAAATGACTAAGATAAATGACCTCTAACAAATGTCATGATGGCTATGAATGGTTGCATGTGTGAGAAAAGACTCGTGGCTGACACCTAATCATGAAGGATTAATGGAATTTGATGGGTTAGATACCTTGACAAGACTTGATACGAATCCCCAATTTCGTAGTGCATCTAATGTAATTTCAGGGTTTTGCGATACGAAAAGAGCAGCATTTTCGTAGCACAAAAGTAGTTTTTAACACTGTCTACGCTACGAAAACGTGGTTTCATGGCTTAATCATTTTTTTTATAAAATGGTTAAAAACTTGACTCTCTAAACATGGTATGAGACTCTCAAGGTATGAAATAAGGTTGTTTGACTTTATTATGTGAATGAATATGAGACTCTAACCCTATCACTTAACCCCTAAAAACTTAAAATGACTTAACACCTATCTAAAAACCATGACTAGGAACAAAGCAAACTGTCCAAGTTTGGAAATTTTTTTATAGAGATAACACACTTCATGAAATGTTGAAGTGCACCTCCAATGAGATCTCTCAAGGAGATTCTCTTTTCACCAAAGGCCCTCCAAAACCAATGAATTTTTGGATCTGCTACAGGTAGAAGTTTCTCTTTGAGCAGTGAGATGCTCATTGAGAAAGTGTAATCTAGAAAGGAGAAAAGATTCCTCATCTCAAGATGTCTACCATCCACCATCTTTACCTCCATTGCTTCATGATTGAAGCTACCTTCATAATATTCAGAGAATGATGGGGCCTCTTCATTTTCATAGCTACTAAGTGACAGCGTTGTAGATCTGCATGGTAATACATATGATGTCTCAAAGAAAGGCACAATACTGATCTCATAACCAGTAATTGTACATAGGATCATACTCATTCCATTTTCTGAAATTCTACATTTCAACTCAAAGGGTTGTATGTAGCTCAAAAATGATGGACTGGGATAGCTCTTCATCTCCTCCTTGATTAGATCAAGGGTTCTCTGTGCTGTGATGTGTTGCTGCTCCAACTCAGCATTTTGTTCTAACCCTTGGTTATGCATTGGCCCTGATGGCATGTTCCCATAAATTTCAATAAGATCTACTGAAACCATATATGATGAAATTTCATGCATACCTTGGATCAACCGATGTGTGGAAACCTCTTTCCAAAACATAAGAATTCCTCCAACTGGCACAATAGTGTGTCCAACTGCTGGTAAGAGTGATGGCTACTCTTCTCCTAGTGTACCAACACTGGAATCTTCCTCCTCTTTCTCGTGCATCTCCTGAATCATGCATGGGACTCTACGTGTCAAGAGCTCAAGACTATCTTGTAGAAGTGCAAGTGTCTCTTCTCCGAATGTAAGCACTTTTGCAGCTGGTGGTCAATGTGGTGACTCCTTGTCCAGAGTACAATATTGACATTCTCCTTTTTTCCCTTGGGAAATGTCTCTTTGTGGCACATATTTGTCTTTCTCACATCAAAATTATTCCTCAACTTGTGAAATAAATCTGAATATTCAGTCACTTTTGCATGCTCCATGTGTCCAAACCACCAATCATTGGCTTCACCATAAAGATGAAGTGATGCAATCTGGAGAGCCTCTTTTTCAACCACAGGATGTAGCATGAAAAATGCATCTAAATATTTCCTCCAAGACTTAACAGTGCTTGAGGAAGATCCATAAAATGTAGGAAAATAGAATCTATTGTGCCTCTTTCTTCTATTGCTGCTATAGGATCTTTTTTCTTCTTTAATTTTGAAGAATTGTTGGAGAGTTAGCTTCTCCTTGAACACTCTAGACTGTGCTTTGTACTCTTCAAGATATAGACTGAGAGTCTCATGAGTCTCAAGTTTTCTTCTTTCTTCATTCCTATACCCTTCTCTTTCTTCAAAGAATGTGGGCATAGTAGATCTATGAGGAGATCTATGATTCTCTGGTTTTCTCCTTTGCTGATAGGAAGTGCTTGGACCTTCCTCATCAATTATTCTCCTTGGATCTTCTTCTTTCCTTTCCTTCTCCATTTGATTGACGTCATTGGAGAGATCTTGCATGGAAGTGAAGAGAGGACTGGCAGAACTACAATCCTCCTTCATGATAGATCTCATCTATCTGCTTCTTCTTTTGATGCAAAAGATGAAGTGTCCACATGCTGAGCCAAAGATCATGCTCTGATACCACTGTAATATCCCAAAAGGGAGAATGCAGTAATATTGAAACACAATATAAGAACTGCAACAAATTAAACAATAAATCTATATGCACATCAGAATGCACACAAATAGCTGAGCCATTTTACTAGATTAGAGGTGAAAAAGAAAGTATAACAGTGCTCAAAATATGAGACACTCAAGCCACAAGGGTGGCCTAGAATGACCCTGCAATGATTTCCCAAGAGGGATGGTGTAACTGCTGATTTGCTAGAAGTTAAACTACGCTGTCCCTACTGCAACTATTGGGACTACAACTGCCTAAAAGATAGAAAGTTGGATCTAGGCAGAATGGGAGCTCTGATGATGCTGAAATTGTAGATCTGGGCTCAATGATGGGTTCCCAAGATAACCCAGGAAGGATTTCTTAGATCTGTAAGTCTAATAAAACCACCCTCTTAGGGCCTCACATAAATGCTACTGGGAAATGCAGATCTAAAGCTAGATCTGATGATATGATGGTTGCAATAATGCACAATCAGATCTATGCAAGAAGGGGTGATCCCTTCACTATATCCTTGGGCTAAAAGATTAAGATCTATCTCCTCTAATCTCTTCTACTAAAAATAGCCACTGAATGAACAACAACTTCAGAAAACTGCGTTGTCAGAGAGAGAGGCTAAATTTCCTACTGCTAGATGTGTCAATTCAGCTCCTGAGTTATGGAAACAATAGATCCAATGTGAGGAGATGATCCCTCATAGGATTTACAACTGAAATACTGGAAACTTCCTACCTCCAATAGATATATAGGATTGGACTTCGCAATCATTGAAGGAACTGCTGCTACATGGAGGTAAAACCCAATGGCTTGAATGCCTAATGTAGATCTGCTACTCCTGAAAGGCTGGATCTGAAGAAAAAATTAGTAGGATGAATCCTCCACTAGTTTCCTAGCTGAATGCTAGAAGCAACCTCCTGATGATGGCATCAATGACTGATAAGGAATGAATAACAATCGTCGTCCAAGAGCTACTCAATGGAAAGAGGTGGGATTCTAGCTCGGGAACACCCTATGCTAAACAACACCGCAAACTCTGCAAAACATCCCAAGCCTACATAGAAATGTCCTAAGACAAATCTAGATCTAAATAGATCAAGAAATGAATAATCGAAATCATGTCTTCCATGGTGCCTTAACCTTCATTATATGCATAAGCCTTCCATAGCCTAGGCCCACTCCAAAATTGTGTTGTACATGTGGACAAAGTATCCATGTTTTACTGCATTGTTGCTTCATGTCCTCCATCATGTTCACATGGGGTGATCACCCTCTCCATAATATGTGCATTAAATGCATCACTTACTCCACTATCTTATCATAAGTGCTTCTTGATCTTCTTTGGATGCACTCACTAGTACATATGGTCAAAATTATGAGACTTTAGTTCTGACACTTTTGAAGTATTTTCGAAAATTTCCCCAATTTTTTTCATTTTTTTTAATCCCACCAACAAGCGCCACTCTAGCGACGTTTTTGGAGTATCGTCAGAACAACGACATTTAGGAAAATCATCAGAATATCGACGTTAAATGACAAACCGTCAGAATACAGATGTTACAGAACAAATTGTCATTATTGTGACATTTAGGAGACCTTCATAGATCTTGCGACGTTTAGGGATACCGTTGGTCTTGCGATGTTGAGGGAAAAACCATCGAAATACCGACATTTAGGAGTCATACATTGGTCTTGCGACATTTAGGAGACGGCCGTTGGTCTTGCGACGTTTAGGAATTTCGTCGGTATTGCAACGTTGAGGGCACAAACGTCGGTCTTATGAAGTTTAGGGAAAATACTTGGAAATTTAATTTGGTGGCTACTCTATCTTAATCGACCTATTCAATTTTTTTTCCCGCTACGCTTGTTTGCTCAGTTTTATTGTTCAAGGATGAACAACTATTTCTTGAGAGGCTTTTAAGGAGATGGAAGCCAAGTATGCTGGATTTGTGAGGCATGACATGTATGGTACAATGGGAAAGGGTCTGCTACCTTTGAAGGAGAAGTTTATTCTGCTAATTGCATTGATCACCCTACTTCCCATCATATTGGTATTGGGGTTCATCATTCTTCTCACATATTATATCATTTTTAAGCTCTGCACCATCTTCTTTGCTCCCAACAGGGAAGATGATCAAGAGGATTATGTTCACATGTCAGAAATTAGGAGGGCTATTATAGTTGCATCTGGGCGTTTTCTTTCCAGGGCTCTACTTTTTACCCTGGGTTTTTATTGGATTACAGAGACTAGAAGAATACCCAATCCTGCCCTTCATTCCCAAGATGGCCTCTGTGTGAAGCGGGTGCAAGATAATGAAGGTGACACTGTGGATAGTTCATATCAACTGGGGGAAATTGTCTGAAACCACATTTCCTATGTGGATATTTTATATCACATGTCAGCTTCATTTCCCAGTTTTGTTGCAAAGTGGCTAGACTTCCCCTTGTGGGCCTTATGAGCAAGTGCTTAGGCTGTGTGTATGTTCAATGAGAATCAAAATATTCTAACTTCAAAGGTGTTTTAGGTGTAGTGTAATATCCCAAAATAGGGAAAATAAGAAGTATTGGGAATATCTTAAAATATTCCAAAAATGGACTACTCAGCAATGCATTCATAGAAAAACACATTTCCAGAAATATGTTCCATAGAAATGAAATTCATCACTTGGCTCCATTAGATATATCTATCTAGCATCTATGTCCAAGAGGAGATTAGAAAGAAATGAAACTAGGTGGGGTAAACAGACCTCCCACACTAGTGTACCTGAAAATGACCAAAAACCCCAGACACTGTTACTCAGAAATTATGCATAAAAGGAAAAACAAAATTTTAAGATGGTTTCACTCATAAATTAAGAATACAAATAGATCTACTCATATATTGGACAATCATGCTCATAAACTGAGATCTAGTCTCCTCATTACAATTACAAGAAAACCCGGAAAGGGTTTCTTGTCATACACTCTGAATACAAATGTGATCTTCAGAAAATTACTAAATAATCACCTCAAAATTGAAGCATAAGAGTGTATAAGGCTGAAATATTTTTGATCTGATGTAGATCCCTCAAGGGCTTCCTCCCATGAAAGGATAAACCTCTCAATCACAAGAAAACATTGCAATAGAGCCACTAGACCATCCACTGACGCTGCCTCCAAAAATAATGCATTCCTTAGCTGGAAAAATGCTGGGAATGTTATGGAAATGTGTGGTCTGCTACCACAGATCTGAAATGAGCTCTAAACCTCTCCAAACTGATCTCTCAAGTGAAGGAAACCTTCCTCCAATGAGAAACTAGCTCAGAAAAGCGAGGTTCCAATCCCTTCCACTGCTGCACCCTGCAACACTGCACAATAACCTACAGAAACTGCGCTAATGAAGTGGGATCAAGCTTGGCCTGAATGACTGATGTGGAAAATGAATTCAAACTCTTTCGATAGGCTCCTCAAGGAAAGAGGTGGGATTCCCGCGCGGGAACACCCGGTGCTAAACATCACAACAACCCTGCTAAACAACAAGAGGAAGAAAAAGTCTAAGAAGACAAGAATAATAATCTAAAACATGAAGAATAATGCTACCATCCTCTTCCTTAAATAAAACATGAGTTTTCTTGCCCTTGGCCCCACTCAATTAGGTCATCTCCATCAAAATATTCATCCCCCCCCAAAACTGTGTTATTCCTTCTTTGATTCCTGCTCCTCCACAACTGCGTGGTTGACTTAGTCAAAGTGGACTGAACCAACCTGATATTATCCCTATTCACAAATGGAGGTTTTTTATTAAGCTATAAAGAGTGTCTCCTTTCACACTTGGAGTGATTTTATTCCTCCTTAGGAGACTTATGGGCTTTTCTACCCATTTATTCACTGGTTAGAGATGTTGCTAACTCGAATGTTCCATTTAGTTTTGAGGCTAAAATTTGGGAACATTACAATCCTCCCCTAAAAAATCTTTGCTTGTTCTCAAGAAAATGTATGGGGAGAGAAAATTTTCTCCCCTCCTCCTCTTTTGGCCTCCCATCAATGGCCTCCATCACTGCATCAAGATAATCTGTAATGAAACTGCCATCCAATGTTCCCTCCCAAGTGTGCAAAACCAAATGGTCTGCATCAATCATAGGTGGAGAGTGTGAATGGAAAACTGCTTGCTGTCCCATGGCCTCCACAAAGTAGGAGTGATGACCAACATGGTGAATCAGTGCCTCCCTCACCCATGCTATCATCCAAAGGAAATGAGCCATCCTAGGTATCTCATCAAAAGAATCATTAACCCCGGTTTTATACAATGTTTTGGGGCTGCATGGAGAGATTGGATTCTTCCATCCAAATGGTTTCTCTCTCCATTTACGGTAAACATGGGGTTTCCTCTGTCCTTGGGCTGAAATAACATGGCCTTCAAGAATGGCCCAAGCTCCCTCATCAAACAATTCAGCCATGAAGTGCCTCCTCAATTTCTTCAAGTGGTTCCTCCCACAAGAAGGGAAAAAGTGTGATGTGGCAATCATGGTTTGACCATGGTTTCTCTTGAAATGTACAACATGTAAAGTGGGGAGAATCATGCTCCCAATGGGCATCTCCAATACCTCCAGCACTCTCCAAACAACGATTCCCATGAATATAAAAATATCAGCAATAAATGGAAGCAATATGCAATAAAAATAAGCTGCCATATGACAACTGGAGAGTGGTCCATAGTCCCACCAATGGAACTAGCGTAGTGCATCCTTCACCTGCATCAAAACATAGATTAACAATTGCTTACCCAACCAATTTTTTTCTACCATAGTCATCTCATAAGATGGAAACATGAAGATAGAATGTGGTGTCAATGGTGCACACCAAGAGTCATGTGGCTTCCCCCACAATCCACCTATAAGGTAGCCAAAATCAATGCTACAAGCAACTACAAGTACATCATCATATAATATGCAAGAAAAGATAATTCTTCTTGATACATCAGGCTGCTCAAATAAGGAAAAGAAGTATAATACAGAATGTGAAATTATACCTCCCCCATCATGTACTTGAGATCTTGAGCTGAAATGGCTCAACTGGAATCTTTCCCTCATATCCAATGAGTAGGGAAGTGGCTATGACCTCCTATCTATCACCATCCGGGCTATGCATCTCTCTATACGTTGAATTATGTCATGCTGGATGCCCTCCCAAGTGAACTCCTCTGCCAAAGAGATGTATGCATCATAATGCATGGAAAGGAAGTCCTTATGTGCTGCAAGTAGCAACTTCTTCTTGAGACTAGAAGCTCTAGTCAAGAAGACTCTACCATGTGAATAGATGACCATATCATCCACCATATACTCATCATATCTATCTGGTTCATCAAGAATCATGCATGCACGAAGATCCTTGGAGTACTCTACTAAGATTGGAGATCTCCAATAAGGATCAATCCTCTTAAGAGATAGCGCTGGTGATTTGGCATGTGAAGCTCTCCTCATGCTACTGCCTGCTACTTTGACATCCCCTATGTCAAAGTTCTCCTCCAAACCCTTCACCTCTCCAAAATCCAAGAGTGGTGAATCCAAAGGCAATATTTCTTTCACCAATGCTAGATCTGGTGGCCTCCCAGGTGGAATGCCTCCATGTAGTGAGACATCAATGTCAAGAGTGGACTGTACATATGGTTGGGCAACCTTGCTCTTGCCTTCACGAAGCAATACAGTTTGCCTCTTCCTTGCATTAGTTTTCTGAAATAGAGGAGGGTGTGTGCCTCTCATCAATTGATGCTTCTTTTCCTTCCTACCTCCTCCTTCCATTTGCAATACTTCACAATCATGCTGCTCACTGATTGTGCTTGGAAATCCATGTATGAGATCCTGGGGAACTTCTTGCAAGGATACAAAAATCCCTCCTGCTGGAGCATGTGCTCCTCCTCCCTCTGCATGAGGTACAAGATGTGCTCTAGATGTGACAGCATTGTTTCCCTCATCTTCATCAATGTGTATGGGCAACATCTCAACAATTGGATCGTCTTGTGAAAAATAGATCCCCATGCCCTCTTGTTTAGGAAAATGAACTAGAGGTCTTGCCTCTAACAATGTGTAATGGAAGATGTCAGCTTCTCCCATTGTTTTCTGAAGTGGAGTCTCGTCCATCACATGCAAGGTTTTTGTGCTCTCAATTTTTTCTTGATCATGTGTCTCGGGAAGTTTCCCATCAAACCTTCCCATCAATGTTTCAATGAATCTTGCATAAGAGGGAGTGTTTGCATTTTTTAAAGAACAAGATTCAAAAATCCACCATGCATGGGCCTTACCTCTGAAATGCAGCGCTGCAATTATGATGGCTTTATCTTCAGAAATGTGGTTTTACTGTAAATAGGAGTATAGCTCCTTCACCCAAGCTCCAGCTGAACTTGTAGGTGAGCCTTCAAAAGTAGATAGAAGAAATCTATCTGCATCCTTCTGCTTGCTCTCTTCCACTTGGATCTTTCAAAAACCCTGGAAATTAGTATGATCTCTAAACCTCTCAGTTTGAGATTCATACTCCTACAATAAATCACTAAGAGTCCTTCTCTTGGGCATTCTTCCTCCTTTCATCCATCTCAAGATAGATCTGGGCACTTGACTGCGCTGTGCATCATGGTGTGCAACTGCATGCTCACACTCACTATGTGCAAACCTAGATTCAGCTCTAGATCCAAACTCCTTTGGAGATCCCATCTCCATTCTCATTTTCCTCAGATCTCCCTAATAACTGTGTATATTATAGCCCATACATTGTACAAGAGAAAGCATCAGACTATACAGGAAAAATCCTCAGAAATGAGGTGCTACAACCACAAGAAAACTCTACATAAACCTGACAGCGTTATTTTGATGGGCTGGAGCAGTAGTTTACTAATACTCGGATGTAGAGAATATCTATACATAAAAAGATAGATCCAATTCAGATCTGTGTACAAGAAAAGCTCATCTATACATTCCCCTTGGGGTTTTGTTCAAAACATGAAGCACAGAGAGTAGATCTGAGATCTAGCGTTGCAGATCTGTAGAAATATTCAAAAATTTCTAAATATTTTGTAAACTTCTCCTATTTTACATAAGCTTCATCTTAGACTCAAATATTGGAGTCTTTTCAAACCCTAAACCACTTCATTAGTTTAGCCATTTCACATGTAGAACCTCCATCTAGAACTGCGTTGTGCCTTAAGGAGGTTCAATGCATCTAGACTGCACTGTAGATATGGTCATGGTTGACTTGGTCAAGTGATCAACCTCTTTCACACTCAAGTGTGTTTTATAAAGTGGCCCAGATTTAGCCATGTTCACATTGGGAATTGATCTATTTTGTTATTTTCAAGAGTTTTGTATGTCCTCCTTTACATTTTATTCATCAACATGAAATGCAAAATAGAATATTCCCATTAGCTTGGGCTAATTGGGAATATTACAGTCCTCCCCTCCAATATGTTTCTTGTCCTCAAGCAACTAATAAGATGACTGCTGCAAAATCTCCCCTTCTCTTATGGCCCCCTCATCCAATAGTCTCCACCATTTCTTCAAATGTTCTTCAATAGTTTGGTCTTCCAATGGTCCCTCCCCAATGTGCAAGCTGGCCTTTGGTGAATAAACCAAATGGCTCCTATCATGAAGAAATGGAAGGTCTATGTGGAAACCTTCTTGCTGATCCATGGCCCCCTCAAGATAGAGGTGATGACAATCATGGGGAATTTCATAATGCATGAAAGACTCCCATCTCCATGCTATCATCCAAATGAAGTGGATCACCCTCTAGCATGGAAATCCATAGAATAACTCTTCCCCAATACATATGAGAGGCATGCCCCAAACAAACATATGGCTCACCCTACAAAGAAACAAGTGGTCTACCATAGTGGCCATATAATATCTCATGCTCCCATTGAAGCATGTAGTGCAAAAAGTGTGGGAAACTCATTTTCCCAAGGACACATTCAACATATGTGTCTCCCTTCCAACCATGCCCCCAACAAAGATAAGAACATCTTAAGCATATGGGATCATAATCAAGGTCATGCTAGCTACCATATGCAGTAAAGGAGAAGGATAATGGTCCCTCATGTGCAGCCAGCGCAGTTTTACTCCTAACTACCATAGGATATGATATGACAAGTGTTTCTCCAACCCTTGTTTTCTACCTCATCCTTCTTGCATGCTTGGAGAAGGTGTATGATGGGTGGTGTTAATGAATCACACCATGAAGAGTATATCATCTCTCCAAGATCTCCTAAGGAATGGCCAACATCACCGTTGTTCATGGCCCAAAGTGGCTCATGAAGCCCATAAGAAAAGGTGCCCCCTCTTGAAGCCAAGACCTGCACATGAGTGTTAATAAAATTCAAGTATATATAAATAGATCATGAGTTTCAACAATACAATGTTTATCATACACTTGTTTCAAATCAGCAAGGTAGCTCATGGATGAGCCCCCTCTCACACTCAATGAATAAGGAGGTCGTAATGATAACTCTTCCCAAGAGCTATGTTCCTCCTCAACCAACAAATGATCCATGCACTTCCTCATGTGAGAGTGCACATCCTCCTTGAAGTCCTCCCACATGAATCCATCTAAGATAGTATGATATGCTCTAATGAAACCAGTGGGTTTTGAAAGCAGGATCCCATAGGCTACATTAAGTAGTTTCTCCTTAAGCTTGGTGTCTCTAGCCAAATAAATCTGATCATGGACATAAATGACTCCCTCAACTACCTTATACCTCCTATCTATCATTTTCTCATCAAGAACCTTACATGTGAAAAGGTCCTTGAAGTATTCCATCAAAAGTTGGGAATCCCAATTTGGATCTAGGCTCCCCAACAATGACAACGTTGTAGAAATCTGGAATGCAACCCCTGTCACAGCATGGCTCTCCTCCTTGACATGCTTGATGTCAAAGTCACATGTTGGAGTACTATCAACTCCATTTTTATGTGCCCTTTGCAGCTGATCTTGCTCAAGACAAGATTGAAGTATATGGAAGTCAACCTCCCCTTAGAAAGTCCTTGTCTTCTAAAACTTCCTCAATGTAGCCCATGCATGCAAGAGTTTTGACATTCTGTTGTCATGTTCAGAAGTCTCCTTTGTGAATGAAAATATCATTGCCTACCCCAAAGACATGGATTTTCCATATGAAATCATGTCCATGCCATCATAGACTTCTGAATCCTCCCTTTTCAACAAAAATAGTTGAGAGGGAGATAGCAATGTCCAATTCAGAAAATTACCGATCTCTCTTTTTAATCCATGAAAGATTCTCTGCGCTATGCTAGTTTCTCCCAAAGTTACCTCCTTAGCCAAGTAAGCATATGCTGCCCATAGTTGAGAGAACACTTTATTTTTCCTCCCATGAAGAGGTATTCCCAGTGGAATGCCTCCATGTAAAGATACATCAAGGCATAGAGCAAGATACATACATGTATGGACTAACTTGTCCTTACCTTCATTGCATAGATCATCATGCCTTCTTTGTGCATCAAACCTCTGAAATAGAGATGAGGATATGCTCCTCATCAAGTGATGCTTACCCTCCTCTGGTCCTTCTTCTATCTCCAAGATCTCATCATTTGATGGTCATGGCACAGGCTGCACATGGGTTGTGCCACAATCTCCATATGTGGGATTCTCTGGAACTTCTTGCAAGAATGCAAGAGTTCCTCTCCTTGGAGCCATTGCCCCTTCTTCCTCTCCATGAGGATCTAGACGTGCCCTTGTCTTGACTGCGCTGATAGCCTCAGCCTCCTCTTCCTTGATCTTGCAAGACCCTTGGAAGTTCAAATGATTTTCTCCCTTTGGCACACCTCCTCCCTTCCTCTTCATGAAGAAGTTGCTAACAGAACATTGTGGATTTGGTGATATGGCTGAGTGCACATATCCATGAGATGAGGACTTAGAACTTTCCTCATGTATAGATCTTATAGATCTTGTTGAGGGATCTTCCTGCTCTTCCCTCCTCATTTCTTTGATGTCTTTTCTGATACCTTGCAGAGCTTGAGATAGAAATTTTGTGAACCTCTTTTCTCTAGAAAACAAGGGTTTTCTATGGTTTCTCTTTCAGATCTCCTCCCCCCCCATGAGAAGACTCCATAATGCTTGAAGCTCACAGGCTGAGCCAAGGAAAGTTGCTTTGATACCATTTTATTATCCCAAAATGGGAACTGTCAGCAAGGCATGACTAGAAAATGCATTTTCCAGAAATGGCTATTACAGGATTTGAAACTAGCACCTGGATTGCTTAGATCTGATCATATAAGTCCTAAATCCAAGAGGATATCAAAAACAAATCCTTCTAGGTGGGTTAAACACTTAGATCTAGAGTAGATCTGTACATAAAAAGATAGATCTAATTCAGATATGTGTACAAGAAAATCTCATCTATACATCCCCTTTGGGGTTTTGTGCAAAACATGAAGCATAGAGAGTAGATATGAGATCTAGAGTTGCATATCTGAAGAAATATTCAGAACTTTCTAAATATTTTGTAAACTTCTCCTGTATTACATAAGCTTCATCTTAGACTCCAATAAAGAACTGCATTGTGCACCATGGTGTGCAGCTGCATGCTCACACTCACCATGTGAAAACTTAGATTCAGCTCTAGATCCAAAATCCTCTTGAGATCCCATCTCCATTCTTATTTTCTTCAGCTCTCCCTGAAAGCTCTGCATAGATTTTGGAAGAAGCTTTATAAGCATGTCTTCCTTTCTCCCTTCACATAATGGAGCCTTCTCTTTTCTGTCCATCTCTCCTAAAAGTATAATGGCCTGAGATCCACAAGCTGAGCCAAAATTGAAGCTTTGATACCACTGTAATATCCAAAAATAGGGAAAATAAGCAGTATTGGGAATATCTTAAAATATTCCAAAAATGGACTACTCAGCAATGCATTCATAGAAAAATTCATTTCTAGAAGTATGTGCCATAGAAATGAAATTCATCACTTGGATCCATTAGATATATCTATATATCATCTACATCCAACAGGAGATTAGAAATAAATGAAACTAGGTGGGGTAAACAGACCTCCCACACTAGTGTAGCTGAAAATGACCAAAAACCCCAGACACTACTACTCATAAATTATGCATAAAATGAACATTGCAGTTTTAAGAGGGTTTCACTCAAAAATTAAGAAGAAAAATAGATCTACTCATATATTTGACAATCATGCTCATAAAATGAGATCTATTCTCCTCATTACAATTACAAGAAAACCCGAAAAGGGTTTCTTGTCATACACTCTGAATACAAATGTGATCTTCAGAAAATTACTGAATAATCACCACAAAACTCAAGAATAAGAGTGTAGAAGGCTGAAAGATGTCTGATCTGATGTAGATCCCTCAAGGGCTTCCTCCCATGAAAGGATAAACCTCCAAATCACAAGAAAACACTACAACGAAGCTACTCACTACTACATTTGGCGGAAATTCCGACACTTGGTTTCGACGCTTTTGACCAAATGTCGGAAATTTCCCCGAATTTTTTCCATCCCGCCTGAAACCGTTGCTATACCAACGTTTATAGATAAGTGTTGCAATACCAAAACTTAGACAAAGTGTCACAATTGCGACGTTTGGAGGAAGACGTTGCAATTGCGACACTATGGCCCAAAGCGTCGCTCTTGCGACGACTGCCTCCAAACGTCGCAAGTGCGACACAATGTCTAAGTGTCACAATTACGACGTTTGGAGGCATCTGTCGCAATAGAGACACTTTGTCCGCTGCCAGTATAATGACACTTATATGCATGCTACATAAAAATATGAAACTTATATGCTACATAAAAATGATTTTATTGTTTCGTATCCGTCGCAATAGCTACATTAACGTCTGATATCACACGCGCATTCGCCCTCCGCTCTTGCAGAACAGAATTTGCCCTCAACTCTTGTAGAACAACATTTTCCCTCAGCATTTTCCCTCAGCGTTTTCCCTCAGCTCTTGCAGAACAACATTCACCCTCAGCTCTTGCAAAATGGTAAGTTCTTACTGCAGGCCCTTCCTCCTATAGTAGGGTTGACTCTATTTGGGTTGTTTTGGTCAATTCCATTGGATTGTGTTAGGCTGTAGGGTTCTCTCTAGATGTCAAGAATCAAGATTCAATACCCTCTATTATCTTCATCACCCAATACAAGATTTAAATTTTTCCCAAAAAAACGCTTATTAATTTGGCAGCCATTATTTCTCCCTGCTTTAAAAACCCTACATTTAAATGAAAACAAGCATTGCATTTCAACTACAAAAATCTATTAGTGTTCAAATTTACATGTGTGCTACATTAACGTCTGATATCACGTGCGCATTCGCCCTCTGCTCTTGCAGAACAACATTCGCCCTCAGCTCTTGCAGAACAGCATTCGCCCTCAGCATTCGCCCTGAGCTCTTGCAGAACAGCATTCGCCCTCAGCCTTCGCCCTGAGCTCTTGAAGAATAGCATTCACCCTACATTCTCCCTCAGCCCTTGCAGAACAGCATTCGCCCTCAGCTCTTGCAGAACAACATTCGCCCTTAGCTCTTGTAGAACCACATTCACCCTCAGCTCTTGCAAAATGGTAAGTTCTTACTGCAGGCCCTTCCTCCTATAGTAGGGTTGACTCTATTTGGGTTTTTTTGGTCAATTCCATTGGATTGTGTTAGGCTGTAGGTTTCTCTCTAGATGTCAAGAATCAAGATTCAATACCCTCTATTATCTTCATCACCTAATACAAGATTTAAATTTTTCCCAAAGAAATGCTTATTAATTTGGCAGCCATTATTTCTCCCTGCTTTAAAAACCCTACATTTAAATGAAAACAAGAATTGCATTTCAACTACAAAAATATATTAGTGTTCAAATGTACATGTGTGCATCACTTGTGTAGGGTATTCCTTTTCCACTTTCACATTATCCAAGAATGTGTGCGGTATAGTTCATATTTTTTGTGATTTAGATTATCTTGAAAAAGGAAAGGTAAATTATTTCCCATGGAAAAATAAGGTTTTCCCTTTTTACTACTGGAAATGGTACAACAAAGTTCCATTTCTACCCGAAACTCCTATGAAATAGGAACCAAATAAAAGCCATGTCCTCAATGGACATCATTTGGCTTTGAAAATGGCCATTGCACTGTGTTGTTTCTTATATTACATCACGATAGTTTCTTAGGTCATTTCTTGTTTCTTGAGATGAAAAACAACCAAAGAAATTGTGAAGATCCTTTCAAGAAATAAATTACCATTTCTCAATCATATCTCAACTATTTTTTATTTTATTCAGTGGTTGCTTACTTTGAGAGAAATTTGACACTTTTATAAGAAATATAACATAAAAACACAAAATGGGAAGGAATTGATGAGGTAGATGACCTTTAGTTGTTGTCAATTAAGAATTGATAATACACGATGCATGTTCTGTACTACAAACTAAATTCCTTCCTGGAGTTAGGACACAGAGTATTGAATCAAAGTTGTAGTTTCTAACTTCTTGTATTGGTTCATCAATCTTGAAATTTAGACATTGCATGTCTTCATTGCTTCATGTTTGAATAATTTACATCATATCGTACAATAGGAAATTAGGAATTATGATTATTATTACTTTATGGATCTGTTAAGTTACTTTTAAGTTTGCATGGTTTAGTGTGAAATTATTCTAGTGTGCCCCTAGGCCCAGGTGAAGGAATTTCAAGGACTGAGAACCCTAGTTTTTAAATGGTATTGTTTCTTATACCCAAAAACCCCTCAACATCACTTCTCATTATTTCTTAACAATAGTGTTGTAAACAATTTGAGAATTGATATAGCAAAATCTCGCACTTCTCAAGATAAAGTCCTAAAGCTAAAGTGTGATACCATGTGTAATTCAATAGCCCCATTGTCACCTCACCAACCTCTTTTCACTTCGGGCTAGCTCTCCTCCAACTCAAGGGGGGTTCTCCCTAGTAGATGTTAGGGATCTAATGACCCAACCAAACCAAGTCAAGAGCCCCCTAACTCTCTATGTTTACTACTATCAATCAAAATATTGAACAATAGGGTCAGACATGCATCCTGAAGATAAAATTGCCGGGGTATTTTTGGGTAATTTCAAAGGGAAAGTCCCCAAACACATATAATCAAGGAATTATAACGTGATTTCAAACATTAAATATCAACAAAATAGTTTAAAGGATATTGAAAGGAAAAAGGTGATGGAATATAGAAAGTGCCTTACTTAAATGCTCTAAGGATTTTTCAATAGTTGCTCCAAAAGCTTCACTTCAAGGCCCTTCAAGATCATCTCCAACAATGCTATACCATTAGCTTCAACAATGTTGCTCCAAAAATGTCCTCAAGGTCTTCACAACAATTTTACTAGAAGTTGCTCCAACAATATATTCAATAAGGTCTTTATTGTCAACTCCTCTCGTGTTTGGGTGCCTTAATGTGCAATGACATATTTCTAGGACTGAATTCAATGCAAGGCATATTTGAAAGTCTAACTCTGTCTTCCGGCGTCTTATTAGTAATTATTTCAGTTTTCATTTTGTGTTTTCAAGTTAGATATTGTTTTCAAGTTTTTACATTTATAATTTTATTGCAATGTGGCAGACTCATCAGAGCAGTGCAGAAACAACCCCGAGACGGGATGATCGTGGAAAGAGGCCCGCGGAAGAACATGTAAAGTGCCAGCATTGCTCTATCTTCAAGTATTTTAGTTATTTACATAATTGAAATAATATTAATTTTGTTCAAATATGCAGACACCTAGCCATGGTACGCCTGATGATTCCCTCTTTGAGGAAGAGCTTTCTTCATCCCTATCTCCAGTGTTCTTGTTGCGAAAAAAGGCATGAGATGCAAGGTCAGGATTTAATACTTTGATAGACACGCCTCAAACACCTGAAACAGAAGAGAGGATAAAACAACTTATGAGCCAGCTAGATAGATATTAGGTAATAATAAAAAGTCAAAAGGATATTTTTTTTTTGTTCTGCATGAGATGAATTGTGATAGTTTGATTTTTAATTTTTACATTGAATAAACTAACAAAAAATTCTTTTCTATGTAGCGTTTTCTGGCACTTGCTGAACCCGATGTTGGTGGTAGTGGGACACAAGGGAAAGATATTTCCCAACAACCCTCTTGTACACCTTCTACTCCTTTAGGTTCTAGCCAAGAAACACACCCTACCCAAGCAGACACCCAGCCAACCACTGAATGTGTTGGCAATGATGAAGCTAATATGGCTAACTACATTATTGCGTTTCCTGGAGCTACACGTGTCAGCTCCATAGGGACCATTAATGGCATGTTGTTGGTGAACGATGAAGGTGTCCCTATAAAGCATGTACAACTTCCAAGTAAATTTTAATATTTTAACTATTTCATGTACTTTATCTAAAAAATATTTATCATGATTTTTATTTTTAAATTAATGATAATATCTTTTTTTTTTTCTGTGTAGGAAACAATGAGTTCTACAGGTTTCTGGAGAGCCATGCATTGGTAATTTTTGGCCCAACCATACGCACAGGGTGGAATTCCTAGAATTCCAACCTAAAAAAATAACTTCTAGATTATCTAGAAGCCCTTTTTGGGGTCAGCACATTTGACAGAACAGCGGTGGCTCGGGTAGCTGGCAAATATTTGAAATATACCAGGGACACCTATAGGACGCAATTGCAATTTAACCCTAGATATGAGCATCCTCTCACAGTTCCATAGAGTGAGTGGAGAGCACTCATCCATGATGGAAAAGAGAAAAGGGCAAAGAAAGAAGGAAAAATGCCAACTGGACCCGCAAGGTAAATTACAACTTTAATTCAATAGCTTTAATTTTCTCTATGTCTAAAATAAAAGTGTGCTACGTCATATCTAACTTCAATCTTTTGATGCTAGGTTTCCTGACACCTCAAAGGAAACCAAAGCTAGGATTGAAAAAAAGGGCCATCACAAGCTAGGCCAGGGCGGCTACTTGAAATTAGCTGCAAGAATTGTAATTAAGTAACTAAACATCTTATAATTAATTCTATCGCCTTCCAATGTTTTTGTAATCCTATCAAATATGATTAAAAATACACAATCATATGTAATGTAGGGTGATGACTTCGGAACAGAAACTACAGAGGAAGATAAAAATATCACTTTCCATTTCGGCTATCAAGCCGTAGTTGAATGTCGCAGAATCTTGGGGCAGGTCCCAAGATCTAGAATGCCTGATAAGGCAAAACATTAACCTTTCAATATGTTTGTTTTCATCCATAAATTTATTGTCTAACAACTTTGTTTAAATCAGGGGAGCAGCACTACCGACGAGGCAAATAACCCAGTTTTAGAGCTAGATGTAGATGATCCTCACGTGCAACCTGATCATTGTAGTGGGGACCAAGCCGACAATGCTACTATCAGTGAGGGCCGTGACAATAATTAATTTCCACTTATAATTTTTTCTAATTATACCTTGGTGGTTGTCCTTATAAAGTTTTTTGTTTAAATGACAGATAATGTTTCCCTTGAGGATCTTCCCACCAGAGAGGAAGATAGGGCAATAGTCCCAACAATGACAACTGGTGCACCAGGTAAATAATCTCATTGCAATTTTTTTTATTAATATTATCGAACTAGTTCAATGATATTTAAAAACTGACAATTAAAATTTAATATTATCTGTTTTTGTAGGTGATGCCCCGTCACTGGCTGAGACCAGACATTGTGACTACGCAACTAGGTCAGTGGCGACAACTAGTGCACCAGATAAATAATCTCATTGCAATTTTTTTTATTAATATTACCGAACTAGTTCAATGATATTTAAAAAATGAAAATGAAAATTTAATATTATCTGTTTTTGTAGGCGATGCCCTGTCACTGGATGAGACCAGACATCGTGACTACTCAACTAGGTCAACGGCGACAACTGGTGCACCAGGTAAATAATCTCATTGCAATTTTTTTTATTAATATTACCGAACTAGTTCAATGATATTTAAAAAATGACAATTAAAATTTAATATTATCTGTTTTTGTAGGCAATGCCCCGTCACTGGATGAGACTAGACATCGTGACTATGCAACTAGGTCAGCAGTGCGGGTTGAAAGGCATGAAACAGGAGCAGAGCACGATGATATTGATGATGTAATTAGGAGCTTTAGAAATAGGAAGAAGAAAAAGAAAATTTGATAATGTAAAATATTGTATTATTATAAGACAAACGTTACCATACTTGGAACGTTTTTTGCGTTATATAAAAAACTCATTTATCATACTATTTTTATGTCAAGCATTAATTGCAATTTTTCCTTGCGTACTTTTTGTTGAATTGTTTTTTTATTAGTTATTGAATATTTTTTTTTATGCTCATGAAAGTAAAAAATGAAATATAGATTGGGTATTGGGGAATTGAGAGTGATGTGGGGGGGGGAGGGGCCATAAGAGCTTCCACCTTCACGTGGTTGGCCCTGTTTAGTAGAGAATAATTTATTGGAGCGATTTAATCTTGGAGCAAACCTCCCTCGATCTAGCGTAGCAACAAAAAAGTCACTGTTGACTTAGTTGCTACTCTTTCAGATCGTGGGAGGCTTGTTCCAAGTTCATGCGAATCCAATAAATTGTTCTTGAAACGAAGAGGAGCTTATTCAGGTATGTTTTGACATTTTCAACATATGTTCTAACATTATCATAAGAATGCATCTTAGAGTAAAATATACTACATCAATTACTTGTATTTATTGTATAGATAATGATGGATTTTGATTGACTTGGCAGTGCAGGTACAAATCCTCTTGCATCATGAGCAATACAACTTGTCAACCGGGGTCATGTCCAGGATATTTTTGCTTGTGCGCTTGACCAAGTTCGTAATGTCACATTTTGTAAGTTCCTTTACAGTTCATAATTCAATATTAAGCTTGTTCATGATTATTATCTAGGTTTTTTGTATGTGTTTTTTCATCTATTTGATTATAAGCAACTCTGCATGTTTCCTGTTGTTCACTATGATTTTTCCCATTACCACTCCCAGGATGAATCTGAATTTATTGTTACATAGGTTACTTTATTGTTACTATGATTTCTCCATTTACGATTTCATAGGTTACATCATGTAAAGTTGTCAATCTCGGGTTGGTGATGAGCTTTAGTTCTCCAGATTTGGGGCTTTTCTGATATTTTCTCCCTCATGTCATTCCTGCATCACCTCGTTGTTTGAGCATGCCAATTGTCTACCACTTGTACCAATTGGCACATGTCAATCTCTGAGTGGTGCCACATTTCACCTATTTTCAGTGAGAGTTTAGGGTTTATCTAACATAGCTTCAGAAATCCGATTCAGTGCCTGCTTGAATATTGTCACATAATACTCATGTTTTGGATTGATGAGCATGTTCTAAATGGTTGGTTGATTCATAAGAACCACCCATATAGTCATCTTGAGATATTTCAGAAGTTTTCTCGGGTTTCCTTTTTCACCGTTTCTAGTGGGTGGGATGGTGTGGGGTGATCCATCAATATTGGTGCTCTTATAGTAGGGAATTTGTTTTTGGGGATATAAAGGAGCATTTGATGTAGATATCCCATTGGATGCATTCATAGATGGGCACGAGAGGTCAAGAATTTAAATTAAAAGTATGCAACCTCTAGCTTGGAAACCTGAAGGCCGCGAGAGACACTGGTTAAAGATTGTTTTGTGCTGGCCTTAACATAGTCATGATTTCTTTCTATTATCTTAATGCAAATATATAGTCCGATCTCATTAAACTGAGGATTGTGGCTGTATTTCTCTTTGGTTGTTTCTCTCTTAATGCTCCAGAAGTTGCCAAAAGTTGCGATAGTTGTTTAGTTTGCCTGTTACAACTTAAAAGTGGTTTTTAGCAATGGGAGTCATGTTTTTTAAGGTTCATACTAATATGAAAATCTTGTAATTCTATATTCAGGATAAGAGAAGATGGCCTCTGCTTTGGGCAGTATGACAACAATTGCCACATCTACCTCATTGGGTAACAATGGAAAGGGGAAGAAGTTCGGTGCAATGTTTGATAATTATGGCAGACAATTGTCTTCTCTTTCAGTTTTTTCACCCATTTCCTTTAATCGCTCAAGCAGAAGAGGGACTCTGAGATTACGTGACAAAGAGAAGGTAGTTAATACAAGAGCTATGGAAAAGGAGTTGTACTTCAACAAGGATGGCTCAGTGACAAAAAAATTGCAGGTCAGAGAAAAAATTATGTTTAAAGGAAGGTCACCTGCACGTGAAACTTCACTGCGGTGGATCTTTCCTTGTCCACTTATATTCGATTTTAATGTGTTATTTTAATTTTCATGGAGGGTTGTTTTGGCATATGGTCTGGCATTCAATTGCACACTTACTGAAAGCATTGTCAATTTGTCTTGCAAGCGGTGTGAACAAACTTGCTGATCTTGTTGGAGTCACCCTTGGGGCGAAGGGAAAAATGTTGTCTTGGAGAGCAAGCATGGTTCTCAGAAAATAGTTAATGATGGTGTGACAGTAGCTAAGGAGGTAATTTGTAGATGTGTGCTCTAGTTTTCTTTTTAACGTTGTATTAGTTCCCCCTCTTAAATGTCTTAGATTTGGTAGGCATAATTTGAAAACTCAAAGGTGAAAGGAAACATATTTGTTACCCGGTGGTCTACTTGGCCTATGGACTAGCCACATTAGAGTAATGCATAAAGCTTTTCACAACAATAAAAGGAAAGGGTTATGGCTGAGTAAAATTTTATTGTTATTGACAGTGTAATGAAATGTATCTCAATGCTATGGTTTTGGCCTTTTTATTGGTTGAATTAGAGGACCCAGTTGAAAATATTGGGGCCAAGTAGGCTGGTTTTCCTTTTTGCTGATGGTTTGGTGTACCTAATTGAATTAGTTGCCTAAGGTATTTTTGGTTTCAAACTCCTTTTCATTTTTCATACAGTATTGGCCTTGTGGAATACATTTGATTGTGTGGTCTTGTTAGATCTACAACATTTGTAGTTGTTTAGTCTTATGGCCGAGGTGCACTATTATTATGGAAATAGTTGATGCAATATTGTCATTTAATCCTTACTGCAGGGTAGCATGTTGAGAAGTTTCTTGTGAAACATTTGGTATTCAAAATGACACTTGATCCTATACAGCATCATGCACTTGACTTCAAAATTCATATTCAAAGTGTGCCGGACAATTCTTGCAAAATTTCAAATATTTATGTTGTTTTAAACCATTATATTTTTCATGTATTGGATGCTGAAAATGTGAAAAAGACTTTGGTATGAAACCAACTGGTGAATAATTTCCAGCAAAACAACCACTTCCAAGACATGATTTAGAAGTAGAACATATGTACTTATGAAACATAGAAAGATATCCTTGATGCATTGTCAATGTTTGGCTAGGGTTATTTTTGGAGAAAATAACTCCTTATTCCTAGAATAGTGATCTTCAATACAAGTAAATGCCAGAGAAGAGTGATCATCGTGTGACGCAACAAAACTGAAATTGGACCCCTAAGGAGAGCTGGTGTTTCTACAATCGCTCTGTCAACATTTTCCCTTGGTTTACCCCGTTCTTTTCCTCCAGCCTGAGTCTTAATTGACTTCTTCTTTCTTCGGGTTTATTTATCAAATTCATAGAATTTGATAAATAAATACTATCCATAATGGTTGGACTTTAATTTATATTCCTGACTTTATATTATCTCCAAGCCTTATAACCAATGTTTAACTTTCAACACTTTGTATTTATACTCCACGTTTCTTTTTAAATAAATAAGTTGTAATGAAATTTCGGCTCTATATTTCACCACCCAGCCTTACAACAATCATGCTCCAGACTTATGCTAATTATCCTCCAATCGTTTAATTAAACAATTTCATTATACTCAGGCCCCACCTATATATATCAATAACCAATCAAGCACTCGTATCGTACCTGGCTATCCTCCTCACACCTTAGTTAACCTCCGGGCAAGTTCAACGTGCAACCACCGTCCGATGGCCCTTCTCCAAATCAACAACTCTTGGCAATTTCATTCGGCTTCCAACGTCAGGCTTTAACATGCGATGGCACGGGTTAAACGGTGGTTTTCTGGGGGTCACTTCGCCACGTGTCGCATTCCCTATGGAATTGCTCGCGAATAGGAAATACCGCCTACTCCGCAAAAGCGGTACGATATGGGCAACCCGCTTTTGTGATTCTGCTCGTGGTTTTGTACAGGGCTTGACCACGGGTGCAAGTCTGGTTCCGCTATCCTTTTGTTTGTTAACTCATGTCCAATCCTCGGGTCAGGTTCCAAAAGCACAACAATTTTGTCTCTTTATTAAGAGGGATTTTTATATTTGAACAGTGTTCATGACCCCAGTTCTCTACACAAACCTCGCCTTCGGGTGGGGCGAGTTCACAGGGTTATCCAACAATTTACGAGAATTCAAAGACAGAAGAATGGAATTATCAGTACCCAATCGCCTCGCAGTTAAACAATTCTTCACAATTAGCAATTCGAGATAATTCAATGGCAACTAAGCTTGGAAATCATTTAACTGGAAACAATTGTTCACACACAGAGGTTTATTATAGAAATCCCCTCTCTACTCTCCTCTTCCATCTCTACTTTTATTCATCCGAGGAATTACAATTTATATACATAACATATGGCTCTTCGGTTCCTCTGAGAGGACCCTTCTAGAAATCAAAATGTCTAATTATAATAATTCAACTAACTGAAACTGTTCGACTCCTACAACTCTAACTAATCTAAGTAATACAGTCAGCTGAGGTATTGACACCTAGCTGTTACAACTCAAATGTTTTCGAACCCTCCTAGCCACAACATGTGGACAAAACCTCATACATTGTTGGCTAGTGCCTAATGCCCCTGCATCATCATGTGACATAAACCTATTAACAAAAGTGAACAGGGAATGATTATTAATTATGGCATACTAAGTTGTCAGTGATTTTGACTATTTGTCTTTAACATGTAAAAATGTTAAATTCCAAACTTATGTCATTATGGTTTGGCATCATGAGCTTGACTAATTGTCCACCATGCTCATAATTTCATTTTTGTATTCATATCTATAAACAATGTTTCAAATAATAATAAAAAAGTTCTACAAGAAAAATCCAGACGTCCATGCTACTGCTCCTTGTGAGACAAAGTCAAAATTGCATTACACAATCTGACACATAAGAATCTCCTATATCCTGGTGGTATGTATCCAAACTCTTATAATAGTGTCTTCAAGACTTATGTTGACATTGCCAATGAGATATTTAAGCAATGAAAGATGGAGCCTTCTTCATTGTTGTATATGTAATAGTCTTTTATTAATATAAAGATTGATGGTTTTGTCCTTCTGAAAATGAAATGTAAAAATAATTTATTGTGGTCAATTGAAAAGTTTTTTTTTTAAGATTTTCATTATGGAAGGGTGACATAGATATATGCCCTTCTAATTGAAATTCGGACCTGCCCTTCAAATTTGATCACTGTGTGAGACCTTAACAAACAATAAAACTATTCTGTCGCGCGTTATATAAAACATATAACAAAACCTTTGTCAAAACTTCAAACGAACCCTTTAGCTGTGGGTATTTCATCACGAATTGATCATTTTACCATGTACCTTCTTCTAGAGGAATATTATTCCACTTGATTAGGTACTTCATAATGGTTATATGTCAAAGAGATACAGAATGTTTATCTATAACTTTTTGTGGTTCAAGAATCAACTTTCATTCTTCATCTAATTTTGTAAGTTCTATTTACATTGGCATATTTTTTCCCAAAACCTTTTTTAGGCAAGATACATGAAAAACCTTATGAACGCAAGAAGAAGGAAAATATAACTTCTATACCACTTGTGCAATCCTATGAATTATTATTTAGGGCCATAATAGTTTTGCAGTGTGGAAAAAGTCGGCAAAAGTCCCGAATTTTTGAAAAAATCCCGAATTTTTCTTGGAGCCGACTTTATTGGTCGATTTTTTGCTGAATTTTTCATCCTTGAAAAAGTCGCGATTTTATCCTCGAAGTCTCAACTTTTTTCCGACTTTTTCGAAAAAATCTTGAGTGAGGTAGTTTCTTTAATTTTTTTAATTTTTTTTGAAAAAATCAGGATTTTTTCCAAAAATGAATATTTTTGTATTTTTTTAGTTTTGCCGACTTTTTGCCGACTTTTTCAAAAAAACTCCCGACTTTATCGAGTATTTCAACTTTTGGACCCTTGCCGATTTAATCCCGACTTTGACTTTTTCCACATTGCATTTTTTAGCTAATTCTTTATTCTTCTTTTTCTTGAATGAAGATTGCTTATAATGCTATAATCTAAAAAATACCCAATTACCCTCCTCAAATTATCTTTCACTTCAATGTTGTTCCCCTTGTTGTTTTATCATGTTTCATGTCATTTGAAGGTTTTCCATAATAATTTCAAAGTTTCTTTAGTATTTTCCATATGTGACTCTGTTTCCTATACTTTGGACTTATCTTGCAAAAAGTATGAGATACTAGGAGTTGGATATCCATAAAGGGCCTTAAATGGGGAAATTTTAGTAGATGTGTGATATGTAGTATGATAGTATCATATTACCATTCTTCCTTGAGGAACCCACTTCATCCATTAAGATTTCTTTTCTAAAGAGTAACATTGTAGATAACCTTAAAAACATTTGTTAACTATTTTTGTTTGACCATTTGATTGTGTTTGATATGTAGAACTCATGGCGGCTAGTGTTTCTCCACTCATATTAAATAATTATTTCCAAAAGTTTCTTGTTACTATTACTTTAGGAAAACCATGAAGACTATGAATTTCTTTCACGGACACTTCCGCCACTTGGCTTGTTGTTTATGTACTTTGAGCTCTACAAAAAAAATCTACAAAATTTGTCTATATAAATGACCACAAAAATGTAATACTTACCTTTATATTTCAGTAACCCTTTAATAAATTCTATTGATATATCTTCTAGTCTTTGAATATGTATGTGGAATGGTTGAAGTAACCCTAGAGATTTTACTATCTCTCTTTTATTTATTATGCAAACCTGACCTTCTCTTACAAAATTTTGAATATCTTTCTTTATTCCTTCCAAAAATATATTTTTTGATCCTTTGAGATGTTTTAAGGAACCCTGCATCCTACCATCAGAGAGACATGGGACTCCCTTAATATTTGTTTATTCAAATATGCTTGCGTGCATAAAAATATTCTACATTTGCACCAAAGTATATCTCTCTTTCACTCCCGATGCTCCATAGAGTTCATCCCATCCTTTATAAATTTTAGTTTTTGTTTAGTACTATTGTCATTTTTCCATTATGGAAAGCTTCTTCTAGCCACCTAGGAATAGAAAATGTAATTGGATATAAATTTGAGGCCTCTTCTATTTTAGAAAGAGCATCATGTACTAAATTTTCCTTACCCTTTTTGCATATTATCTCAAAATTAAAACTTTGCATTTTTTCTCCTCATTTTTGTTAATATTCCAATGAAATCCATAGCTTTAAAAAATACTTTATGCTATCATGGTATATCTTGACTTTAAAGTACCTCCCAGTGATATACTATCCCCATTTTTTATTGCATGTAATATTGCTTCCATTTATTTTTCATTCGTAGATTTCACCAAATATTTTCTTTGAATTCCTTGCTTTTAAAAGCCAATGATATCCCTTATTGTGTTAATGTTACATAAATTCCTTGTCCTAGTGCCTCAGACTCTACTATGAATGTTTTACCAAAAGTAGGTGCAACCGATGTTGGTGTAGAAGAAATGGCATCCATTAAAAGAGAGAATGCCAAAGTAGTCTCATCATTCCATATAAATGATATTTTCTTCAAGAGATATGTGAGTGGACTTGAAATGCATGCATAATTCTTAAAAAATGATCAATAATATCATGTAAGTCTAAAAAATCTTCTACGAACCTTGATTTTCTTAGGAATAGGTCATTTTGTAATAGCTTGCATCTTTTGAGGCTCCAACTTCACTCCTTCCTTTAAAAAAATATGAACCAAATACTCGAATTCTTATTTCCCAAAAGCACATTTGGATATTTTTACATAAAAATGCTTGTTCTCAATAATTGATATAAATTTTCCACATGTTTACTAGTGTGGTATTCCCATGATTTATTATAAATATGTGTATTATCAAAGAAAACCAACACAAATTTTATAAGATGGGATCAAACAAAATTGTTCTTAAGTCGAGCCCGCTGGACTTCAAACGGCGATAAACCATAATTCAAACCAAATTCGTGTTCCAAAATAGCCTGCTGACGTCGGCCAATTTTGTGACGCGAAAACCAAATGAATTCCGCCCTAATATTTTTCAGGTCCGAAGTTGCGCTGGCGTACGGAGGGAGAGTTGTGACGCAAATTTCTTATCAAATTCACCCTAATCTTTTTCGGGTCTGGATTTCCACTGCGCAAGCGACCCAAACAAAGATCCGCTCCAATCAATTTCTGCCATGTGTCCTCAATAAAAAATTTCCCTACTCCCGGCTGCAGGTGCATTCGATGGCGTTTTAGGCGATGGGAAATTGATGTGGAAATTTCATATCAATCGCATTAAGTTTTAACGCTATTCAATTAAGTTCCAAGGTTTTCACATCAAATCCGCATTTAATTAATTAAGTTTTAACACTGTTCAAGATCAGACCTCCACTTTTCAAGATCAAATTCCACATGCTCCAATATGATCCGGCCTTCAGCTCTCATTAATGATCAGAGATTAATTATGACGGGCGTCCTTTGATTGCATTGCAGTCAGGTCGATAAAATGGCGTTTCGCTATGGTTTTTTAGACGAGCCAGTTACTGGATTACACTGCTTACTCACTGTGATGAGAAGGAGAAGTGGCCAGCTGAACTGTTGCTTAGACCTTGTTGCATATCTGCATTTCTCTCGGTCTGGTCTATGTCTGTCTTCCTCTATTTCTTGGAATTCTGCTTCTCTGTCTCCACTTGTGCCCACTGCACCTGAGACTGCACCCATGCCTCGCTAGTGTCAAAGAATATGTTGCCACAGGGGGAGCACTAGAGGTCAACCCCTGCGCACTCCCTCTAGCCCCTCAACCAAGTCGAATTTTGGCCAGTCCAGTGATTATTACGCAGGTCGATATCCAAATACTAGGAGTGGGCGGGGTCGGGTTGTAGGATCTGGCCACCGTATGGATTCCTTTGCTCCTCATTTCCCCACTGCTAGTTCACCTTCTCCCACGACGCACACTGCGCAATTTTCCTTTAATTTCTCTCTCAACCGCCCACGAATCACGGCTTTAGTCACTGTGGTTTTCCGCGAGGATGCCCAAACAGAGGAAGAATGCACCCGTCCAACGGGTCCGAGCTCGTAAAAAGCTGACCAGCATTCGGGCCTTCAGGAGGGGAGTCGTGGCATGCATGTGGAGGTAGCACCTAGCGATCCTGGACCTTTCGAAGGATGGTGCCAAATTGTGGAGGAACCACCGGAGGAGTAGTTTGGTTAATTTGGTTTTCTTGCTTCACAGGCCCACTTAATTGGGCATGTTTTAATTAGATTATATTACTGTGTTGGACCTCTGTAATATTTTTGAATTCTGTAAATGTTCAAGACTGGTTTCCCCATATGAGGGCAGTCTTCTTAATTTTTTGATTTTTTGATGACAAATTTGCCATGAGTCTGGGCAATTTTTTTGACTTCGGTGTAATTTTATTCCCACTGTTAATAGATTAAATTTACTTAGAATTCTCACATGATTAGTGTTTTTCTTGATCTGTTCAAGGATTTTGGGTACTTTAATTTGTATTTGGAATAATGGACGTCGGTACTCTATCTGTTGCTTTACTATTCTACATACTGCTATTTCACTTTCTTATAGATGCCTCGGGCATATTTGGATGCTTTCTCAGATTGTCGATAATCTCCATGTGGACCATTACTGGATTTTATATCATGTCCTTGTATGTGACATGGGGTATTTTTCTATCATTGTCTGGGGTGGGACTTCCACTTTTCTGGATGGATATTTGGGTTCCAATCTTCAGATGTGAAAATGTAATGACTTCATGGACTGTTTTACTTCATATAATATATTCAAAACAACGTTTTTTATCTTGTGAAAAAAAAAATGATTAATGTTTATCACTCTGCCTTCAAAACTAGCGATGCTAGCCTATGTTGCTGGTTTATTGATATGGTCTGATGGTCTTTTTATATTTTGGACATATCACACTCCTCACATGATTAGCGTTTTTCTCTGTTCAAGGATTTTGGGTACTTTAATTTGTATTTGGAACGATGGACGTCGGTACGTACTCTATCTGTTGCTTTACTATTCTACATACTGCTATTTCACTTTCTTATAGATGCCTTGGGCATATTTGGATGCTTTCTCAGATTGTCGATAATCTCCATGTGGACCGTTACTGGGTTTTATATCAAGTCTTTGTATGTGACATGGGGTATTTTTCTATCATTGTCTGGGGTGGGACTTCCACTTTTCTGGATGGATATTTGGGTTCCAATCTTAAGATGTGAAAATGTAATGACTTCATGGACTGTTTTACTTCATACAATATATTCAAAACATCATTTTTTCTCTTGTGAAAAAAAAATGATTAATGTTTATCACTCTGCCTTCAAAACTAGCAATGCTGGTCTATGTTGCTGGTTTATTGATATGGTCTGATGGTCTTTTTATATTTTGGACATATCACACTCCTCACATGATTAGCGTTTTTCTCTGTTCAAGGATTTTGGGTACTTTAATTTGTATTTGGAACATTGGATGTCGGTACTCTATCTGTTGCTTTACTATTCTACATACTTCTATTTCACTTTCTTATAGATGCCTCGGGCATATTTGGATGCTTTCTCAGATTGTCAATAATCTCCATGTGGACCGTTACTGGGTTTTATATCAAGTCCCTATATGTGACATGGGGTATTTTTCTATCACTGTCTGGGGTGGGACTTCCACTTTTCTGGATGTATATTTGGGTTCCAATCTTCAGATGTGAAAATGTAATGATTTCATGGACTTTTTTACTTCATATAATATATTCAAAACAACGTTTTTTCTCTTGTGAAAAAAAAAAATGATTAATGTTTATCACTCTGCCTTCAAAACTAGTGATGCTGGTCTATGTTGCTGGTTTATTGATATGGTCTGATGGTCTTTTTATATTTTGGACATATCACACTCCTCACATGATTAGCGTTTTTCTATGTTCAAGTATTTTGGGTACTTTAATTTGTATTTGGAACAATGGACGTCGATACTCTATCTGTTGCTTTACTATTCTACATACTATTATTTCACTTTCTTATAGATGCCTCGGGCATATTTGGATGCTTTCTCAGATTGTTGATAATCTCCATGTGGACCGTTACTGGGTTTTATATCAAGTCCCTGTATGTGACATTGGGTATTTTTCTATCATTGTCTGGGGTGGGACTTCCACTTTTCTGGATGGATATTTGGGTTCCAATCTTCAGATGTGAAAATGTAATGACTTCATGGACTGTTTTACTTCATATAATATATTCAAAACAATGTTTTTTCTCTTGTGAAAAAAAAAATTGATTGTTTATAGTCGAAGCACTATGGGGTGGTTTATTATATTAATATTTCACGGTCATTGCAATGCCCACAATTCATAACAAATATTGGAGATTTACTGTCCTGTTTTAAAGTTTCATTTTTTTTTTTAAATTGAACCCGCCGTCGGTATACCAATGCTTGTAAGCATCAGAATTGCGACAGCTTAAAAACGTCGGAAGAGCGACAGTATAAAAATGTCAGATGAGCGACGTTCAAAACGTCGGACCACATTTCGTCAGAATTGCGACAGTATAAAAACGTCGGATGAGCGACGTTCAAAACGTCGGACCACATTTCGTCGGAATTGTGACAGTTTATAAACGTTGGAAGAGCGACGTTCAAAATGTCGGACCACATTTTTTTAGAATTGTGACAGTTTAAAAATGTGGAAGAGTGATGTCCAAAACGTCAGACCACATTTCGTCAGAATTGCAACAGTTTACAAACGTCGGAAGAGCGACGTTCAAAATGTCGGACCGCATTTCATCAGAAGTGTGACAGTTTACAAACTTCAGAAGCACGATGGTTTGGGAAACGTTAGAAGAGCGACACCTGTTTGGAAGCGACGGAAAAGGTGTCGGTAATGTGACACTTTTTAAGTGCGTCGGAATTGCGACGGCACGGCAAACAAGGTAAGAAGAATTTGGTAATTGATGCAAAAGAAAAGAATATTATTATCAGTGGACTTATTGAATCTGCTTATCATAAGGTGTTGGGTTGCAAAACCGCCAAAAATGTATGGGAAAATCTTGAGAATATATATGCAGGTGACTCAAATGTCAAAGAAGCAAAGCTTCAAATCTAAAGAGAAAAATTTTAGCAACTCAGAATGAAAGAAGATTGCAACATTTTTGCATAATTTCAATACATTGATGAAATAATCAATACTCTGGAAGGATTGGGAGAGCCAGTTGACGAGAAGACTATTATATGGAAGATTCTTAGAATGTTACCAGGGAGATTCAACCCAAAGGTATCGGTCTTAGAATACAGTGCAAATATGGACAAACTCAGCAAAGAGGAATTACATGGAGTTATCATAGCATATGAAATGAGACTTGATGAAGAAGAGGGTACTTCACATCTAGAAACTGTGTTTGTTGCATCTAAGAAAACCAATAAGGATAAACAACCTTCAATTGAAAAGACATGCACCTGCAAGTGTGAAGAAGAGGGAGATGATGAAGAAGGTCTTTCAAATGAAAAATATGCTTACTTCACGAGAAAACTACAAATTGGTAAGGGACAATTCAAAGGCAAAATTCCATTGATATGTTTCAGTTGTAATGAGGTTGGGCATTTTGCAGCAAAATCTCCAAACAAAAGTAATGGCAACTCAAAAAGAAAGAAAGGCTTTAAGAAATTCAACAAGCAAGGATCCAAAAGGAACTTTCTCTCTAAAGAAGATAGCTCATCATCCGATGAAGAAAATGATAGTGAATAAGAAGCCAATGAAAGAGTATTGTTTATGGCCAAGCACAATAAGCAAGAGGTATCAAACAAAGAAAAATAAGGATGGACCATAGACGAATTTTATGAGGAAGCAATCAAGCTTATAAAATATCTCAAGGCGGAGAAGATCTGTTCCAAAACACCTGAAGAACAAGTTCAAGGTCTCAAAATTGAAGTTTAAGAACATAAAGGCATTGAAGAGTCACTTCAAAAGAAGTTGGAAGAAAGCAACCAAGAAAGGGAAGAATTAGAAGCCGAAGTAGTCTCGCTGCATGAGCAAGTGAAGAAAAGAAAAACTATCCAAAATTATGCCAACAGCTCAAGGGCATTGGAAGAACTCATCAACAATCAATGATCTTACAACGACAAAACTGGCATTGGTTACAAAGAAGAAGAGGCAGGACCTTCTACAAAAAAATACAATGAACCTATGATATCTGACATGCATGTAGACTTCATTGGACAAGATTCACAAGAAAATCCTTGGAAGAAAATTCCTCGATGAAAATTTCCATCCAAGTACCAACATATTTTTTATGGCTACTGTTATTCATGTGGAAAATTTGGTCATAAAGCTGTAGAATGTCACATGTACCCTAGGAACGAATACAATTCCAGGAGATCTATCAAATATGAACCTCCCAGGGCTCAACGAAACATCAATAGATTTGAAAATTTAAGAAATAATATTGAATGTTACAAATGTCGAAACTTTGGACACATAGCTAAATATTGCAGACTTGAAAATCCTCAAGAAGAATCTTCGAAGCCACAGAATGAACGAACATGGAAGAAGAAGAAGAATGATAATTGTGCTCTCGCTCTCAAGGCTAAAAAGAACAAATATGTGTGGTATGTTAATAGCGGTTTCTCAACACATATGATTGGATATAGAAATAAATTTGTATCTCTGAAAGAGAAGAAGGATGGAACCATGTCCTTTGGAAATGATGGATCTTCAAATGTTATAGGATCAAGTACTGTCACTCTCGGAAGCAAATATGTTCTAGCCAAGAATGTTTTATTGGTTGAAAACATGAATCACAATCTGCTCAGTGTTGGACAAATGTGTGATCAAGGACACACAATACTATTCAACTCCACAAAATGTGAAATCAGGAAAGGCGTTTATGGTGAAATTGTGGCTACAACAAGTTGAGCTCTAAATGACATATATGTTCTGGATGAAGCAACTAAAGCATGTCTAATAGGTAAAGAGGATGATACAATAATTGGTAGCAATGATGATCGACAAAGTAAGAATTTTGTTACAAAGGTGCAAAGTGATTTCGAGATATCTTTACTTGGTGAGCTGACATACTTCTTAGGGCTTCAAATATCTCAACAAGAGAAAGGAATATTTATATTTCAAGCCAATTATATCAAGGAAATGCTCAGTAAATTTAAAATAGAAGATTGTAAACCCATCCTTACTCCAATGGTAACAGGTTGCAAATTGAGCATAGACGACTCATCTAAGGATGTGGATCAAAGGTTGTACAGATCTATGATTAGTAGTCTTCTATATGTAACAGCCTCCCAACCAGATGTTATGCAAGCAGTTGGACAAGTAGCAAGATTCCAAGAAGCACCAAAATAATCACATATTAAATATTCGCCAGCATTGGAATATCTTCCCCAGAAGCTTGGGATTCTCCCAAGTTCTCATTAGATTTTCCTTTTTCAGAATATAAGGGGGGAGTGGAAGTAGATTACAAGTTTGTAGGATGGTTGTGGGTTAGGGGGAGTGGAAGTGTGTAAAGGTCTGTAGGATGGTTGTGTGTCAGTGCGAGTGGAAGCGTGTACAGGTCCGTAGGATGGTTGTGTTTCAGGGAGAGTTACCCTTTGCCATTGATTTCAAAGGGGGAGAGAATTTTGAAGGAAGAGGTTTCATGATCGCACGGGGAGTACTTGTGTTGCCATCAATTCCAAAGGGGGAGATTTTTGATCAACGGTTGTCATTGATGTCACCCAAGTAGCACCAGGGGCTAACCCAATATTGCATGGGAATTTTGACCTACCAAATTAATATATTCTGGGTCAATAATTCTTTTGAAGGTTTCTAATTGTCGAGATGTTTCCGTTGATATATGGCACGCCATGTAATTTTTCATGGTTTGAGAGATATTCATGTTTGAAGTTTGTACCCCCAGTTAGTGGGCTAAAACCCCATGGGGTTGGGGCATGGGTCATTGAAAATTCATAATTAATATTTTTTTAAGCTCCTAAAATACCTCCCACATTCACTTGTTGAAGCCCCTCTCAACTTAAGCATTTATATAAATTGTAATCCTCATTTCCTTAGGTAAGGGATTCAACCATCAAAAACAGGGCATCGTGGCATTTTCGCTCTAAATTTGTTTCTACGAAGGTTCATAAGCTGAAATTTTTATTAGGCGAAGCTGAAATCCCGAGGAAGCTGCAGTAAAAATTTCAGATCAAAGTGCACAATATTTTTGGAGATATGATCTGTGGAAGTCAGGGTCTTTGTAGGTTCCTGAAATTCATCTCAAAGAAGTGACCTTCGTAAATTCGTCATAGCTCTCTCTCTGAGTATTGGATTGGAATTCTGTAAAAATTGACAGATAATGCACAGTATTTAATTTTCTCTCTATCAATTTTAGAGACAAATGAAGAAACAGTGACACGTGGCACGTCGTACAAGTGCGCTCTGCTGAGACAATCCTTAATTAGGGAATTGTGAGAGATTGGGTATAACTCTCTCTTGAAGAATCCAAATTAGGTCAGACTTGTGGCATTGGAAAGAAGACTCATAGGAATACTACAGGACCAAAAATAAGATATTGAGGATCTGAAATAACAGAGATACACCAGATTCAATATCGACCTCCTACAAGGCAAGAAAAAGCTAGATCATGTGTTGTCAAGGGTTGCAAAGGACCAGACTTTCTACGGCAACAAAGCAAAGCAAGGTGCAGTAGAGGGTACCATGACAAGAGCAGTAACTAAGGTGTATAACAGCAACAAGAAGTTCATCATATGAAGTCTTCAAGTGGGCAACACTACATACAATCATTGTAAAGGTATCATTGTACTAAGTCATTGTAAATACATTATTGTAAAAATTGGACTAGTGTCTATCTGCCAAGGGTTGAAGAGGTAGTGTTGGGAGGTCTAGGATCTCATTAGGTGGTTGTGTCAAAGTTGGGGTTATGGTCTAGTTTATCTTCTTCTTCTGCATCATTCTATATCATTGTAAAGTGGACCATTTTCCCTGGTACGAGAGTCCATTCTTCTTTTATTCTTCTATAGGGTGGTAGGGCGGTACTAGGGTGAGTTGTAGCTCATTAGATGTTGAGGCATCCATTCAGTTGACTACTAAAGTATCTTGGGCATTGGAGCGTCCATCCAGTGGGAGCTGGAGAAGAATGCTTTTCTAGATTCTAGGAAGTTGGAGCTTTATTTTCAATTAGAGTTGAATATTAAAGAATTATTAGAAAAGAATTAGGTGGTTTTTGTCCCGGAGTGGGTTTCCACCTTAAAAACTGTGTGCATTTTTGTTCCTCTTCCTTGCTACTATCATTGTACAAACACTAATAATAATTGAAGATTAACTAATGCTCTAGTTGAAAGGAATACTGGTTCACCCCCCCCCCCCCCCTTCTCAGTATTTCCAACAGTATGGTTTGGTACAAGAAGAGATTCAGTGGAACACAAAAGGTGGATCCTCATCAAAGAATGATGATGAGGAGAGCTATGAATTGGCTGGAAAGGCGAAGAAATGGAAAGGGAAGGCATCCCATTCCAAATCAGATTCTGGTCATGCAGGAAAGAAGCGAGACTTTCCAAAGGTTAAAAAAAAAAACACTGTCATGACCTTGGACACTATGCTACAAATTTTCCGCACAAGAATACCAATAAGAATATCTCAGGAGGAATGCAAGGTGAAGCACTTTCTTCACAATTAAAGTTGGATTTCACCCTCATTGCATGCATGGTGTCATGGGTGATGCGTTCTATGTGGTACTTACATAGTGGAGCTTCGTTCCATATGACCGAAAACAAATAATTATTGAGTAGCTTGGAGGATAAGGATCTCCAAATGCACATTGAGATGGGAGATGAATGGAGGTATATCGCTACCAGTGTACATACAATTACCTTTCAGAGGGATTCAAGTAATCCTCTCACATTAAAAGATGTCATGTATTTTCCTGTTTTAAAGAAGAACTTCGTTTCTATTGCCATGTTGGAATACCATGGCTATGATGTGATATTTAATGAAGGAAAGGTGTTCCTTCATCAAAAATATATGGGATGAGTGAAAAAATTTGGGGTTTGAGTAAATAACCTGTACAAATTGGATGTATAATATTGTGCTTCCTTGAGCATGAAAGTAGAGAAGGTGGAGAGCCAAGAAAATGGCGAGTTATGGCACAGGAGAGTGTGCCATCTACACTTTGGTGCTTTGAAGATCATGCAATAGATTTCTACATGACTTCCAAAGGGTGCACTTTCACAGAGAGATACATGCAAAGGGTGTACATTGGGGAAGTATACCAAAGCCAACTTTCATGATAAGTAAAGTTGAGAAAAGGAAATCATTGAGAGAGTTCCATCGTATTTGTGTGGACCATTATTGACAGCTTCCACAGCAAAACACAAGTATTATGTGATTTTTGTAGATGATGTTTCACGAAAGTGTTGGATTTTATTCATGAAAAAGAAATATAAGACGTTCTTCAATTTTTTGTGAGTTCAAAGCACTTTTCAAGAAAGATACAGGGAAGAAGGTGAAGGCTCCAAGGAACAACAATGGTGGAGAATATGTCTTTAACGAATTGAAGAATGTATGTGCTTCAGAAGGATTTCAAAGGGAATTGATAGCACCTCATAACCTAGAGCATAATGGGGTTGTAGAAAGGAAGAACATAACTATCTTTGGAGCATCATGAGCCATGTTGCATGATCAGGGCCTACCATTGCATATGTGGGAGGAAGCATGAAATACATTAGTATTTGTCTAGAACAAAAGTCCTCATCGGATACTTGGGATGAGTACACTAGAGGAATATTTTTCAAGTAAGAGACCACATCTGTCGCATTTTAAAATTTTTGGTTCATAAGTTTATTTCCATGTGACCAAAGATGCCAAGAAGAAGCTAGAGCCAACAATTAAGTTCTGGATATTTGTGGGATACACTGATACACCTCACAACTATTGGGTGTACTTTCTAGCACACAAGATGATAATTGTCAGAAGAGCTGTGAAATTCGATGAAGAAAAGGCCATGTGAATTTAAATACAAATAATACTATATATAATTGTGGCAGTAGTATATAATGAAAAAATATATATAATAAGAAACACATTTAAATGACTACACTTTAATGAAATTTACTCAATATGTGAGTAAAACATTATTATTTTTAACCCAAATATTTATTTCTAAATGTTGAATTAACTTGTCCTTTTCTTTATGGCAAGATCAATTCATATAAACATTATAAGATTAAAAAAATATAATAATATAAAAGTTTAACTTTGCAAATTATTAATGAAACACTTTTTTGGGCGAAACAATTGTTCCTTTAAATTGAAGCAACAAGTTCACTATTACATTAATTATCAATCTGGGTAGGCTTGAATTAAGGCTATCATGAAAATTCTTTGAAAGGGAAATGCTAACTAGAAAAATTAATCTCAGACCAAGGTCGTTGAACAATCACTCTCAGCAAACATTGAAGTTGTTACACACTCCAACACAGTCTCAATTCCCATAAAAGAGACTTGCAATGGAATAACAAGCCACGTTGTTTCTCAACTAATATCAATCAAAAACAACACTCTTGCAACCCATCAATCACTCATTCAAATGTTGAACATGAATATTGAAAGAAAGTATAATCCAATTTGTAACAGGAAATTAAATAACTTACTGCTACACTTGTATGATGGACTGATCCATGACTTATGTTGTCACACCAATCAAAAGCTTTCTACAATAAATAAATTATAAATAAAATTCATAGTAACCATAATCACATAACTGAGAAGAATAAATACAAATAATTACTATCTCCTACTTAACTAGTGATCCCTCCTAAGAAGGAGGGCCCTTCTTCCTCTGCAAGGGTTGGGGCACTAAACAACACACAAGATACTCAAAGAAAGATATACTTCCAAAAGGTTGCAGATATTGCATTAATAGAAAATCCGAATTACAATTCTTTAGTGCTTTCCCCTTATTTCCAATCCTATATTTCTAAAATATTTGTTTCCCCTGCCGGAAAACAATTATTTTCTTTGTAGATTTTTAATACAACAAGAATATCATCATGAGAATATTTCGATTATCATGTGATATTAAAATAAAAATATATTTTAATAATTATACAACAGTTTCCATGGTATGGGTTACGTTGTATTAATTTCCCTTAATTAGAATGATTTTACAAAGAATCTTAACTAAGTGATTTGTATGCTCCACAAATATCTCTCAGTGGATTAACTAGCTTTGACTTGATGCACTCCTAGATCCGATCCATATGACTAATTAGAAAAAGACAACATGCATAAGGAAAATTGTTTGTGTATCAACAAAAACTAATGGATCCTTTGATCCAAATTAATAAATGAAACTGCAAGTGTAATCCTAGAACACCAACTTCAACATATCTCTTAAACCTGAAACAATCCATACATTAGTTTTATGATAAAAAATTGCGTAAAATAGTAGTTCTTATGCTAAATTATAAGAAGAACTAGACTAATAAAGAGACATGTAGAAAATGACATACTTAGGTGAATAAAGGTTATTATAGTGGTAAAATGTGGTCTTGTTGATCAAAAGGGAGCAAAAGGAAACAAGAAAATAGATGCAAAAATATGACAATTCCATGGCCCAACATGTCCTCATGTAGACCCTTATGACTGGTTCTTAACATGTTGAGAATGTAGTCTCGTGAAATCATGATATCCTACAATATCTTCGCCTGTGCCCCTATAGCCTCTGGAAAGCCCCAAATTTTCTTCCCCAAAGTTTATCAGAAAGATGGTATGGATGTTGATAATTATAGGTTGGAAGATAAATAAGAGGAAACATAAATATAAGTCCAATCCATATTGTGTCACCTCTCTTAATACACTCAACATATTGATGAACCCTTGAGATATATTGCATAAAGTTTTGATAGCAATATTGTTCCTATTTTTTAACTCCTATTGACAAAGATCCAATCTTATCTTATTCCCTTATAAGACACTAGATTTCATCCCCTAATATTCCTAAGTAATCTTTGTAATATTTAACCTCGATATTCCATTATCAATGTTTTAGTGTCTTGAAATCGCCATATCTTATGTATTTGTGTGTAATAGCTTCAGCTGAGTCGGTATCATAATTGATGCAAAAATTTATTCGCCCCTCATTGGTTGTTAAAATGTCATATGCAGCCTCCCATCCTACCTAATTATGAAAAAAATATACAAAATCCCTCAATTGAACATCCCCTTGTTGACGGTGTTGGAAATTCATCAACCAAGGGGGTCTCCCCAATGTGAAGTCCCAATTAGAGGTCACCCTATTTGGAGTAGGAGCCCCATCCAAGGTATCATCTTGACCCTCATAACTCAAAGGTTTTCCTTAGCTGCAATGAATAACATAATAGATTATGCAGGTGACCATTTAAATAAACAAGTAAGTTGATACCGTGAAACACCAATTGCAATGTGTAAAAGGAGGCTTTCATGAGCGGGTATTGGGGAGTGAGTCTCTAAAATGAAAGTAATAGTACTATATTAAGAGAGGCATGTGATAGAAAGAAAATATTAATTAAATATATAGTGAAATAGTTCATATAGACATAAAAATAATTAAAGAAAATACAACATAAATTCAACAAGATAAGCACCAAATCCAATGAAGTAGGTTTATTTCTTTAGTACAAATGAACATACCATATGTCCCAAACATCCAGATAACAGTCTTACAATATTTGCAATACATGCATGAAAATGTGTTGGATCAGCGAGCTTCTGATTATTAGGTGAAAGATCCAAGTACATAGTTACAATGGTGAGACAATAACTCCAATAGTGTAAGATTAAGTCACTTCTTGCTTCTCCAAAGAATGATCTTCTCTCCTATGCCAAGATAGAGAAGCCAAGGCTAGCTCTGCAAAGAATATGACACCCAAAAAGCTCTTTTCTTAGTTATGAGGGTATATTTATAATAAATGAGGTTTCTCTCCACCTCCTAAGTGACTCATGAGCTTCCCTCATGACTATTGGACTTCCAAGTGACTTTTTAACTTATATAAGACTCTTGTACTTTTCATAGTGACTCTTAAGTGTACATGTGCCTTTCATATTCCACATGTGACTCTTGGACTTCCACACATTTACATTTTTCCATATTTTGAAAATACATAATTACATCCCACATCATGTGACAAGACCCATTGACACATATGAAATTGTGATGACATTTGTAAAACCCAAAAGCTGGAAATGATGATAGAAGACTTCATGATGACGTGGCAATGCGAAGCTACTTTCTTTGTTGCCTCGACTTTGACTCCTTCATGAAAGATATTTTTTTGTTGTTTATCTTCACCCTCCAAAGGGTCTAGGTGAACATTGGAACCTTCCAAGTCAACTTCTTTATCTTGATCCAAGATTCCTTTGTGTTCTTCATAATGGTACTTCCTCATATTTTTCTTCACAAGTGCTCTCATGTAGCCTCCCCTTGATGGCCTCTCTTAAGCATTACCCTATCAGGTTGTAAAGGTGATACCTATAGATAAAGACTACTCATGCCAATCCAATATCAATATAGAAACCAACTATTCCACCTCTTCTTACTAATGGAATATGTTTTTTTATATGAGGAAACATGCAGGGGCTTTGAGAGCAAGAGGTTTGGGATTGCGCAATTGGGGGATTTAAGAACTCTGGGAGGCCTCACTATTGACTATAACTTTGAAATGCATGGTACAAGAGTGCTTCACAGGGCTTGTTGCACACTGAGGATGTCCAAAAGGAAAGTTACTAAGATTTCCTACTGATCACAGGGGCATCACTGACAAAGAAATATTATATCATGTGCATTCATATTGGGGTAAAAAAATTTAAAAAAACCCAAAAAAATATATTGGCTATATAACTAAGGCTCAGTGGGTTTTTGTTTTATTACATATGAAATATAAATATTTTAAGGCATTGTTTTTTATTTTTTAGGCCAAGTGGGCTTATTTTGCGGGTTTTGAAAAAGAAAAAGAGCATCGACAGATTTTGTGTCAGGGATTATTGGAATTTTAGCACCATTGGAGCAAGCTGGGTTAGGTTTGGCCAAAACACAAAGCGCCGACTGAACATTCCTTGTGCGGATCTAAGCATTCCTATGACATATATGAGCTTTCCAGCACATTTTATTTCACATTTGACAAAGCATTCGACTGAGCATTCGAGCAAAGAGGGAAAGAGGATTCGACTAAGAAGGAGCATGCATTTGAGCCAATAGATGAGATTTATTGAGATCCACGAATTAAGAGCTGAATAATTTTTTTGATGATGCTTGCCAAAGGTAGGGATCTTTATTTCTTTATCGATCTTTTTATTCAACTTATAATCTTTTACTTGCTTTCTAATTTTCCCCATACCACAGAAGAGATTGATCCAAGTTGTTATCATATGAGGATATTGATTTCATCCATAGTCGATATATTTGTGATAGCAACACCGGATTTGTGAGTCGCTCTTTTAAATTCCTCCACAATGATAGGCTCAAATTTGCGTCCAATGATTTTTTTTCTTCTGAAATCTACAGGTAGCTGCCAGTTTGTAGCGGTCCATACCATAGAGATCTGATCTATTGTGGTGATAGGGGATAATGGAAATCGATTGAGGAATGTACACTTTTGGATTCATTCCTAGTAACTCTTTTGGAACATTAAACGCGGAAGCGCACAACCTGTCGTTTTGCATTTATTTTTGATGTAGTAAATCTAGACATTTTTTAATTTGAATAGCCGAAACATTCTCACCAATCTTAGATTCAACATTAGTGTTGGAATCCATGTTTCAGGGTAGGAGAGAAAAAATCACAAAGAAACAAATAACATAATAGCTAGGTTTCTGGGAAGTATCGTTGGGAGAGTTAGTGAATATGGAAAGGCATATATAGAGATTATATGGTCGATATATAGAGAGCGCTATATAGAGATTATATGGTAGATGAGTAAGCCATCCTTACAATCTTTTCTTATAGTGTCTCATCAGCTGATTTCATATACTCAGGTAGTGCGTTCACAAAGTTGGGCCCTTCCTTAAAATGATTCCTTCCTAATTTGCATTCATAATGCCAAAGGGGAAAATATTTTGGGTCCTTTCCCTTTCACAACTTTCACTTTTCTGCTCATACATATAGTTTACAACATGACATTCAGCAGCCATGCATCACAAGTTGTAGGCACAGTTTGGCTATATAGAAAGGTTTGGATGGAGTTCAAGGGGGTGTTAGAGAAGTATGCCTATCATCAAAATATATAACCAAAACCTCTAAACTTTCTTGATTTTTTTCAAAGGTCAAAATAAGGACTTCGTTTCTGACAATTCATGATCATCTCTTAGTTGGTCTAGAAATATTTCTTCTTCTAGAGCTGAATCCTCCTTTTCATTAATGCCACAATTTCCTTAAGAAAAAATAAGGCCTTTTTTCCACAAAATCTTGCAAGCCTTAGAAAGGTTAATCCTACAATGTATAACTAGACTATGCGACAACAATGGGCTAGTGATCCTCTATCACTATAATCAAAACCCCTTGCTCTTTACGTAATCTAACCAATGGGAAGAGTCTCAGTAGGAGGGAGATTTCTTGTAATAGATATTATAGGGTTGATGTATGAAATGATCTCACTAGGAGGTCTTCAATAAAGAGACAATTTAGGTTCAATGCTTCATAAGAAGGCAATTCACTTTCTAGGAAAGGACCTTCAAAGGGGGACACAAGACATAGCATTTGTTGAATTGGATGATTTTTAGAGTATCCAAAGGTGATGGCCAAGAGAAAAGGCTTCCAATAATGTATATCATGTATATCAAGGCTCATTAAACCGATTTTCCATGGGGTCACGTCCCCCCACCTAGGGGTCGAATTTCTTAGCTCCGATGTACTTCGAGGAGTTGGGGATGGAAGGGGGTTGTTTCCAAATGCTCCTAAAAATCAGGGTGCATGAGAAAAATCATGAGGTGTAATATCCCAAAAGGAAGAATGCAGTAATACTGAAAAAAAATATAAGAACTGCAACAAAGTAAACAATAAATCTATATACACATTAGAATACACAGAAATAGCTGAGCCATTTTATTATATTGGAGGTGAAAAAGAAAGTACAAAAATGCTTAAAATATGAGACACTCAAGCCCCAAGGGCGGCCTAGAATGACCCTACAATGATTTCCCAAGAGGGATTGCGTAACTACTGATCTGCTGGAAGGTAAACTGCATTGTCCCTGCCGCAACTGTTGGGACTGCAACTTCCTGAAAGATAGAAAGTCATATCTAGGCAGAATGGGAGCTCCGATGATGCTGAAATTGTAGATCTAGGCTCAATGATGGGTTCCCAAGATAACACAGGAAGGATTTATCAGATCTGTAAGTCTAATAAAACCACCCTCTTAGGGCCTCACATAAATGTTGTTGGGAAATGTAGATCTGATGATATGATGGCTGCAATGATGCACAATCAGATCTATGCAAGAAGGGTTGATCCCTTCACTAGATCCTTGGGCTAAAAGCTCAAGATCTAGCTCCTCCAATCTCTTCTACTGAAAATATATGTTGAATGAACAACAACTTTAGAAAATTGCGCTGTCAGAGAGGGAGGCTCATTTTCCTACTACTAGATGTGTCAAATCAGCTCCTGAGTGATGGAAATAATAGATCTAATGTGAGGAGATGATCCCTCACAAGATTTCCAGCTGGAATACTGGAAACTTCCTTCCTCCAATAGATCTACAGGACTGGACTGCGCAATCCTTGAAAGGAATTCTACTGCATGGAGGTAAAACCCAATGGCCCGAATTCCTGTTGTAGATCTACTTCTCCTGAAAGGCTATATCTGAAGAACAAAGTGGTAGGATGAATCCTCCAATGGTTTCCTAGCTTAATGATAGAAACAACCTCCTGAAGATGGCACCAATTCCTGATAAGGAATGAATAAAAATCCTCTTCCAAGAGCTACTCAATGGAAAGAGGGGGGATTCCCGCTCGGGAACAACCTGTGCTAAACAACACTGCAAACTATGATAAATATCCCAAGCCTGCATAGAAATTTCCTAAGACAAATCTATACCTAAACAAATCAAGAAATGAATAATCAAAATCATGCCTTCCATTGTGCCTTTACCTTCATTATATGCATGAACCTTCCATAGCCTAGGCCCATTCCAAAAATGTGTTGTACATGTGGACAAAGTCTCCATGTTTGAATGTGATGTTGCTTCATGTCCTCCATCATGTTCACATGGGGTGATCACCCTCTCCATCATATGTGCATTAATTGCATCACTTCCTCCACTATCTTATCATAAGTGCTTCATGATCTTCTTTGAATGCACTATGATCTTAGTTGACCTTATCAAAGATCCTCATGATTTTATATTTAAGATCCATGATCTTATTTGACTTTTTCATCCTCCATGATCTATCTCATAAATGAGACATGGTCTCCATTAATGGAGCTTCTCCACTACTCCATGTTCTTAGATCTAGATCTATAATATCCACATAGACACATTAAAAGTCGATTTTATTCATCTTTGAGGTTTGTGGATCCCTCCACCCTTTTATTTACTTAATTAATTAAGTTTATTAAGGACTCCAATATTCCAAATATGATGTGAAAAATTGGGAATATTACAGTCCCCCCTCCCTCGGCAAAATGTTGCTTGTCCTCAAGCAACTCCAAACATAGATGCAAAGACACCTATTCCCCTCCAAATGGCATCCACATAAGGAAGGCCTCCATTTGCTGAAATGTGTTATGCATGTTTGGTTCCAAAGTTGTCTCTCAAGAGAGCATAGAATGACCTCCAACTGTGTAGCTATATGCCCTCCTCTCACCATGAAGTACGAAGTGACAACCATATGAGGTCCAACATTATCATCAATGCATAAGAGACATAAAATAAAGTGGTTCTTTCCACAAAGAAAAAGTTCCATCTCACAAAGCATTTCTTCATCCCATGTTTCATAAAGTAAATTAAGCATTGACATGCCCTCATTTTTAGCCTTGTTGGCCTTGTTGGATCCAAGCATCATTCCAACATTATACAAAAGAATAAATAGAGACATATGGGTAGACAAGGATGTAAAACCATATTCTCCCAATAGTAACCACCAGAGTAAGGCCCTTTGTTGCCATCCTCCATCACCCCCATGCAAGATGGATAAGCCAAACTCCCCCAAAAGTGACCAAAGCAACAAGAGATTTTGTTGCCTTCTCTCCTCCTCATGTGCATCATGGAGTAAAAACATACTGATAGACATGTGGAATGTAACATTAGCCCAATACAAGTAAGCACCATTAATACACATCATGAGAGTTCCATGCCAAGTTTTACACCATTTAAAACACATAGACATACCAGATGTCATGTGATGGCCAAACTCTCTCGTGGTCAACCAAAGTGAACATGCCTTTTCTTGCTGCATTCTATCATTGATACACAAGGCATGAATCAGAAAAATATAATATATTGGTTGGTAACCATACTCACCCAAAATTAGCCAGCGCAACCATGCCTCCTTCTTCATTTCATAAGTGTTTTTCAAGGCATGGATCAAAGAAATAGGAACCTTTGGGTAGTGAAAAAAATCTCCCAAGAGCAACCATCGTAACCAAGCTTGTTGGCCCATGTCATATATCTGCAAGTGGTCATGCAACTCCTTTCTTATCATCCTCACCCACTGATCCCAATGTGGATGATGAATGATGTACTGCATAACCATGGCATCCTCCCTTTGTAGAATACCATCCTCCCCAAACTGATGAAGATTTTTTCACTTTGTTATCACAAAATCTGACCCTGATAGGCTACTGATCAAGTAGACTTTGAGTAACAATTTCAAACCAAACTTTTAGTTGAGGCTTAGCCTCCTCAACCTGAAAGGGTTCTCTCAATAGGTTTAAGATTTTGAATTAAGGATTAGATGGCTAACTCTAGGAATAAATTGGATATAAATTGTACAAATAGTCGAATTACTGATCAAAAAACATCTATTGGGCTATGGAGTCAAGGTATGTTTCAACAAAACATCAAAATTATCTTAACATGGAAGTCAGGGCATTTCAGAGTTTTAGATGTATCAGCAAAACAGTAACACAGTGAATAAAACACAGTTTACAAACATATGAAGGAAGTTAGAGCATTTTCCAATGAATACTAAGTAACACATGTTCATACCACTGCAAATAGGTAGATGAGGAAATCCATAGGAAGATCAAACACCAAAAACTCTTTCCGAATCCTGAGTAGTAAAGCCAATATCTATATTAAGATGAAAACACACAGTCTGCTATAATAACATAGTTTTCTTGTTAATGAAAATTGCCAACCTTTAGAAATTTGACTTCATGTCTCTTATAGAGTCATCATTAAAATCTTGGATTCCCTTATCCATCTTGAAGAGAATTCGAATTTCTGAGTTTGACACCTATCTGCTCCTAAAACAGACTCTTAATTACATCTGGCAGATAACTGTCTCTTCTAGAAGTCCTAATACAAATAGGAGTAAAACTCCTTATTATGTCTAAAAAAACCTTATCTAAGACTTAAATAATATCTCTGACAGTTGTTTCTCCATATCTTCGACCTTGATGATGCCTCTAATCTTGTTATGCAATCATGTTGATTCATGTCTTATCTTCCCTACAAAACAGGGAATATGTTTCCTTTAATTTAGCTTTTACCTTCATTGATGATCTTCGAACCCTTTTGCTAGAAATATTGACTTTTTGAGATAAGTGACATGTGTTATCATTTCCATGGAACCATGCCTTTCCACCTATACAAAAATTAAGCCTTTGAAAAAGTATAAAGAGAGATGATATCGCTGCACTATGAAAATAACAGTTGTTTTCATACCACAAAATATGTATCTTTGTAAACATCTCTTAACCATCCACTTTATTTTTCTTTAACACCTGAAATTTCATCTATGAGCCCTTTCCATCCACTAACAACAAAAAAATTCGGAAACCAAGTGTTTTTACCTCTCAAAACCCTTATAAAAATATTAAAAAATGCACCTACAGTAGTTTCGTAGCGTGCTATGAAACTACTGTGTATGTCTTTTTTACACAGTTTTTTCACAATTCTCAGACTTTAAGAATATTTTCACCTTTTAATGATTTCCATGATGTCTATAGACCTTAACAATAAAAATAAGTTAACTTTGAAATGTCCTCAAAAAGTGATGTCCTTCCCAAAAACAAGATTGTATTAAGGATTTGTCACTTACTACTCTTGTTTTGTCTTTGTTGTAGCTAACCTTCAGACTTTGTCAATTGAATTTCAAGATCTTCAATCTACCTCTTCAGTCTCCTATTAGTAGCCCTCAATTTAACACTTATCATTCTCATAAATCTTGCCTCTTTAATTGCAGGGACAGTCCAGGTAAAGTACTGAGGTTCACTGCTGACTGTTTCAGGTTTTCAAATTCTTTCAACCTCCCACAGAGCCCTTATTCTATTGAATATTGTCTTCTCAACAGCATGTCTTCTTGATTTCTTCTTAAGCTTAGAAATTTTGAGATTATCTAGTCTCAACTCTTCTTTAATTTCTTCATAACTGCTATTTTCTCTTTGAGTGTTGAAAACTCTGTTTTTGTCACCTTCAAGCATTGATGATGATAGGTCTATGGGCTCTTCATAAACATTGGAAACTTCCCTTGCTTTATCTAACTCCATATGCAGCTCTTGCAGCGTTTTTGATTTCCTAGTTAAAGGCCTTCTGGGCTTGAACACAAACTCTGAAATTTCGTCATCAAAATCTAGCTTTTTGGAAGATTTCATCTTCTTAGATTTCCCTTCATCCAATTTTATTAAGTCTTCCTGAACTAAAGGAGTTTCTTCAATATCAATAGCCTGTAAAATATCATTCAAATTACCCTTTAAACCTATACTTTCTTCTAAAACCACTGTTTTCCCCCTTTCCTTTGCTATTTGACTTCTAGTCAATCTTTTCTGGGCTGATTTGCTGGTTGAATGTTCCTGTACTGTTTCCTTAACTTTAGTTTTCCTCTTTTGTACAGGTTGAGGGGTCTCTTGAATAATCACTGATGTTTTAAACTCTAGCTCTTTCACTTGCTTTCTAGGTTTCAACTTGACAAATATTTTTTATCTTGTCTCTGCAGGAACATTGGTTTCTGATGGTGATTCTTCTTTGGCCTTAGGGCTAATACTTGTTTCTTGTGTTTCCACCCCAAATCCACAAAAAAAAATGTAGATCATTCTCTTTTTATCCTCTTAAGTTCATGTAAAACTAACAATTTAACTAGACCATGATGGAAAAGTGAAGTTTCACAGTATTGAGCTTTCATTTGCACTTCATCTGCCATCTTAGCTAAACTTTGAAAGAAGAAGAAAGGTAAATCCAAAGAAATCATTCTAGTAAAATGCAACAGGAGTTTGAAATGATAAGAATACACTTTATGGTATCTTCCCTCACAGGTGAAATACCTTTTAATGTTGTAGAGCAAGTTGGCATAGGTGTTCTTGATGTAGCTTCTTGGCACTGCTCTATTTAAGTCTATCTCTACAAACCCTAGCTTCAACAATATTTTACAAGGTTCCATCTCAAACCTAAAATTTTTGAACCATATTTCTTCTCCCCTTGGAATCTTTGTCACTAATGATATGATCTCAGGGGAAATTGGCAAGTTTAAGACTCCAACTTTTATATTTGAACCTGTGAAATTAAGAGCAAACTCTTTTGTCACTTGATTATGACCTCCCTACAATTTTTCACTGAATTTCCAACATCCTGTCTTTTTGAAGGCTTCCTCAACTAATTTGTCCTTGGTTAGAGCATCTATAATTTCAGGCTCCATCCTTAAATAGTGGCCTGAGCTGTGGTTCTTTCTTTCCTCTGTCATCCTTTCCTTGAAATTCCTGTGTGCTTCTTGAAAAATTATAACCAACAAGCTCGCTTGATTTCAGAGTAAACTGCCTCGCTTGATTAAGGACACTGCCTTGCTTAAAAGTAATAATCAGCCTCACTTGATGAATGAGAGAAGCTTTGGTTTCTGCTTACCATGAGCTTACCATTCGAAAAAGGGTATGAATCATGTGTTTCTTGCATGAGACAATAAAACCAAAAACCAGCCCTTTTCAAATTTAAAAATGACTAAGATAAATGACCTCTAATGAATGTCATGATGGCTATGAATGGTTGCATGTGTGAGAAAAGACTCGTGGCTGACACCTAATCATGAAGGATTAATGGAATTTGATGGATTAGATACTTTGACAAGACTTGATACGAATCCCCAATTTCGTAGCGTGCCTATTGTAATTTCAGGGTTTTGCGATACGAAAAGAGCAGCGTTTTGTAGCGCAAAAGCAGTTTTTAACACTGTCTACGCTACAAAAACGTGGTTTCATGGCTTAATCAATTTCTTTTTTAAATGGTTAAAAACTTGACTCTCTAAAAAAGGTATGAGACTCTCAAGGTATGAAATAAGGTTGTTGGACTTTATTATGTGAATGAATATGAGACTCTAACCCTATCACTTAACCCCTAAAAACTTAAAATGACTTAACACCTATCTAAAAACCATGACTAGGAACAAAGCAAACTGTCTAAGTTTGGAAATTTTTTTTACAGTGATAACACACTTCATGAAATGTTGTAGTGCACCTCCAATGAGATCTCTCAAGGAGATTCTCTTTTCACCAACGCCCTCCAAAACCAATGAATTTTTGGATCTGCTACAGGTAGAAGTTTCTCTTTGAGCAGTGAGACGCTCATTGAGAAAGTGTAATCTACAAAAGGAGAAAATATTCCTCATCTCAAGATGTCTACCATCTACCATCTTTACCTCCATTGCTTCATGAGTGAAGCTACCCTCATAATATTCATAGAATGATGGGGCCTCTTCATTTTCATAGCTACTAAGTGACAACATTGTAGATCTGCATGGTAATACATATGATGTCTCAAAGAAAGGCACAATACTGATCTCATAACCAGTCATTGTGCATAGGATCATACTCATCCCATTTTCTAAAATTCTACATTTCAACTCAAAGGGTTGTATGTGGCTCAACAATGATGGACTGGGATAGCTCTTCATCTTCTCCTTGATTAGATCAAGGGTTCCCTGCGCTGTGATGTGTTGCTGCTCCAAATCAGCATTTTGTTCTAACCCTTGGTTATGCATTGGCCCTGATGGCATGTTACCATAAGTTTCAATAAGATCTACTAAAACCATATGTGATGAAATTTCATGCATACCTTGGGTCAACTGATGTGTGGAAACCTCTTTCCAGAACATAAGAATTCCTCCAACTAGCACAATAGTGTGTCCAATTACTGGTAAGAGTGATGGCTACTCTTCTCCAAGTGTACCAACATTGGAATCATCCTCCTCTTTCTCATGCATCTCCTAAATCATGCATGGGACTCTACATGTCAAGAGCTAAAGACTATCTTGTAGAAGTGCAAGTGTCTCTTCTCCGGATGTAAGCACTTTTGCAGCTGGTGGTCAATGTGGTGACTCCTTGTCCAGAGTAATAATATTGACATTCTCCTTTGTTCCCTTGGAAAATGTCTCTTTGTGGCACATCTTTGTCTTTCTCACATCAAAATTCTTCCTCAACTTGTGAAATAAATTTGAATATTCAGTCACTTTTGCATGCTCCATGTGGCCAAACCACCAATCATTGGCTTCACCATAAAGATGAAGTGATGCAATCCAGAGAGCCTCTTTTTTAACCACAGGATGTAGCATGAAAAATGCATCTAAATATTTCCTCCAAGCCTTAACAGTGCTTGAGGAAGATCCATAAAATGTAGGAAAATAGAATCTATTGTGCCTCTTTCTTCTATTGCTGCTATAGGATCTTTTTTCTTCTTTAATTTTGAAGAATTTTTGGAGAGCTAGCTTCTCCTTGAACACTCTAGACTGTGCTTTGTACTCTTCAAGATATAGACTGAGAGTCTCACGAGTCTCAGGTTTTCTTCTTTCTTCATTCCTATACCCTTATCCTTCTTCAAAGAAAGTGGGCATAGTAGATCTATGAGGAGATCTATGATTCTCTGGTTTTCTCCTTTGCTGATAGGAAGTGCTTGGACCTTCCTCATCAATTCTTCTCCTTGGATCTTCTTCTTTCCTTTCCTTCTCCATTTGATTGACCTCATTGGAGAGATCTTGCATGGATCTAAAGAGAGGACTAGCAAAACTACAACCCACCTTCATGATAGATCTCATCTATCTTCTTCTTCTTTTGATGCAAAAGATGAAGTGTCCACATGCTGAGCCAAAGATCATGCTCTGATACCACTGTAATATCCCAAAAGGGAGAATGCAGTAATATTGAAATACAATATAAGAACTGCAACAAAGTAAACAATAAATCTATATACACATCATAATGCACATAAATAGCTGAGCCATTTTATTATATTAGAGGTGAAAAAGCAAGTATAACGGTGCTCAAAATATGAGACACTCAAGCCACAAGGGTGGCCTAGAATGACCCTGCAATTATTTCCCAAGAGGGACGGTGTAACCTCTAATTTACTGGAAGTTAAACTGCGTTGTCCCCGCTGCAACTATTGGGACTACAACTGCCTAAAATATAGAAAGTTGGATCTAGGCTGAATGGGAGCTCCGATGATGCTGAAATTGTAGATTTGGGCTCAATGATGGGTTCCCAAGATAACCCAGGAAGGATTTCTTAGATCTGTAGGTCTAAGAAAACCACCCTCTTAGGGCCTCACATAAATGCTACTGTGAAATGCAGATCTAAAGCTAGATCTGATGATATGATGGTTGCAATAATGCACAATCAGATATATTCAAGAAGGGTTGATCCCTTCACTATATCCTTGGGCTAAAAGCTTAAGATCTATCTCCTCCAATCTCTTCTACTGAAAATAGCCACTGAATGAACAACAACTTCAGAAAACTACATTGTCAGAGAGAGAGGCTCATTTGCCTACTGCTAGATGTGTCAAATCAGCTCCTGAGTTATGGAAACAATAGATCCAATGTGAGGAGATGATCCCTCATAGGATTTACAGCTGAAATACTGGAAACTTCCTTCCTCCAATAGATATATAGGATTGGACTGCGCAATCCTTGAAGGAACTGCTGCTACATGGAGGTAAAACCCAATGGCTTGAATTCCTAATGTAGATCTGCTACTCCTGAAAGGCTGGATCTGAAGAAAAAAATATTAGGATGAATCCTCCACTAGTTTCCTAGCTGAATGCTAGAAGAAACCTCCTGATGATGGCATCAATGACTGATAAGGAATGAATAACAATCCTCTTCCAAGAACTACTTAATGGAAAGAGGTGGGATTCTAGCTCGGGAACACCCTATGCTAAACAACACCGCAAACTCTGCAAAACATCCCAAGCCTGCATAGAAATGTCCTAAGACAAATCTAGATCTAAACAGATCAAGAAATGAATAATTGAAATCATGTCTTCCATGGTGCCTTAACCTTCATTATATGCATGAGCTTTCCATAGCCTAGGCCCACTCTAAAATTGTGTTGTACATGTGGACAAAGTCTCTATGTTTTACTGCGCTATTGCTTCATGTCCTCCATCATGTTCACATGGGGTGATCACCCTCTCCATAATATGTGTATTAAATGCATCACTTACTCCACTATCTTATCATAAGTGCTTCTTGATCTTCTTTGGATGCACTCACTAGTACATATGGTGAAAATTCTGAGACTTTAGTACTGACACTTTTGAAGTATTTTCAAAAATTTCTCCAATTTTTCTCATTTTTTTTAATCCCGCCAACAAGCGCCACTCTAGCAACGTTTTTGGAGTATCATCAGAACAACGACATTTAGGAAAATCATCAGAATATCGACGTTAAATGACAAACCGTCAGAAAACAGACGTTATGGAACAAACTGTCATTATTGTGAAATTTAGGAGACCTTCGTAGATCTTGCGACGTTTAGGGATACCGTTGGTCTTGCGATGTTGAGGGAAAAACCATCGAAATACCGACATTTAGGAGTCATACATTGGTCTTGTGACGTTTAGGAGACGGCCGTTGGTCTTGCGACGTTTAGGAATTTCGTCGGTATTGCGACGTTGAGGGCACAAACGTCGGTCTTATGATGTTTAGGGAAAATACTTGGAAATTTAGTTTGGTGGCTACTCTATCTTAATCGACCTATTCAATTTTTTTCCCGCTACGCTTGTTCGCTAAGTTTTATTGTTCAAGGATCAACAACTATTTCTTGAGAGGCTTTGAAGGAGATGGAAGCCAAGTATGTTAGATTTGTGAGGCATGACATGTATGGTACAATGGGAAAGGGTCTGCTACCTTTGAAGGAGAAGGTTATTCTGCTAATTGCATTGATCACCCTGCTTCCCATCATATTGGTATTGGGGTTCATCATTCTGCTCACATATTATATCATTTTTAAACTCTGCACCATCTTCTTTGCTCCCAACAGGGAAGATGATCAGGAGGATTATGTTCACATGTCAGAAATCAGGAGGGCTATTATAGTTGCATCTGGGCGTTTTCTTTCCAGGGCTCTGCTTTTTACCCTAGGTTTTTATTGGATTACAGATACCAGAAGAATACCCGATCCTACCCTTCATTCCCAAGATGGCCTCTGTGTGAAGCGGGTGCAAGAGAATGAAGGTGACACTGTGGAGAGCTCATATCAACCGAGGGAAATTATCTAAAACCACATTTCTATTTGGATATTTTATATCACATGTCAGCTTCATTTCCCAGTTTTGTTACAAAGTGGCTAGAATTCCCCTTCTGGGCCTTATGAGCAAGTGCTTAGGTTGTGTGTATGTTCAATGAGAATCAAAATATTATGAATTCAAAGGTGTTTTAGGTGTAATGTAATATCCCAAAATAGGGAAAATAAGAAGTATTGGGAATATCTTAAAATATTCCAAAAATGGACTGCTCAGCAATGCATTCATAGAAAAACACATTTCCAGAAATATGTGCCATAGAAATGAAATTAATCACCTGGATCCATTAGATATATTTATATAGCATCTAATTCCAAGAGGATATCAGAAAGAAATGAAACTAGGTGGGGTAAACAGACCTCCCACACTAGTGTACCTGAAAATGACCAAAAACCCCAGACACTGTTACTCAGAAATTCTGCATAAAAGGAACAGCACAATTTTAAGAGGGTTTCACTCATAAATTAAGAATAAAAATATATCTACTCATATATTGGACAATCATTCTCATAAACTTAGATCTAGTCTCCTCATTACAATTACAAGAAAACCTGGAAAGGGTTTCTTGTCATACACTCTGAATACAAATGTGATCTTCAGAAAATTACTGAATAATCACCTCAAAATTGAAGCATAAGAGTGTATAAGGCTGAAATATTTCTTATCTGATGTAGATCCCTCGAGGTCTTTCTCCCATGAAAGGATAAACCTCTCAATCACAAGAGAACACTACAATAGAGCCACTAGACCATCCATTGACGCTGCCTCCAAAAATAATGCATTCCCTAGCTGGAAAAACGTTGGGAATGTTAGGGAAATGTGTGTTCTTCTACCACAGATCTGAAATGAGCTCTAAACCTCTCCAAACTGATCTCTCAAGTGAATGAAACCTTCCTCCAATGAGAAACTAGCTCAGAAAAGCGAGGTTCCAATCCCTTCCACTGCTGCACCCTGCAACACTGCACAATAACCTATAGAAACTATGCTAATGAAGTGGGATCAAGCTTGGCCTGAAAACCTGATATGGAAAATGAATGCAAACTCTTCTGATAGGCTCCTCAAGGAAAGAGGTGGGATTCCCGCGTGGGAACACCCGGTGCTAAACATCACAACAACCCTGCTAAACAACAAGAGGAAGCAAAAGTCTGAGCAGACAAGAATAATAATCTAAAACATTAAGAATAATGTTGCCATCCTCTTCCTTAAATAAAACATTAGTTTTCTTGCCCTTGGCCCCACTCAATTAGGTCATCTCCATCAAAATATTCATCTCCCCCCAAAACTGTGTTATTCCTTCTTTGATTCCTGCTCCTCCACAACTACGTGGTTGACTTAGTCAAAGTGGAATGAACCAACCTGATATTATCCCTATTCACAAATGGAGGTTTTTTATTAAGCTATAAAGAGTGTCTCCTTTCACACTTGGAGTGATTTTATTCCTCCTTAGGAGACTTATGGGCTTTTCTACCCATTTATTCACTGGTTAGAGATGTTGCTAACTCAAATGTTCCATTTAGCTTTGAGGCTAAAATTTGGGAACATTACAATCCTCCCCTAAAAAATCTTTGCTTGTTCTCAAGAAAATGTATAGGGAGAGAAAAATTTCTCCCCTCCTCCTCTTGTGGCTTCCCATCAATGGCCTCCATCACAGCATCAAGATAATCTGTAATGAAACTGCCATCTAATGTTTCCTCCCAAGTGTGCAAAACCAAATGGTCTGCATCAATCATAGGTGGAGAGTGTGAATGGAAACCTGCTTGCTATCCCATGGCCTCCACAAAGTAGGAGTGATGACCAACATGGTGAGTCAGTGCCTCCCTGACCCATTCTATCATCCAAAGGAAATGAGCCATCCTAGGTAGCTCATCAAAAGAATCATTAACCCCGGTTTTATACAATGTTTTGGGGTTGCATGGAGAGATTGGATTCTTCCATCCAAATGGTTTCTCTCTCCATTTATGGTAAACATGGGGCTGCCTCTCTCCTTGGGCTAAAATAACATGGCCTTCAAGAATGGCCCAAGCTCCCCCATCAAACAATTCAGCCATGAAGTGCCTCCTCAATTTCTTCAAGTGGTTCCTCCCACAAGAAGGGAAAAAGTGTGATGTGGAAATCATGGTTTGACCGTGGTTTCTCCTGAAATGTACAACATGTAAAGTGGGGAGAATCATGCTCCCAATGGGCATCTCCAATACCTCCAACACTCTCCAAACAACGCTCCCCATGAATATAAAAATATCAGCAATAAATGGAAGCAAAATGCAATAAAAATAAGCTGCCATATGACAACTAGAGAGTGGTCCATGGTCCCACCAATGGAACCAGAGCAGTGCATCCTTGGCCTGCATCAAAACATAGATTAACAAGTGCATACCCAGCCACTTTTTTTCTGCCATAATCATCTCATAAGATGGAGACATGAAGATACAATGTGGTGTCAATGGTGCACACCAAGAGTCATGTGGCTTCCCCCACAATCCACCTATAAGGTAGCCAAAATCAATGCTACAAGTAGCTGCAAGTACATCATCATATAATATGCAAGAAGAGATAATTCTTCTTGATACATCAGGCTGCTCAAACAAGGAAAATATGTATGATATAGAATGTGAAATTATACCTCCCCCATCATGTACTTGAGATCTTGAGCTGAAATGGCTCAACTCAAATCTTTCCCTCATATCCAATGAGTATGGAAGTGGCTATGACCTCCTATCTATCACCATCCGGGCTATGCATCTCTCTATATGCTGAAGTATGTCATGCTGGATGCCCTCCCAAGTGAACTCCTCTGCCAAAGAGATGTATGCATCATAATACATGGAAAGGAAGTCCTTATGTGCTGCAAGTAGCAACTTCTCCTTGAGACTAGAAGATCTAGTCAAGAAGACTCTACCATGTGAATAGATGACCATATCATCCACCATATACTCATCATATCTATCCGGTTCATCAAGAATCATGCATGCACCAAGATCCTTGGAGTACTCTACTAAAAGCTGAGATCTCTAATAAGGATCGATCCTCCTAAGAGATAGTGCTAGTGATTTGGCATGTGAAGCTCTCCTCATGCTACTGCCTGCTACTTTGACATCCCCTATGTCAAATTTCTCCTCCAAACCATTCACCTCTCCAAAATCCAAGGGTGGTGAATCCAAAGGCAAGATGTCTTTCACCAATGCTAGATCTGGTGGCCTCCCAGGTGGAATGCCTCCATGTAGTCAGACATCAATGTCAAGAGTGGATTGTACATATGGTTGGGCAACCTTGCCCTTGCCTTCACAGCGCAATACAGTTTTCCTCTTCCTTGCATTAGTTTTCTGAAATAGGGGAGGGTGTGTGCCTCTCATCAATTGATGCTTCTTTTCCTTCCTACCTCCTCCTTCCATCTGAAATACTTCACAATCATGATGCTCACTGATTGTGCTTGGAACTCCATGTATGAGATCCTGGGGAACTTCTTGCAAGGATACAAAAATCCCTCCTGCTGGAGCATGTGCTCCTCCTCCCTTTGCATGAGGTACTATATGTGCTCTAGATGTGACAGCATTGTTGCCCTCATCTTCATCAATGTGTATGGGCAACATCTCAACAATTGGATCCTCTTGTGAAAAATAGATCCCCATGCCCTCTTGTTTAGGAAAATGAACTAGAGGTCTTGCCTCTAACAATGTGTAATGGAAGATGTCAGCTTCTCCCATTGTTTTCTGAAGTGGAGTCTCGTCCATCACATGCAAGGTTTTTGTGCTCTCAATTTTTTCTTGATCATGTGTCTCGGGAAGTTTCCCATCAAACCTTCCCATCAATGTTTCAATGAATCTTGCATAAGAGGGAGTGTTTGCATTTTTTAAAGAACAAGAATCAAAAAAATCCACCATGCATGGGCCTTACCTGCGAAGTACGGCTGCCGGTGTGATGGCTTCATCTTCGAAATGTGGTGGTATTCCTAGTATTACGCAAGGTCTAGCTCCTTCACCCAAGCTCCAGCTGAACATGTAGGTGAGCCTTCAAAAGTAGATAGAAGAAATCTATCTGCATCCTGCTGCTTGCTCTCCTCCACTTGGATCTTGCAAAAACCCTACAAATTACTATGATCTCTAAACCTCTCAGTTTGAGATTCATACTCCTACAATAAATCACTAATAGTCCTTCTCTTGGGCATTCTTCCTCCTTTCATCCATCTCAAGATAGATCTAGGCACTTGACTGCGTTGTGCATCATGGTGTGCAGCTGCATGCTCACACTCACCATGTGCAAACCTAGATTCAACTCTAGATCCAAACTCCTTTCGATATCCCATCTCCATTCTCATTTTCCTCAGCTCTCCCAGATAACTGTGTATATTACATCCCATACATTGTACAAGAGAAAGCATCAGACTATACAGGAAAAATCCTCAGAAATGAGGTGCTACAACCGCAAGAAAACTCTACATAAACCTGACAGCGTTATTTTGATGGGCTGGAGTAGCAGTTTATTAATACTTAGATCTAGAGCATATCTGTACATGAAAAGATAGATCTCATTCAGACCTGTGTACAAGAAAATATCATCTATACATTCCCCTTGGGGTTTTGTTCAAAACATGAAGCACGGAGAGTAGATCTGAGATCTAGAGTTGTAGATCTATAGAAATATTCAGAACTTCCTAAATATTTTGTAAACTTCTCCTGTTTTACATAAGCTTCATCTTAGACTCAAATATTGGAGTCTTTTCAAACCCTAAACCACTTCATTATTTCAGCCCTTTCACATGTAGAACCTCCATCTAGAACTGCGTTGTGCCTTAAGGAGGTTCAATGCATCTAGACTGCACTGTAGATATGGTCATGGTTGACTTGGTCAAGTGATCAACCTCTTTCACACTCAAGTGTGTTTTATAAAATGGTCCAGATTTAGCCATGTTCACATTGGGAATTGATTTATTTTGTTATTTTCAAGAGTTTTGCATGTCCTCCTTTACATTTTATTCATCAACATGAAATGAAAAATAGAATATTCCCATTAGCTTGGGCTAATTAGGAATACTACAGTGATCCCCTCCAAGATGTTTCTTGTCCTCAAGCAACTAATAAGATGAGTGCTGCAAAATCTCCCCTTCTTCTCTTATGGCCCCCTCAACCAATAGTCTCCACCATTGCTTCAAATGTTCTTCAATAGTTTGGTCTTCCAATGGTCCCTCCCCAATGTGCAAGCTAGCCTTTGGTGAATAATCCCAATGGCTCCTATCATGAAGAAATGGAAGATCTATGTGGAAACCTTCTTGCTGATCCATGGCCCCCTCAAGATAGAGGTGATGACAATCATGGGGAATTTCATCATCCATGAAAGACTCCCATCTCCATGCTATCATCCAAATGAAGTGGATCACCCTCTAGCATGGAAATCCATAGAATAACTCCTCCCCAATATATATGAGAGGCATGCCCCAAAAAGACATATGGCTCACCCTACAAAGAAACAAGTGGTCTACCATAGTGGCCATATAATATCTCATGCTCCCATTGAAGCATGCAGTGCAAAAAGTGTGGGAAACTCCTTTTCCCAAGGACACATTCAGCATATGTGTCTCCCTTCCAACCATTCCCCCAACAAAGATAAGAACATCTTCAACATATGGGATCATAATCAAGGTCATGCTAGCTGCCATATGTAATAAAGGAGGAGGACAATGGTCCCTCATGTGCAACCAGCGCAGTTTTACTCCTAATTGCCATAGGATATGATATGACAAGTGTTTTCTCCAACCCTTTTTTGCTACCTCATCCTTCTTGCATGTTTGGAGAAGGTGTATTATGGGTGTTGTTAATGAATCACACCATGAAGAGTATATCATATCTCCAAGATCTCCTAAGGAATGGCCAACATCACCGTTGTTCATGGCCCAAAGTGGCTCATGAAGCCCATAAGAAAAGGTGCCCCCTCTTGAAGCCAAGACCTGAACATGAGTGTTAATAAAATACAAGTATATATAAATACATCATGAGGTTCAAAAATACAATGTTTATCATACACTTTTTTCAAATCAGCAAGGTAGCTCATGGATAAGCCCCCTCTCACACTCAATGAATAAGGAGGTGGTAATGATAACTCTTCCCAAGATCTATGTTCCTCCTCAACCAAAAAATGATCCATGCACTTCCTCATGTGAGATTGCACATCCTCCTTGAAGTCCTCCCACATGAATCCATCTAAGATAGTATGATATGCTCTAATGAAACTAGTGGGTTTTGAAAGCAGGATCCCATAGGCTACATTAAGTAGTTTCTCCTTAAGCTTGGAGTCTCTAGCCAAATAAATCTGATCATGGACATAAATGACTCCCTCAACTACCTTATACCTCCTATCTGTCATTTTCTCATCAAGAACCTTACATGTGAAAAGGTCCTTGGAGTATTCCATCAAAATTTGGGAATCCCAATTTGGATCTAGGCTCCCCAACAATGACAACGTTGTAGAAATCTGGAATGCAGCCCCTGTCACAACATGGATCTCCTCCTTGACATTCTTGATGTCAAAGTCACATGTTGGAGTACTATCAACTCCATTTTTCTGCCCCCTTTGGAGCTGATCTTGCTCAAGACAAGATTGAAGTATATGGAAGTCAACCTCCCCTTGGAAAGTCCTTGTCTTCTAAAACTTCCTCAATGTAGCCCATGCATGTAAGAGTGTTGACATTCTCTTGTCATGTTCAAAAGTCTCCTTTGTGAATGAAAATATCATTGGCTGCCCCAAAGACATGGATTTGCCATATGAAATCATGTCCATGCCATCATAGACTTTTGAATCCTCCCTTTTCAACACAAATAGTTGAGAGGGAGATAGCAATGTCCAATTTAGAAAATTACCGATCTCTCTTTTTAATCCATGAAAGATTCTCTGCGCTATGCTAGTTTCTCCCAAAGTTCCCTCCTTAGCCAAGTAAGCATATGCTGCCCATAGTTGAGAGAACACTTTAGTTTTCCTCTCATCAAGAGGTCTTCCCAGTGGAATGCCTCCATGTAAAGAGACATCAAGCCATAGAGCAAGATACATACATGTATGGACTAACTTGTCCTTACCTTCATTGCATATATCCTCATGCCTTCTTTGTGCAGCAAACCTTTGAAATAGAGAGGAGGATATTCTCCTCATCAAGTGATGCTTACCCTCCTCTGGTCCTTCTTCTATCTCCAAGATCTCATCATTTGATGGTAATGGCACAGGCTGCACATGGGTTGTGCCACAATCTCCATATGTGGGATTCTCTGAAACTTCTTACAAGAGTGCAAGAGTTCCTCTCCTTGGAGCCATTGCCCCTTCTTCCTCTCCATGAGGATCTAGATGTGCACTTGTCTTGACTGCGCTGACAGCCTCAGCCTCCTCTTCCTTGATCTTACAAGACCCTTGGAAGTTCAAATGATTTTCTCCCTTTGGCACACCTCCTCCCTTCCTCTTCATGAAGAAGTTGCTGATAGAACGTTGTGGATTTGGTGATATGGCTGAGTGCACATATCCATGAGATGAGGACTTACAACTTTCCTCATGTACAGATCTTGTAGATCTTGTTGAGGGATCTTCCTGCTCTTCCCTCCTCATTTCTTTGATGTCTTTTCTGATACCTTGTAGAGCTTGAGATAGAATTTTTGTGAACCTATTTTCTCTAGACAACAAGGTTTTGCCCTGTTTTCTCTTGCAGATCTCCTCCCCCCCCATGAGAAGACTCCATAATGCTTGAAGCTCACAGGCTGAGCCAAGGAAAGTTGCTTTGATACCATTGTATTATCCCAAAATGGGAACTGTCAGCAAGGCATGACTGGAAAACGCATTTTCCAGGAATGGATGTTACAGGATTTGAAACTAGCACCTAGATTGCTTAGATCTGAGCATATAAGTCCTAAATCCAAGAGGATATCAAAAACAAATCCTTCTAGGTGGGTTAAACACTTAGATCTAGAGCAGATCTATACATAAAAAGATAGATCTAATTCAGATATGTGTACAAGAAAATCTCATCTATACATTCCCCTTGGGGTTTTGTGCAAAAAATGAAGCACAGAGAGTAGATATGAGATCTAGAGTTGCATATCTGAAGAAATATTCAGAACTTTCTAAATATTTTGTAAACTTCTCCCGTATTACATAAGCTTCATCTTAGACTCCAATAAAGAACTGCATTTTGCACCATGGTGTGTAGCTGCATGATCACACTCACCATGTGAAACCTTAGCTTCAGCTCTAGATCCAAACTTCTCTTGAGATCCCATCTCCATTCTCATTTTCTTCATCTCTCCCTGAAAGCTATGCATAGATTTTGGAAGAAGCTTTGTAAGCATGTCTTCCTTTCTCCCTTCACATAATGGAGCCTTCTCTTTTCTGTCCATCTCTCTTGAAAGTATAATGGCCTGAGATCCACAGGCTGAGCCAAAATTGAAGCTTTGATACCACTGTAATATCCCAAAATAGGGAAAATAAGCAGTATTGGTAATATCTTAAAATATTCCAAAAATGGACTACTCAGCAATGCATTCATAGAAAAACTCATTTCCAGAAATATGTGCCATAGAAATGAAATTCATCACTTGGATCCATTAGATATATCTATATATCATCTACATCCAACAGGATATTAGAAAGAAATGAAAATAGGTGGGGTAAACAGACCTCCCACACTAGTGTAGCTGAAAATGACCAAAAACCCCAGACACTACTACTCAGAAATTATGCATAAAAGGAACAGTGCAGTTTTAAAAGGGTTCCACTCAAAAATTAAGGATACAAATAGATCTACTCATATATTTGACAATCATGCTCATAAAATGAGATCTAGTCTCCTCATTACAATTACAAGAAAACCCGGAAAGGGTTTCTTCTCATACACTCTAAATACAAATGTGATCTTCAGAAAATTACTGAATAATCGCCACAAAACTAAAGAATAAGAGTGTAGAAGGCTGAAATATGTATGATCTGATGTAGATCCCTCAAGGGCTTCCTCCTATGAAAGGATAACCTCTCAATCACAAGAAAACACTGCAACGGAGCCACTAGACCATCCACTGAAGCTGCCTCCAAAAATAACACATTAATTAGATGGAACAGTGCTGGGAATGTTATGGAAATGTGTGCTCTTCTACCGCATATCTGAAATGAGCTCTAAAACTCTCCAAACAGATCTCTCAAGTGAAGGAAACCTTCCTCCAATGAGAAACTAGCTCAAAAAAGCGGGGTTCCAATCCCTTCCACTGTTGCACCTTGCAACACTATACAATAACCTGCAAAAACTGCGCTGATGAAGTGGGATGAAGCTTGGCCTGAAAAAATAATGTGGAAAATGAATGAAAACTCTTTCAAGAGGCTCCTCAAGGAAAGAGGTGGGATTCCCGCTCGGGAGCACTTGGTGCTAAACAACACAGCAACCCTGCTAAACAGCAAGAGGAAGAAAAAGTATGAGCATACAAGAATAATAATCTAAAACATGAAGAATAATGTTGCCATCCTCTTCCTTAAATAAAACATGAGTTTTCTTGCCCTTGGCCCCACTCACTTAGGTCATCTCCATCAAAATATTCATCTCCCCCCAAAACTGCGTTATTCCTTCTTTGATTCCTACTCCTCCACAACTACGTTGTTGACTTAGTCAAAGTGGATTGAACCAACCTGATATTATCCCTGTTCACACATGGAGGTTTTTTATTAAGCTGTAAAGAGTGTCTCCTTTCACACTTGGAGTGTTTTTATTCCTCCTTAGGAGACTTATGGACTTTTCTATCCATTTATTCACCAGTTAGAGATGCTGCTAACTCTAATGTTCCATTTAGCTTTGAGGCTAAAATTTGGGAACATTACATGTAGTGACTAAAAGGCTTCAAGAAACTCATCATAGTAAGCTTGCTCCAATGATGATGCTTTTTCCAGAAGGAACAACTACAAATGGAGACTTCCTTCTTCCCTTTAAGACTGGGGCATTTTTAGCCAGGACTCCAGTGCTTCTGGTGATCTTAAGATACCCATATCAATGCTTTAGTCCAACATGGGATACTATATCTGGAGTGCGCCATGTAGTCTTGCTACTGTGCCAATTTGTAAATTATTTGGAAGTAACTCAGTTTCCAATCTATTGTCCATCAGAGAAAGAAAAAAATGATTCTAAATTGTATGCTAACAATGTCCGTAAGTTGATGGCACTTGAGGGTAACCTTACAATGTCAGACATTAGACTACCTAAAAAACAGATTTATCATGCTGCTCTGCATAGTCGCTTTCGAGATAATAAATTTGTGGTTGAAGGTTAATTTCTTCCTTTTTATGTGGCTTCAGATTGACTTCGAGAAGAAAGAGAATGGCTGATCTTTGATTTGTTGGCATTTGATACAGAAATCATAATCATTATGTAGAACAATGTAGATGTATCTAATTTTTTCATACATTTATGTTGCCTTAGATCTTGGAACGGTATATTTATTCCCCGTTTCGCAACATACATGGTCAGAAGACTTTGTAGCATTATTTAATTTTTATACTGGAGTTTTTCATGTGAAAATACTCCAGGAAGTCTGAAAATTCTCCAGGAATCGATAATATTGATACATGTTTGATAATATTTAGTGGGGAACTCTAAAAAAATAGACCAAGTTGTCACTGGGTTCATGGCCTTTCTCCTCTCATTCAACTATAATCATACCATTAATGTTAGAGTTCTTTATTACCATAGTTATTATATTGTGGGTTTCCATCCAACTTACTGGAATTGCACACATGAATTTTGTTCATGGAGATCCAATTTAAAATTCCCTCGTTTACCGTTGATGTGAGCACACACTATTTTGTGGGTCCTCGGTAGTTGCTACTGTTACTGGGCCTTTGTCTTTATGGCACCATTGGAAATTCCTCCTTCTGATGCTAATTAACTCACACATACTCAAAACTTCTATTGCAAGAATTCATGGGAGCAAGAGGTCTATGGATTTCTTGGCCTCGTGATTATATTTTAATCTTGCTAACAAAGACTCATGCCATGTTCCCTCTGCCATTAGAGAAGAGGCATTCCTTGTGAAGACCGACAAAATGCAGAGAACAAATATTCTAGAGATCGGTTTACAGGTAAGGGATTTGCAATGCATTTGTTGATATCTATGTGTTTGCACGTTAAGTCAGTTATTTATAAGAAGTAATATGGCATTGGTTAAGTAGTAAACTTCTTTTTGAGTTTTTTTTTTTTAGATTCATCAACTAGAATGTTTTTCGAACTGATATGAAAAATATTTCAATATGATGGATCCAGAAGAAGAAGCTCAAATCATTTCAAATCACAGAAGGCTCAATTCTGAAATTCTTTAAATGATGCGAATGAAAATGCTCACAGGTCCAAATGGGTCAAATGTGGGCTATTTTATTTTTATGGTGTTGTTTTCTGCTTGTCTTGTTCAATTCCCCTTCTGCTTTCTGCAACTCAATGATGAGGAAGATAGGACCTCCTAATAATGGATTCTAGGCTTCAACATAAACTAGTGTGCTTCCATGTGGCAAATCTAAATTTTATTTCAAGTTTACTTTGGATGGTTATGATTCTAGTCTTGATAAGTTTCCTAGTGAAGATGAGGATAATGTAAAATTCTTAGAGCTTACTATGAGTCTTACATGGTAGTTATTGAATTTTTTTTTTTTTAATTTAATAAACTAACAATTGTATGCAAATATCAAGAAAATATCTTGCATATTTATGATGAAAAGGAAAAGAACCTCAAGGAAGAGATTGTCAATTTGATGACCTAGTTGGAAAAATATAAAATAATTCAAGACATTATGAGAAGTTATAAAAATAACAAGTAGGTCGTGTTATTCAACTTGAAGGTGAAGTTGTCACAATAAGAAAGCAATTGGAATAAAAACACAAGTAGATGAAGTAAGAGAAGAGCATCATAGCCTTGGATAGTTTTCTTGAAAACCAAATATCTCCTTTGGATAGATCTGGTCTTGGTTTTCAAAATGGAGAGTCCATATTTCATGCAGGTAGGTCATGTGGAGTGTTATACATGTCACAAATTTGGCCATATGGAAAGATACTACATGCTCCCTAATTCTTCAAGGAAAATCCAACAAGAGTAGCAGATTTAAAGAAGACCTAACAGAAAACTAGAGAAAGAAGAAAAGAACCATCCAAAGACCATGTGGAGGAAGAAAGAGAAGCAACCCATGAAGTAAAGAGATTAGTCCCATTTTCAGTCCTTGGTTACCTCATGCATATTCATAGAGGACTGTGAAATTTCAAGAGAGCTGCATGGTCTCAAGGGAAGCATACTGTAGCATCATTGGTTGGTGGAGATGAGTAGTAGCAGCATGGTATGCTCATGAGCCTCATTGCATATTGAAGTCTACAAGATCCTCTTGCCTATTATAGGTATAGTGATCTTGGGGGTAGCTATGCATGGTATAGAGTTTCATGGCTTGTTTTTAATTTTCACTTTTTTTTCACTCACGTATTTGTAGCCGCCCCATATATCTTTTCATGGGTAGAAAAAATGCATTTTTTCAGTCATATATATGCTCTTGGTATTCACTGACAATTGGTTGAAGAGTTCATGTACATCCATGCATAGATTAATATCATTGATTCAACCATGCATAAAGGAGTTTCATTGATGTAGAATCCATGTAGAGCACTTGTATGTACATTTGAGTAGCCATTTCTATTCATTACCATTTGGATTGGCTAAGTAGATCTTGCAGAAACCATGTATCTTATTGCATATCATTGTTGATCGAGGAGTTATGGTGGATGTCATGTACTTCAATCATATGTATGTATTTGTCAATATTGGCATGATAACTAAGTGGTATTTTTTTATGGCATGTAGTAGAGTGAGTTTGTTGCTTCAACCATGTATGCACTCATGTGTGCAAATATCAACATTGTAATCATTGTTGTTGTTATCATTGGTTGAGTGATCCATGTCTCAGAGAGTGTGATGAGCCTTGGTCATGCATTGCAGAGATTTTTGAACGTGATGTAACAACCACATGTTTTACACTGTGAATCATAATTTTCAGCCATGTACTCTCATATGAGGTCTTGTAATATGTTGGTTCATCATTTGTTTGTTAGCAGATTAGTCCTAGAGTCAAGAGCGAGAGTCATGGGTCATGTCAAGTATGTTTTGATGTGAGTTTTTCTTGAGAGATGATAGTTGTTACAACCACATTTGGGCTTATTGATGTCATGTTTTTTTCGATATGTATGGGATTTTGGTGTTATTGTAACCATGTGCTATCATGTATTTCTTATGGGTCATTGGTTAAGTCATGTGAGTGATGATCATGCATGATAGAGAAGTCATGTTAATTTCAATGATATCTTGGTTGTTTGGAGACATTGTACAGCCATGTTAGATTATTCATATTTCCATTTATTAGGCCTATAAAGCCTTATATCTTCATTTCATATATTTTGGTCCATGTGGAGTAGCCTTTATATGTGACAAGGAGGCATTAAAAACAATAGTGGTAGCATGTACAATAATACGGAGAGATGTTTTACAACTCTATTATATGTTCAAGGGGTGGCTCTTTTGCATTCAACACCTTTTCAAACATCTTGTTGCCAATTACACCTGACACTGAAATGTTATTACCAATACTATTTGATTTGCTAGATTGTACACTGGACTGGTCACTGTTTTGGCTATCATTTGAAATTATTCCTCTTGTGACACTTGGAGAGCATGACTGTCTTCTTGGCCTGCTACCTGCAATGGGTGCCTCATTAACAGATCGTGTAGCACTTGGAGCTCTAGGTATACCTCTCAAAGCTGAAGGAGGTCACTCTGGCATAGTAGTCCTTAAATTTGGAGGTGCATCAAGTGAAAAATTTAAATCTCATAAGTTATACTTCCCAATCCTTTTCCATATTGGCCTAGGTTCATCCACCAACAATGATGTAGATTTTAGGGGACTTATAATAGGCATGTAAGTGGTTTTATCAAAAGGATTAAACTCTAAAGATACATGTTTTTTTGGATACTCCTCATTGTTCATAGAAATTCAGTAGGAAAGGAGATCCAAAGAAATCAAAAATCCATATTTTGGTGATAGAATCCATGACTTCCTCCTTTTAGTCAAAAATTTTCAAGTTATCACATCAAGAGGAGGAGAAATAACATGGCTGCTAAAATTAAAAATTTGGAATCCTCATTGGAAAAAAGGCACTACTTATTGAGAGAATACTTTTCCTAACTTTAACATGCAAATAAAATGGAATGAATACCTTCCTGTAGACAATATTAAAGGCTATTGAAGCAAATAATTCTCCCTGCATGCAAAGCATTGAATTTTGAATCTCTTTTTTCACGTTCACTTCCCATATTCAATACTACACTATTGAAAAGTGAGGCCTAAGTAAATATCAAAAACTCAATTGTTACAAGAGAACACCTATAATCTTTTTATATCTGTGTATATTTCCCTTTTTGAAGCAGAAAGTCATGGAATGCAAAGTTGATATGTAAAGGAAAAGGAGTCCCTCGCAACGCCAAATGTCAATGCATTTGCAAGGGAACTAAGAAAACATAAAACAACTTGGGTAGAAAAATTAAAGATACGTAGACATTGACAGTAATGAAAAATTATACTTCTTTGAGGGAAAAGTTGGCAAGGTCCAGGTATCTTGGAGAATTTCCACGAATAGTCGACCTTGTTTCTAAGTCCATTTTTAGAAAACCTTATAGAAAACACTAGAATAAATACTGAGGATCTAAAATCTATAGTGAAACCTACATAAATGTTTACAATCAAAATAAAAACAAAGTCAAAACTCATGAAAAACTGTATTGTGAATAACAATGTTAATACACTACCAATGACACTATCAAAATTTCAAATGACAGGCAGAACAGTGACCGGTCCAGTGTACAATCTAGCAAATCACATAGCATTGGTAATAACATTTCAGTGTTAGGTGTAATTGGCGGAAAGATGTTTGAAAAGGTGTTGAATGCAAAAGAGCTGCCCCAAAACAATAGGAAGATCAATTATCTGTGAGGTCTATCTCATCTACAACACAAGCTAAATGGCTGGTGAAGCCAGTATTATCTCTAGATAGCACATGCTTTGGAAGGATGCTCTCAAAATAATCTTTGGATATGGCTTTAAGACACATGGTACCATGTTATGCTTGTGTGTTTCTAACTTGGAATTAGATCTTAATTGAGGATTTATGTCTAGCCTTTTGTTTGTATGACAAATTTTAGGATTTATTATTATTTGAAAAATTTGACTGCCCATTGATGATAAATATTTGGATATGGCTTTAAGACACATGGTACGATGTTATGCTTTGGAATTTGAGCTTATTTGAATATTTTTGTCTAGGGTTCTGTTTGTATGACAAATCTCAGATTTTAGCATTATTTGCAAAATTTTATTGCCCATTGATGACGACAATGTTCATTGCTTGAGAGCCTTAGTTTTATGGGAAGATATTGTAGAGCCTTATTTGTATGTATAAGATATTGTAGATTTATGAAAGCCTAGTTCATATATGGTTTTACCTTAAATGAAGAATGCCAACTCATTGATTATTTTGTATGAAATGTCTATTATTTTCTTGGGTTACCCATGAATTATTTTATAGCCCTGGCTACCCTAGAGGAAGCCAAGATGAGCCTTTTGAGTATGTCTTTAAATGGTTCTCTAATCTATCTGAATTTTATCTACACCCAGTTAAAGGTGTCTCCAACATGACTCTTGTTTGGCTTATGTAGATTTCTTACATGAACAGTCATTAAGTTGCTCATTAGAAGTGTACAGAGATACTTAGTAGTAGATATATTTAAGAGTGTTCTTCTGAGCATATCATTGTTTGAACTTTTATCATTAAATATTGAAGCATATAATGACTTCAAAAGTATGATCGGAAAATTTAACAATAGCAGGAACCTGGATCTTTTGACAAACAAAGAAGGGGTGAAAATTCAGTGAATACAAAGGCTACCAAGGTGACAATGAATATAAAGAAGGCCAAGGTGATTTTCATTTCCAAGTAAATCCAGTCAAAATTGAGTTGGATATACATTACATTCAAATTCCTTCAATTGTATTTGGGGATTCATATGGAGATGATATGGGTCAGCTAATTAAAAACTATATATTCATCTAAAAGTACACACCGTTTTCTATGTTTTGATTCATTAGTAGTTGAATTAGTACTGGGATTTAATAGAAGATATTCTGAGATTTACCTGAAGTAACCTTCAGTGCAAATCTGTCAAATTTTTCCACATATCAATTCTTTTAGGCTATTAAAAGTTGAAACTAAGGGTCATCCAGTGAGATGTGAGAAATAAAAACATGGCATAGAAATGATACCATTAAATTTTTTTTTCTTTATTTTCCTTTTTGCATAGTTTCGATAAATTAGGTATAAACAACTGTCATGGCTGCTCTAGAACAATGTGCATGTTTGAAGAGACTCAAATTTCCTCTTTATATATATTCTGATAACTAATGAGATGTCACTACTCGTTTTAGATGCTTGAAGGCCTTTTGATAATTGACGAAAGCTATGAACGAGAACTCGTGATCATCAACAGTCTATATTTGAATATACTTCTTTGTGGCCTTCTTAATATTTTTGCACAGGTTAACTGATCTAACTCCTCCAAGAGGTATAACCACCTATAATATCAAACCCAGTACCATATCAGACTAACATTAGAAAACCCTAAATCATAAAAGCAATAATTAAAAAAACAATCAACTTCACAAACATTAATCTAACATTAATTTAATAATATAGCTTACCCTGTAATAGCTGGAGATAGTCTCTCCTTTAGAAGATGTGAAGGAGAGTCGACGGTCACTGCAGAAGGCTACCTTTTCTATTGATATGAAAAGTAGTTGTGCCACTGGGAAACTACTGGTTGAAAAGTAACAAGTTGAAGTTTTCAAGAGCTTCTCTTTAGCACCAACACTAAAGCTTGACTTGAACGATTTTTGAACTCCACCTTCTATTACTATTTTGGTGCCCAAGCTCAGTTTTCCCCATATTGTCTCATACATGCTTTCCCCAAGCTTCACTAAACATAATATATACAATGATAAAAAAGTATAACCACATGCATTCCAAGAGGAAAATTATTCACCCACTTTTCATATAAGGAAATCCCAGTTTCACTCCTATTGAAAGATTATGAAGACAAAAGCGTTTATAGACTTACTGTGAGCCCAAAAATGCTCAACTAACCCATGAACATTTCTTCCACATCTATTCAAGCTCTCTATGAATGAATCTACGTTAGTTGTTCACAACAAAAACAATAACCCAATGTAGATTATCATCTCAACACTATCCATGTAGGTCTTAACCCTGTACAGAAAAAATCTACTAACGAATCTTAAAATAGAAAATAAATAATAGCGAGAGCATAAAACATAAAACAGATAAAAATAGAGATTTTCCCTTGGATCCCAAATCGGGACGACCAGCTTGATTTTTCATTATATTCCTTTTAGTGTTACAACACATATATATACATGCCGAAGCATACATAAAACCCAACCCATTAACCCTGGATTAGAACATAACCGTAAGTTCCCTTGACCGAATCTACAAAATACCAGGGGCAGAAAACCATCGTACCCCAAAATTATGTGCAAAACCATGCATAAAACCATGGGCAGATCCACCCACCTAAAAATAAGGACCAAAAAAAATTTCCGTGGCGCTGCCCTGACCCCCCCAACGTTGTTCCCAACGCAACGTACAAGGGGGTCTATCGCCCCCCTGTGACCCCCCCGCACGTGATTAGTCATGTAAATAATATAACACATACCCAACATTCTCCCACTTATTTTTTTCTTTCCACAGGGGGCCACAAGAGAGCTGAGTCATTAGCCCAACTTTGCAATACCCATTGTTTCTCTACACCAACAGAACTTCTGAGTGCTCACAGAATTTGTCAGTGCATCTGCAACATTCTTCAAAGTGTCCACCTTTACCAACAACACCCTTTTAGCTTCAACCATATATCTCACAAAGTGTTCTTAGCAGGGTTCTTAGCCAAGAAAATTTCACTTTGGCTATCACAGTCTATCCTTATAGCTTGTTGCACCAACCCCATACTTGAACAAAATCTCTGCAACCAAACTGCTTCCTTGCTTGCATGAGTGGCTGCCATGTATTCTACCTCTGTAGTTGAAAGAGCCACTACAGACTGTCTTTTACTCATCCAAATGACTGCACCTCCAAATAGGCTAAACACATACCCACTTGTAGATCTTCTTTGGTCTAGATCTCCATCCTAGTATGCATCAACAAAACCATGAATGTCCAACAGTCTTTCCAATCCTGGTCTTCCCTGGTAGAACAAGCCATAATCACTAGTGCCACGCAAATATCTAAAAACCCACTTCACTGCTGTCCAATGCTCCTTCCCTGGGTTTTACATAAACCTGCTCAATACTCTCACTGCATGTGCAATGTCTGGTCTAGTACAGACCATTGCATACATCAGGCTACCCACTGCACTTGCATATGGAACATGGGACATATCCTCCTTTTCTTCTTGTGTCTTTGGGACACTATTCAGCAGACAGCTTTGTACCTACAGGAATCATAAAATTCACTGGTTTACTATCCTGCATATTGAACCTCTACAATATAGTCTCGACATACTTCCTTTGGTTTAACTAGAGCTTCCTCTTTTCCAAATCTCTCTTAATTTCCATGCCCAAAATATAGTTTGCAGCACCAATATCCTTCATGTCGAATTTGGAGAACAATTGGGCCTTCAAATATTGGATAATTTCTTTGTCATTTCCAATCAACAACATATCATCCACATACAGGACCAAAAAAATAACACGGTCACCAATTAATTTAAAATAAACACAATCATCCTCCTTGCTTCTGGTGAAGCCAAGTCCCCATATAGAGGTATCAAATTTCTGATACCACATCCTTGGTGATTGTTTTAACCCATATAGAGACTTCTTTAACCTGCATACCATCTCTTTCCTCCCCTTCACCATAAAGCCTTCAGGTTGTTTCTTGTAGATCTCCTCTTCCAGATCCCCGTGAAGAAATGTTGTCTCCACATCCATCTGTTCTACCTCAAAATCAAATGCAACAACAAAAGATAAAAGTAATATAATAGAAGTAACTTTGGCAATAGGAGAAAAAATATCACCAAAATCAATTCCTAGCACCTGGGAATAACCTTTTTCTACCAACCGAGCTTTGTATTTCTCCACCTTGCCTTCTACATTCATCTTCTTCTTAAACACCTATTTTCTCCCAATGGGCTTCCTTCTAGCCAGCAACTCCACCAGATCCCATGCCTCATTTTTATGCAAGGATGCCATTTCATCAACCATGGCCTCCTTCCAGAGTTTTCCATCCTCTGAATCTACTGCCTCACTGGCAGTTCTGGGATCATCATCAGTTATAGTTAAAGAAAAATTTGAATAGAAAGCAGATGGACTATAACTTTATGGTTGTCTTCTTTCCCAAGTTGACCTTCTCACACCGGGAGTTTGTGGCTCTTCTTCTTCTAAGCCTTCTTATGTTGTAGAGTCTGATTCATCCTCCTTTAGCTCGAACTTTATCTTCTCAGGTTCCTTTGGTATGAATTCATGTTTAACAACATATTTCACCTCTCTAAACACCACATCTCGGCTGTACACAACCTTCCTTGTTTATGGGTTCCAAATCTTGTAACCTTTTAAACCATCCTTATACCCAATAAAGATGCACCTTTCAGATTTATTATCCAACTTGCTCCTTTTCTCCTTTGGAACATGTACATATGCATCACATCCAAATACCCTGAGATGTGAAAGAGTGGGTTTCTTACGAGTCCATACCTCATGTGGATTCTTATCCTCCAACGCTGATGAAGGTGATCTGTTAACCAAGTAACATGTAGTCTCCACTGCCTCTGCCCAGAATTCTTGTCCTAACTTGGTACCACTAAGCATGCTTCTTGCCTTTTCCATTAGTGTTCTATTCATTCTTTCTGAAACTCCATTTTGCTTAGGTGTGTATGGAGTAGTCTTATATTGTACTATACCACACTTCTTACAAAAATCTTCAAATTCCTTCTTGCAGAACTCCCCACCATTATCTGTCCTTAGCACCTTTATCTTCTTCTCTCTCTATTTTTCCACCAAAGCCTTAAATTATTTAAATTTGTCAAAGACTTCAGATTTCTTCCTCAAGAAATATATCCATGTATTCCTTTAGAAGTTATCTATGAATGAAACATAGTACACAGACTTACCCAGTGATGGAACTGACACAGGTCCAAACACATCACTGTGCAAAAGCTCTAATATCTTGTTCACCCTCTTAGCACCAGAAGGAAAACTCACCCAATTCTGTTTCCCATATACACAATGTTCACAGAAATTGAAATCTAGAGATCTATTAGACATACATTCTACCATAACATTTCCATGCAGTATATGAAGGCCCTTCTCTCCAATATGTCCAAGCCTTTGATGCCATAGCATGGTCTTTTCTCCAGAGACCACTAGGCTTTCTGCTCCACTTTTGGGAACCACATAACTGTTGCACCAAGAAATAACAGTGCTACCCTAATGCTTGTACAGAGTTCCAATCCAAACTCCCCACATTAATACCAGTGCTCCCCGAACCATCTTACAGGTATCTTTCTCGAACACTATTTTTACACCTGCATCATCCATATTTCTTACAGAAATCAGATTTCTGGCCAATACAGGAATGTGCAGAACACCAGGAAGTGTTCTAATCCTTCCACCTTGTAGCTTAAGCTTGAATTTTCCACGTCTGACTATTTCTGCCTTCCTGTCATCACCTAAGAAGACATCACCACCATCATATTTCTCATACTCATAGAACCACTCCCTATGGGGAGTGAAGTGAAAGCATGCACCTGAATCAATCAACCATGACTCATGATCTACATTTGTATTTGAAGAAGAATAAAAATACACATCCCCACCTTCATCCGAGGTGGTTTTTTCCTCTATAGAAGGAGCATCATCAGATCCCTTTCCTTTCTCAGGAGCTTTAGATCTGCAGTCCTTTTTGTAGTGCCCTTCCTTTTCGCATTTCCAACACACCTTTACAAACTTTCTAGGAGATTTACATCTCCCTCTAGATTTACATCTCCCACTCGAAACCTTATTCTTGTTTCTATTCTGGGGCCTTCTTTATACATATAAGGCATCTCCATTCTGACCCTCCATAGTTATCTGTCTCATTTCCTCCGACAACAAGGCTGAGACAATGTCTTAAAAATTCAAGATAGTTGTATTGCTACCTATTGCAATAACCATATTGTCCCACGAATCTGGTAGATAACACAACAAGTGATGCACTTATCTTCATCTGAGATTTTAATATCAATAGATGACAGCTGACTTACCACAGTATTGAAGGCATCCAGATGCTCTGTCACCGAGTCTCCATCCTTCATCCTTAGGTTATATAGATTTTTTCGTAGGAACAATTTATTCACCAGAGATTTAGATTGGTACAAAGTCCCTAGCTTGTCCCAGAATTTCTTCGCTGTAGCTTCCCTAGATACATTCAACAATATCGAATCTGAGACACACAATAATATTGTGCTCTTTTCCTTCCGATCCACTTTCTTCCAGTCTTCATATGACATTGCCGTTGTTTTAGTACCCATATCTACCATGATCCACTTGTCCTTATCCACCAGTAGATCCTCCATCTTGAGCTTCCACAACTCAAAAATCTGACCATTAAATTTCTCGATCTCTATCTTCCCGCCGCTCGCCATCTTCTTTCACTGCAAGAATCGATCCCACAGATCTCCTACTGAATAGGATCTACCTCAGGCCCAAGCAAAAAACCCCTCAGTAGCAAAGGCATCCCCTTGAAGCTGAAATTGCTCTGATACCCAATGTAGGTTTTAACCCTGTATAGAAATTATCTACTAACGAATCTTAAAACAAAAAATAAACAATAGAGAGAGCATAAAACATAAAACAGATAAACACAGAGATTTTCCCCTGGATCCCAAATCAGGACGACCAGCTTGATTTTTCATTATATTCCTTTTAGTGTTTCAACACTTATATATACATGCCAAAGCATACATAAACCCCAATCCATTAACCTTGGATTAGAACATAACCGTAGTTCCCTTGACTGGATCTACAAAATACTAGGGGCCGAAAAGCATCGTACCCCAAAACCATATGCAAACCCATGCAAAAAAACATGGGCGTATCCGCCCACTGGAAAATAAGGAGCAAACAAAATTTCCAGGGCACTGCCCCCCTCGACGTTGCACCCAACACAATGTACAAGGGGGGCTATCGCCCCCCCTGTGACCCCCCCCCCTGCGTTATTAGTCATGGAAAGAATATAACACATACCCAATAATCCATACCAGTAGAGCTAACACTTATAATTATAACTTCAAATCACAATAAAAAATAATAATTTTTGGAAAAAATGTTAGTACATATAAGTAACATGTATATATACTGCAAAGAAATGTTTGGAATGTGAGCATCTTTGAAGGAAGGAACAAATGGGGATTTACAACTTCCAGAGGGAGTTGAAGGAGGGGTGTGATCACCTTCTAAAATATAAGGGCTTGCCTCCATTGATGGATGATCAGTCCCCACAAGATTCCAGATGTGGGTATCTGTGCTATTTTCTCTCTGCAAATTTACAGTAAGATCACAGGCTCCCCAAGTTCTTGGTGTATCCTCCTTATTCTCATAATGGATGGATATTTCTCCTGGATCTCCCATGATACATGCCGATTTGAAGACATTTTTGTCTGTTGGAATTCCCATTATATGACCACCCATATCAAAAATATTACCTGTTTTATCATCTTTCTCCAATCTAACCTCTAAAATAGCATCATTGTGATTGTTGAACCTGCAAGAATGCTAGAGGTCTGCTTAGCCTCCTCATGAAATCCCATTTCTTGAAATATGTATACGGTTCTCTCTGAAATGTAGGAGAACCAATGAAACCAGAGCGAGAGCACTTTTTTGGATGACCACTAGATTTATGAAACCAGAGTAGCAATCCTCGGTTTTTCACTTGATGCACCTCCAAATTTCAGGACAACTATGCTAGAGTGACCTCCTTTAGCTATGACAGGTAGAGCCTAAGCTCCAAGTGTTGTACGATCTGTTAATGAGGCACCCATTTCAAGTAGCAGGCCAAGAAGACAATCGTACTGTCCAAGTGTCACAAGCGTAAGAATTTCAAATGACAGCCAGAATAGTGATTGGTCAAGTGTATAATCTAGAAAATCACATAGTATTGGTAATAACATTTCAATGTCAGGTGTAATTGGCAGGAAGATGGTTGAAAAGGTGTTGAATGCAAAAGAGTTGCCCCAAAACAACAAGAAGATAAATTATCTGTGACGTCTATCTCATCTACAACACAAGCTAAACGACTAGTGAAGCTAGTATTATCTCCAGATAGCACAGGCTTTGGAAGGATGCTCTCAAAAAATATTTGGATATGGCTTTAAGACACATGGTACTACGTTATTCTTGTGTGTTTCTAACTTGGAATTAGAGCTTAATTGAATATTTGTGTTTAGGCTTTTGTTTGTATGAATGACAAATTTCAGGATTTATTATTATTTGAAAATTTTGACTGCCCATTGATGATAAATATTTGGATATGGATTTAAGACACATGGTACAATGTTATGCTTTGGAATTTGATCTTATTTGAAGATTTGTATCTAGGGTTCTGTTTGTATGAAAAATCTCATATTTTAGCATTATTTGCAAAATTTGACTACCCATTGATGACGGCAATGTGCATTGCTTGAGAGCCTTAGTTGTATGGAGAGATATTATAGAGCCTTAGTTGTATGTATAAGATATTGTAGAGTTGTGAAAGCCTATTTCATATATGGTTTTTTCTTAAATGAATAATGCTAACTCATCGATTATTTTGCATGAAATGTCTATTGTTTTCTTGGGTTACCCATGAATTATTTTATAGCCCTGGCTACCCTAGAGGAAGCCAAGTTGAGCCTTCTGAGTATGTCTTTAAATGGTTCTCTGATCTATCTGAGTTTTATCTACACCAAGTTAAAGGTGTCTCCAACATGACTCTTGTTTGGCTTATGTATATTTCTTACATGAACAGTCATTAAGTTGCTCATTAGAAGTGTACAGAGATACTTAGCAATAGATATATTTAAGAGTGTTCTTCTAAGCGTCTCATTGTTTGATCTTTGTTCATTAAATGTTGAAGCATATAATGACTGTAGAAGTATGATTGGAAAATTTGACTAAATTGTTCTAAACAATAGTAGGAACCTGCAACTTTTGACAAACAAAACAGGGGTGAAAATTCAGTGAATACAAAGGCTGCCAAAGTGACAATGACTACAGAGAAGGCCAAGGTGATTTTCATTTCCAAGTAAATCTAGTCAACATTGGGTTGGATATACATTACATTCAAATTCCTTCAATTGTATTTGGGGATTCATATGGAGATGATATGGGTCAGCTAATTACAAACTATATATTCATCCCAAAGTACACATCCTTTTCTATGTTTCGATTCATTAGTAGTTGAATTAGTACTGGGATTTAATAGAAGACATTATGAGATTTACCTGAAGTAACCTCGGTATTAGATTTACCTTTTGGATTAGACTCTTCAACTATGTGACTAGATGATTTTATTTGTTGTGTGGATGTGGCCTTTATGGGGTGCTTTAGAATAATAGTTTCCTAAATTAGTGGACAGTCTCCACTGGACTTTAATCTCAATGCTCAGGAGTCATGTTCCCCTCTAGGATCCAATCTATTTTTCACATTTTCATATATATTTTTTTCAAAATAAAAGTGTCTTACAATTTTGGGATTTGTGTTTGTCAAAGGAGTTCTACTAAGGAACTGTTCGCAGAACCTACAATCTTCCTGAACCTTATTCGTTTCATATTAAATGGGAATAACATTTTCCTATGGATGTTTTATGTATACTCTTTCATTTATTTTATGATTTCTTGATGCCCAATGTTGCCAAATTGTTTATTATTGATAAAAGGAATTTTATTCAATTATTCTTGTATTATTTATGATTTAATGTTCTTATTAAGGTTCAATTTCCTCATTTAAGTTAGATTTTTATGGCTTTGGTTACCACCATAGAAACAAGTAGGTAATATTGATTTTTTTTTGGAGCCACTAAGGTTTTGAAGGATTTGGTATGCAATTGGTAGAAATTTAATAACCCACAATTTCATTTGTCTCATGGGGAAGAATTAAGTTAAGCCTACACCATTTCCTGACTTGGATTTTAGTTGTCTTCAGTTACAACTAAAACATATTTTTGGAGCTGTAATGTTTTGCACAAAGTAGGAAACTTGTGATGAAAAAGGTTAGTAAATGTAGCTACTACTAATATGCTATTATACTTTTTATCCATTGCACTTATTTGAAAGGCTGGAAACTTACAGCTAAAAATTTGGAAATAGATTGGTAAATTTCTGATACTGCTAAATAGGAGCTACAAAATTTGTCACATTACAAACATAAAAATTCGTAATTTATCTGAATATTTTTAAAAAACACAAGGAAATTTACAATTAATCAAATACACAAATAGTAAGCTAAGAGGATCTCTTCCTTAAGCCAGCATCCAACATATCCACAAAAGAACTGAACCTGTGACTCTTGACAATGTAAGAATGAGTATGATGACATGCTTCCAGCCATGCTATGCTAGAACACACCTTTAGAACACTTAAATATTAAAGTCCTTATTGCACTAAGAGCCATTGTGAGGCACTCTACAGCCCAGTATGACAGCGATGTTATAAAATGTTATGTTAGTTAAATTATTTAGAATTAAATAAAAGTGAAGTGGGCTTAAGCTAGACCCTAATAGTTTGAAATTGAAAATAATCAAATGCAACACATCCTAAGATTCTTAGGCCTATTTAAGAGTTGTCAAATTGGATAGGGTTTATCATTTTAATGGAAGCTGAGAAAGCATAGGATTCTTAGGCATATTTAAGAGTTGTCAAATTGGATAGGGTTTATCACTTTAATGGAAGCTGAGAAATCATTCTGTTTAACCGCTACACAGAACAAGTTGTGAGTTTCCTCTTAATTTGTTGCAAAATCCTGTTATCTCTCCATCATGTGAAGGTAAAATCCTACCTTCAAAAGTTTATAATGAGGAACAAGCCTTCCTTTGATATACATGTTGGGGACTGTGAGTATCCAATAATTTGGTTGTTAAATCCACAATGTAAATTAGAATAAGAATTGTAATTGGCTGTTGTGTTTATTTGGGTGTTTGTTGCTTTAAATGATTATTTAGGGTTTTTGGTTGAAGCCAAATGAAAAATGACTGAGCAATAAGAGTTTCATCTTCCTAGGAGAAAGTGGCATGCCTAGGCCGTTGAATTTTGAAGCAGTTAGCCAGACCATGTCTAATTTTTCTAATAATAAAAGGAAGTTATGTTTATTGGTAAAATATCCATATTTATGTAGCTAAATATTTATTTTATAAAATGTTCATGCTTCCAAGAATAATAAAATTATTTAGATTTAAATCATCTAGCAATCAGGTATAATAACATGCAATTGGGTTTATTGGTAAAATATACAAACATATGTAGCTAAATATCAATTGGCTTAATAACAATATTAGGATTTAAAGGTTCCAGGGTTTAGGAAATAATAATGGGCAATCCACTTTACTACTAAAATACTCAGACTTCTGTAGCTAAATATTGATTGGCTTAAATATGTATGCTTCCAAGAAAAATATCATTCTAGGTTTTCATTACTATTCAAGCTTTAAAGAAAAAATTTCAGAGTTTTGGGTTCGATGCAGATGATTGTTCTATATTTGTATAGGTTTTAAAACTCAAAACAGAGCCCAAGTTTCAATTTGCTAGGGGTTTTATTTATAAATGGTTATCTAGTGCCAGTGGGCCATGGAAAATATTTGTTGTTGTGATTACAAGTTATTTTTTTGAGGACTTGTATGGATGAAGTAGAACCTTTCCAGGTTTCTATTTATTGTATTCGTTTATTGTTCTAAAAAAATTACTAATTTATTGTACTTGCTTTGACTGCAATTTTTTTTTTGAATAGATTTGTTGCAGTGGACAGAGAGAAATATTCACCCGAAAATCATTCCTACTCTCACTTTTATGTCGGGGAAGGAAATGAAAGGGGTGAAAGGTGACATTCTGAATTTGAACTAGGTTCTGCAATGCCTGTGTTTAGGTTACTTCAGTGTTATGAAGGAATATTCTCTTTCCTATTCTGTAATATTTTCGGAGCTTACTCTTTATAGATGGAATTAAAGAGGAATTCATTCACATTCCAAGCATAAATTTGACATTTTTTTCATGATTAATCAAACCTCCAAAGATTTTCTTGAACCTCCATGCCATGATAATGGATGATCTTCCCAATAGAAATGTATCAACAGAAAACTAAGAGTGATTGATGATTTTCACACCACTTAGAGATATCTCTGTTACTATGTTTAGATTTTAGAAATTTAGTAAGTGATTCCTCCATAATGATATAGAATCGGTAATACGACATTAGTTTTTTTTTTTAAATATTTTCTTTCCATAGGAATACTGACGTTTATTTCCATCGGTATTATGACATTAGATTTAAAAAAAAAATGTTTCCGTTGGCAGTCCGACGTCTCCTTCTGTCGTTATTACAACGTTAGGTTTTTAAAAAAAATTATGTCCGTCAGTATTACAACATTACGTTTTTTTTTTAATATTTTCCTTTCGTCAGAAGAGCGACGCTCGAAACATCGACATTGCAATGACCCAAAAAATTTATGTCCGTCAGTATTACGATGTTCTGTTTTTTAAAAATATTTTTATTTCATCATAATAGCGATGCGTTTGCTAACGTCGGAATAGCAACAATCTAGGTAACATCAGAATAGCGATGATCTAGCTAACATCGGAATAGTGACGATCTGGCTAACGTCAGAATAGCGACGATCTTGATAACGCTGGAATAGTGACACTCAGTATGTAATGTCGAAAGAGAAACGACCATCTACAAATGTCGGAGAATCTGTCACTCTTCCGACACTTTATTGAAGTGTCGGAATTGCGACTCTAAGACAAACCACATTTTGCCCCACCTCAAAGCATCGCTCTTGGGATGCCTATGTGTCACAAGAGAGACATTTTGGCCATCAGAAATTGGGCCAAATGTGCTAGTGACTATTATCTTATTTGATTTTATATTTAAGATACTCATGATTTTATATTTAAGATCCATGATCTTATTTGACTGTTTCATCCTCCATAATCTATCTCATAAATGAGACATGATCTCCATTAATGGAGCTGCTCCAATACTCCATGATTTTAGATCTAGATCTAGAATATCGACATACACTCCCTCTCAACTAGGGAGAACTCCATCTACTAGTGCCATCAATAATAGTGTTTCCCTGAAGCTTGTACAGAGTTCCAATCTGAACTCCCCGCATTAACACCAGTACCCCCTGAACCATTTTACAGGTATCTTTCTCGAAAACTGTTTTTACACCTGCATCATCCATCTTGCTTACAGAAATTAGATTTCTGGACAATGTAGGAATGTTCAGAACACCAAGTAGTGTTCTAATCCTTCCACCTTGCAGCTTCAGCTTGACTTTTCCACATCCAACGATTCTAGCCTTCCTATCATCACCTAAGAAGACATCACTGCATCATATTTCTCATACTCACAGAACCACTCCCTATGAGGAGTGAAGTGAAAGGATGCACCCGAGTCAATCAACCATGACTCATGATCTACATGTGTATTTGAAGAAGAAGCCAAATACACATCCCCACCTTCATTCGAGGTGGTTTTTGCCTCTGCAGAAGGAGCATCATCAAATCTCTTTCCTTTCTCAGGAGCTTTAGATCTGCAGTCCTTTTTGTAGTGCCCTTCCTTTCCGCATTTCCAGCACACCTTTACAAACTTTCCAGGAGATTTAGATCTTCCTCTAGATTTAGATCTCCCACTCTAAAAATTATTCTTGTTTCTATTCTGGGACCTTCCTCGTACAAATAAGGCATCTCCATTCTGACCCTCCATATTTCTCCATCTCATTTCCTCTGATAGTAAGGTTGAGACAATGTCATCAAAATTCAAGGTAGTTGTATTGCTACCTATTGCAATAACCAGACTGTCCCACGAGTCTGGTAGAGAACACAAAAAACTGATGCACTTATCTTTATCTAAGATTTTAATATCAATAGATGACAATTGACTTACCATAGTATTGAATGCGTTCAAATGCTCTATCACCGAGTCTCCATCCTTCATCCTCAGGTTATACAACTTTTTCCGCAGGAACAATTTTTTCACCGGAGACTTAGATTGGTACAAAGTCCCTAGCTTGTCCCATAAGGTCTTCACCGTAGCTTCCTCGGATACATTCAACAATATTGAATCTGAGACACACAATCGTATTGTGCTCTTTGCCTTCTGATCCAGCTTCTTCCAGTCTTCATCTGACATTACTGTTGGTTTAGTACCTGGATCTACCGTGATCCACTGATCTTTATCCACTAGCAGATCCTCCATCTTGAGCTTCCACAACTCAAAACTCTGACCATTAAATTTCTCTATCTCTATCTTCCCACCGCTTGCCATCTTCTTTCACTGCAAGAATCGATCCTGTAGATCTCCCACTGAATAGGGTCTACCTTAGGCTCAAGCAAAAAACCCCTCAGCAGCAAAGGCATCCCCTTGAAGCCGAAATTTCTTTGATACCAAAATGTAAGTTTTAACCTTGTACAAAAATTATCTACAAAAAAATCTTTAAAATATAAAATAAACAATAGCGAGAGCATAAAAAATAAAATAGATAAACGCAGAGATTTTCCCCTAGATCCCAAATCGGGATGACCAACATGATTTTTCATTATATTCCTTTTAGTGTTACAACACATATATATACATGCCAAGGCATACATAAACCCTAATCCATTAACCCTAGATTAGAACATAACCGTAGTTCCCTTGATCGGATCTACAAAATACCAAGGGCCGAAAACCATCGTACCCCCAAACCATGTGCAAACCCATGCACAAAACCATGGGCAGATCTTCCCACCAGAAAATAAGGACCCAAAATTTTTTTCGAGGCACTACCTTGTACCCCAACAGGGGGGCTACTGCCCCCCCTGTGACCCCCCTGAACATGATTAGTCGTGGAAAGAATATAACGCAAACCCAACAGCTATACCATATCCCTGATAAAATGGTATCTGATATCAATATGCTTGGATCGATCGTGGAACATGGGATTCTCTGACAAACGAATCCCACTTTGGTTATCACAAAGGATAATGGTGGTATCTAGCACATGCCCGAACAACTCACTGAAGAGCTTTCACAACCAAATAACTTCACAACAGGCCATACTTGCTGTAATGTATTTAGCCTCAACGGTGTTCAAAGCCATCGACTTCTGCTTCCTTCTCATCCAAGATATCGAAGGAGAACCAAGTCTGAAGCAGCATCCAGATGTGCTCTTGTGATCCACCACACTGCCAACCCAATCGGCATCAGTATATCCATGGAGTCTCAAACTTCTGGCAGTGTATCTTAGCCCATGTTTTATTATGCCCTGAATATGTCTCGAGATATTATTGGCACCAACCCAGTAAATGTGATGAGGATCAACAATCTATTGACTCAAAGTGTTCATTGCAAAACATATGTTCGAATAGGAGTTCACTGAGAACATCAATGCCCCTACAAGTTGATGATACTCGGTAGGATTTCCCAGAGTAGGCCCAGCAACATTTCCACACAACTTCTTGAAGTTGAGTTCCATCGGTTTCGACACGGACTTATAGTCCACCATACCAAATCTCTCTAACAACTTCACATTATATTTTCCTTGAGAAAGGAAAATCTTACCAGCTCTCTACCTGACCTCCAAGCCTAGGAAGTAATGCATCAATCCTAGGTCTTTCATCTCAAACTTGGAAGCTAGCTCCCTCTCACACTGATGAATGAGAGGGTCAGCACCTGTGAGGAAGAGATCATCCACATAGAGAACCAGAGTGAGAGGATTTTCTCTATCAACCTTGAAGTAAAGGTTTGCATCGACATTACTTCGAGTGAAGCCTAACTTCATCAAGTAGCTATCTATCCTCTCGTACCAAGCCCTGGGGGCTTGATTCAACCCATAGAAGGATTTCTTCAACCTGCATACATGATTATCTCTAGCCTGGAATTTGAACCCCATAGGTTGCTCCATATACACCTCTTCCTTCATCAAACCATGCAGAAAAGCGATATTCACATCCATATGATGGAGACTCCATCCTTGCATTGCAGCAAGGGAAATAATAGATCGGATGGTGGTATACCGGGCCACAGGTGCAAATAGATCATCATAATCTATGCCTCCCTTATGAGAGAAGCCTAGGGCAACAAATCTTGCCTTGTACTTTACATCACTACCATTAGATCCATGCTTGATCTTGTAGAGCCATTTCGAGGTGACAACAGCTTTGTCCTCTGATCTCGAGGCCACAACCCAGACATCATTCTTCATAATGGATTTGTACTCTTTGTGCATAGCATCCTTCCAAAATTGATGATTTATGGCTTCTTCAAATGATCTAGGCTCAGATTATGCAATAGTACTCACGGCTGCTAGATACCCTTGGCATCTATTCGACTTCTTGCTTTCACAGAATGTCCCCCTTGGGGCAATATTTCTCTCGGCATCATCGAGAGTGTCCCTGAGCCATGAGGGTATTTTATTCATTGAAGGAGGTGGACCAATAGGGTCCTTCAGTCCTTCAAAATCGACCATCATCACATCCTTCAACTCTATTATCTCCCCGTAATTTTAGCAGATTGGTGAGACTAAAACTGCAGAGAGGACATTGGAACCACTTTGGGATTCTAGGATCTAGCCCTCCTGAATCCTGAGAGGGATCTCTCTATAAGTGAAAATATTGATTTATCTTTAAGGTTTTTATGTGTGATATTAGGCTAGTTATTAAGAACAAAGGTTTTTGTTTGGTTTTGGATGGTTGAGCATGATTTTCAATTGAGTGGAAATTCCTAAAATGAAAGAGCTTCAAAGGGGTGAAGGTATAAGCAATCAGAACAAGCTTTGGCTGATAGGATAGATATGACGCTGGTTTTTAGTCCATTGGGCTATGGAGTCATAAAAGGGTTTAATTGTGCAACAATTTCAACAGTGGTCCAAGGGGCAAGTCATCTATATCACAAGATCTTTTAGATTAAATGATGGAATGGAACATTAAAAGTGTTGAAAGGGTGGAAAAATACAATAATTTCAACTAGGATTTATCAGTCTTTCCAAACAAGAAAAGCATTTTAAGTAACTGTTTAAAACCAACAAAAGGACAGGGCTAACCATAAACTTCTTTGGAAGAGCTTGTATTAAAGCTAACTTATCAGACAACCAATCTAGTAATCCACATAATTACTTTTAGAAGGGATGAAAACAGACAAGAAAACAAAGTGTAGCCCAAGATCAGATAAGATACTTTTAAATCTAAACTACTTTCAGCATACTCTTAGGGAAACTTTCAGAATTACCTTTGGAGAAAGAAACTAGAAGACAGGGCAAACCATAAACTTTTCTAGTCAAACTCTACTAAGTATATAATGAAAATATCATTCAAGAACTTCCTTTCAAGCTTTGCACATCAAGACAAGGACAAACCAAAATTCCTTGACAATGTTTACACTTAACTTAAGTCATTCTTAAACACACAATTTGGAGGAAAACATAAAGATAAAGCTTATCAGTCAGAGAAGGGTACTGTAAACAATAAATCCTAACTCTATGCTTGATGTTCTTTATCAGAGAATAAGTGGACAAAATGGCATACATGAAAGGAAAAAAATAACGCAAAAAGAACCACTTCACCAGTGATATACACTAGGATCCCAAGAATCAGCTTGTATATTGATGTCAATCCAGTTACATTCTTCAAGTCCAAAGTTTCAGTACAAAAATCATCTTCTCTTCTCAGCCTAACTTATTTGATCACAAACAAAGCTTCAAGAGCCTCTGAACACTATTTACATGTAGAAAGTTTCGAGCACAAGTATTATATCAAAGTTCAGCAACCAACCCTTTACAATGTGCTCCTCCAGAAGATTTTATAGCGAAATGAGGAGGTGGGATGACAGAAAAGATCTACAAGCTCAATTAATATAGTTTAATGCTTCTTGGCCTTTGAGGGGCTCAATGGAGAAGATTTCAGATATTTTCTCTGTATTAATGGGTTTGTAGTAAGTGTTCAATTTTCTTAGCCAAGTTTGTTGACTTTAGAACTCTTTCTCATCTTTGTAATAACTTGGCTGACAGTTTAAATTAGTTTCTTTGATTCGAAATAACTGTTCAACTATTTTGAGGCGAATATCTTCTGTTCTGGAAATAACTAGGCCTCTTTTGAATGCTTTGAGGCTGCAGGTGGCTTTTGGTAGCTGAGAGGATTCAATTAGCCTCTGATGTGGCAGTGGATGCTTCTCGGACCGATAGATATTTTTGTTTTTCTTTAAACACTGTTAATTTTTTTTAATTATGTGTGTTAGGCTTAATTAGGCCTAATTTCCTGTCTTATGTTCTTCAAACTGTGTTTAATTGAGGGGATTAGGTTTCTAGATAGTCGATTTAGGTCGTAATCCCTCAAAACTGCGTAAACCACATTCAATCCTTCATCTCTGTTGTGACTAAATCCTTTAACACTAATACTCTTTGCTTGATTAAACTTTGTTGTGTCTTGTTGATGTGCAGGCATTACAGCGGTTTTATAATGGCATCAGTGCTCATGAGGGACTGATAAAAAATAATGGGAAAACCCTATAGAATGATCTCTTTGATGAATAATGGCCTGAGGGATTGTCATCCCCGGCTTTCAATTTTCCTTTAAAACAATCGAAAAATAATTAAAACCTGCACAAACAAAGAACAATTAAGAAAATCCTGTGGGGTAAGGCTTAAACTGCTTTGGAGGTTAAGGTTAGATCGTGACCGTTGGATGAAAGCTTCCAACGACGAAGGTTTCTCGCGGGGGTCAAATGGGCGGTGGTTGGATAAATGGTGCAGGAGATTAAGTCCAGGTCGTTGATTTGAAAAGATCAACGGTCGAGATTGATCGTGAAAATACAATGTAGAGGGGGCCGCATTATAGTGAGATGGGAGAAAATGAAAAGGAGAAGGGTGAAAACCTTTGGCAAAGTTAAAAAAGGGTTAAAATGAAATTTGGGGTTTCTGAAAGATTTTGGGCCATCAAATTAGATCAACCACAGAGATCAACGACAGAGATTTACTTACAAAGTCCCTTGGAGGATGGGTGGAGGGTGATGAACTAAAAGGCAAGATTGAACTGGGACCGTTAGATCTCAGAAATCAACGGCAGAGATTTATTACAAGAAAATGAAATGGGAATGGGAATGGTAGTTTCAACTGAAGAAAACGCCAGTTTCACGCGATGAAAAGGAGAGAAGGTGATATTTCCTTTTTGAACGTGATATGATTTTCTAGCCGACACGTGGCTTTTTAAAACCGCCCACATCGCGTAAATTTAAAACATTAACCATCAAACGCGAAATCACACGATATGGGTCCCTGGCCATTGGATGAAGGGTGGGAAGATCCAATGGTGGAGTTTGGAGTGCGATAATACAAGATACGTGGGCAGAAGAAGGTGGGACAAGGTCATGGCGGTTTTAATCTGGACCATCAGATCAGGGAATGGACAGTCAAGATTGATAAATGGGGGCGGTAGGTCCCAAATGAGTTGGGCCTATTGGGTTTAAATATGGACCATTAGATCTTCAATATGAACGGCCCAGATTAAATCTTGGAGCTAATGAAATGGAATATGAGGCAGAGGTCGAGCAGAGATTGGGTCATTGTGGGTCGTTGATCTGCATAGATCAATGGTGAATATTCACCGATAGGACTTTACAAAGCGGGGTTTATGAAAATAACAAAGGGTGTCAAGCTTTGATCTAGACCGTCGGATGAGTGAAATGAACGGCCCAGATCCAATCGGGGGTCACCAATCGGCGAGGGAGAGAGGAAAGGCACAAATTAATTTCTCGAGGCGATTGAACAAGGACCGTTGATCTTAGGATCAGATTGATGGTAGAGATTAGTTTGTAAATGCCAAAGGCGGAAAAAACGGGCTTTGGGAAAGAGCAACGGGGACCGTCGGATCTGAGTATGGTGGAAGAGATCAACAACTAGGAAACCATCACAAGGTTGCCAACTAGAGGAGAACAATAAACTATTCAAATGCAACCAATGAAAAATTCCGATGCGAGATCCCGAAGATCGTTGATTGGTTTAGATCAACGGTTGGTATTTTCCCAACCAATGAACTATCGGGACTTAATAAAAAGTCTATTTTTCATGAAATATGAAGGAAAAGGGTTTTGGAAAGGCTTTTAGCCTTTTAGTGCCCGGTTGCGGGGCTTTTGGAGTTATATGAAAAGACGTAGGAATCGAGGGTTGTAAAGAAGAGGGGCCACTCGCAATCGGGATTTTTAAAATCGAGAGGTAACCAAACACAAAGGAACGCCCGATTGCGATTGCACGATCGTGCCTCAATGCTTGGTCTTTAATGCTGGTTGCATGGTGGGGAAGTGGTTTAGGAGGTTTTTAAAAGAAAAGGGGCCAATCGCATCGGAAATTTTTGAATGCAAAAGGGGAAAAGGAACATAGAATGCCCCAATTGTGATTGCACAATGGGGGTTTAACAGTGGGTCACAGCTCCGGTTTCATGCGAAAAAAGGGAGCAGGGGGCTAAGGCCAAAATGGCTTAAGGCCTTAGCACAAAAAGGCTGTTTTTTATGATTTTTCAAGTATTTCAAAGGATTTTGAAAGCCTCCGATAAGGTAAAAAAGGAGTCTTAAACCTTATCAAAGGGTTTTTATGGAGGGAAGAAGGGAAATGGGGAAAAATAGAGGAATTTTATGAGGAAAAAGGGGATAAAAATGAAGGTGAATAACGAGTGAAGAGAAGGGTAAAATGAAAGGGAAAATGGGGTTTTAGTAGTCTTTTTCTTCAAGAAAACAACAGATTTTTCAGATTTTAAGAGAGAAACAACAGTGAAGATTAATCAAAGGATAAGATATTTTCACAAGACTTCAGGAACTAACAATTTGGAAATAAAATTGTTTCTTGAAGGCTTAAAACATGATTTAGCCACCATTTGATATGACAAATTTTATAGGTGGCTAACAGTGGCTCCTCATGGGGATGGCACCTTCTTGAAGGTGTTAAGAACTTCAGACTTGTATTCTCTGGGTTGATCAATGCCTCATCCATTGGGTTGCAATTTTCTTCACTTTGCTTTCTTTCTTCTACTTTGATAATGTTAGCAGCCATGAAATACAATGGAACTCTATCAAACAAGCTTTATACCTACCCAATCCTAATGATCTAACATTTTTTCTTCTTTTAGAGTGCATTTGGATTGGCAAACTCTTTTACAAACATTTTATTCTTTTGAAAGCAAAAACTAGTCTATTTCTACTTCTTATTTTTCCATGAACTCAGATTAAGCAGTTGAGTTCATAAGCTTCTCTACCTATCTACCATCTGTTAGGATTAGACTGTCTAACAGATTTTTATTCTCTAATTTCTAAAACAATAAATTTAGAAGCAGACAAGTCAGGATTGACCAGTCTAACTTGTTGTTGATCTATGGCATAAAACTAGCTGCACATAGATTATTATTTGTAGAAAATTAAATCAAAATGTTGAAGGCTAAAGATCTGAAAGTTTTAGGAACATCCTTCTCTTTTCTTCAGCTCTGTTTTTAAATTTGTTTGAGCTATTCTCCGTTTGTTCTCTGGTTCAATTTTTAGGCTTATTAGAACCATTTTACTTCTATATTTGACTCAAAATTTCAACAAATTAGAGCCATTCTTTCTTTTTGAATCTTAGGTTTGGATTTTGAGCTTGTTTGAACCTTTTTTCTTCTATCCTAATCTACCTAACTCATAAGCCAAGATTAAGTTGTTTGGAAAATCTATTTCACTAACCTATTAGCAGTAAAGTTAAAACTAATTAGTCATGATTAGGCTGTATGACTAACTAGGAGTGTGTTTTTCAGGAGTGGCATTTGAGCTTGCACACTTTCAAACTTTGTTTCTCTTTTTTGGTATGGGGCTATACCTTTCTTGTTTTCTCTCTGCCCTCTTTTCTATCTTCTATTGTTTTTGTATTTTTATTTTTCCTTTGAAGCAGAAATCAACAACTATCTAAATGCTCAAAGGTTGAGCTTTATTGACATTCCTATCTAGTAGTGTAAAAAGAAGAAGAAACTATGGCTATTTGTCAGGGGTATCCATAGTACATTTTGAAGATTAATCTTCAAAACCAAGACTATCACAGAATGTGACAACTTTTCATGCATTTGGATCTTGCAAAGGATCCATGCTTGATAATTTGAGCCAGTTGAGACTTCCACACATTTTTCCAAAGGATCAACAAAGAAAAGATGAAGATTCTCTTCTTTTTGGCCCTCCATGTCTGGTAGATTGTCTGCTTCCAAGACTTCAGCTTTGAGGACTATCTCTTCAATACTTGCTTGGAAGCATCATCATTCTTAACCTACAAAACAACAAGCAGTGAAATTTCTTCTTTCTCTAAATCTATGCTTGCTTCTGATATAAATTTAGGTTCTTTGAATGGAAAATTGATATTAGTGATGGGAGAAGTTTCTTCTTGAAAAGATGGTATATCCTGAGTAGGATAGTCTTTTATTTGTTTTTTTCCTTCAAAGGCCTACCAATATATTTTATTTTCTGGGACAACTGGTCTGAATTTTTCTTGAATTGTATATTGCTTTCTCTCCCAGGGTCTTAGACATGTACTAGCAACAAGGGCTAATCCACTAGCAAAATTGTTTTGGTCTTTAGGAACAAGGATAAGATGGAATTCTTTAAAATATTTTAACAAATCCATGGAATCATTCTTATAAGCTCTAAGTCTAGGATGTTTAACCATGCATTCTTCTTTCACTTTCCTAATTACCAATTCTGTGTTTCCATGAACTATTATCTTCTGGACTCCTAATTTTTTCAATAAGTGCAGCCCTAAAAGAAGTGCCTCATACTCTACTATGTTAGTTGTGCATTGAAAGTTCAATTTATATGACTAGGCTTCAAAATAATTTTTTTCTGTATCATAAATCCATATTCCTGCACCTGCATTGGTTTTAGTACATGACCCATCAAGGTTCATAATCCAAAGGGGACTAGTTTTAGTTTTATGATTAATTTCCTGAATATCCTCTTCGTCTTGAGTGCCATTGGGTTGTTATATGGAATAGGAACTATGTTCATGATTGTATTATTTGGATGATGGTTTAGAAGGCATCTTCTTTCTTAGTATTTGATCCATTTGTTCTTCTGTTAAACGAAATATTTTTCTTTGAACATAAGCAGAAATACAACTACCCTCTTTCTCATGATCTGCAAAAGAACTTTATAAATCTTTACAACAAATTTCTCTACATGAATGAGCAAGAGTATTTGTTTTGCAATAAGTTTCAGAGACTGACTATTTATTAATAGTTTGATCTATCTCTTTTTCTGTCAAAGGGGAAGATGTTTCTTTGTTACTTTGAACAGAAGTACAGCAGTTCTCTGTCTCTTGTAAAGGCTGATTTTGAGGCTAGATGTTTTCTTGAGCCTCTTCTAAGGGATCTTGACTTGTGCTTGCAGGGAAACTTTGATGATTTTCTATTGTTTCATGATCTTCTTGTGTTTCAAAAAATTCCTCATCATTGTTATGATACTCAGTTTGCACATAAGGTTCATGAGTTGTTTTTCCTACATTATCAGGATGCCACTCTTCTTGTGTAATATGATATAGGTTATAATCTAGAGGGGGAGTCCCTATATGAGCTGGTTGTCCTCCTACATCAGATTCTGCGTTTTGAAAGTGGCTACTTGTTTCATCAAAGCACTGCTCACTATAAGTTTTTTCATTTTGGTCATGAAGTTCTCTTATCAGCATAGTACAAGACATAGGCAGGCAATCAAAAATTTCTTGACAACCTTCTTTGTTTCTCTCTTTGTAAGTTTTCTCATCATCTTCTATAAGGTGTTGATCATAATACATATCTTGGTCACCGTCTTGGTATTGATGTGATTGGGCTTGTGTTTGATTAGAGAAAAGAATAGGTTTCTCTAGATCATCAATATTCATATTAGCCATCAACCTATCCATTCTCTTTCCAAGCACGTACATCATCTTTTCCATCATGATTAGAAATTTTTCTTGATTTTTTTCTTTATAATCTTGGTCATCATACATGTCTTGTAGTGGTAGAGTTTGTTTTTTCTCAGGGAAAGGAATTTGTTGCTCTAGATCACCAATGTTCATATTGGCTATAAACCTATCCACTCTTCTTCCAAGCATGTACGTCAATTTTTCCATCATGACCATATGCTTGTCTTCTGGGTCTATATTTGAATCCATGTTTGTAAATCAGGAAAGGGGTCACTGCATCTTGTCAACCAGTTCAGAGTCTTCTACCAGTCAGTTGAGAATTTTTAGAGTGTGGAGTCTCTAGGTGGAAATTTTTAGCTCTTTTGGAGGTAAAATGTTTTATGGTCCACCACCATATACCAATATAAAATATTTTTGGGTTTTTCCTAAGTTTATATGGTTGTTTGGAAGATCAATGAGTCTATAAGAGCTTGCTAGGCCACTATGAACTCAGTATCTCCCCAGTGGAGTCGCCAGAAATGTTATCTCCCCGTAATTTCAGTAGATTGGTGAGACTAAAACTGCGAAGAGGACATTGGAACCACTTCGGGATTCTAGGATCTAGCCCTCTTGAATCCAGAGAGGGATCTCTCTATAAGTGCAAAGATTGATTTATCTTTAAGTTTTTTATGTGTGATATTAGGCTAGTTATTAAGAACAAGGGTTTTTGTTTGGTTTTGGATGGTTGAGCATGATTTTTAATTGAGTGGAAAGTCCTAAAATGAAAGAGCTTCAAAGGGGTGAAGGTATAAGCAATCAGAACAAGCTTTGGCTGATAGGATAGATATGACACTGGTTTTTAGTCCATTGGGCTATGGAGTCATAAAAAGGTTTAATTGTGCAACAATTTCAAGAGTGGTCCAAGGGGCAAGTCATCTATATCACAAGATCTTTTAGATTAAATGATGGAATGGAACATTAAAAGTGTTGAAAGCGTGGAAAAAGACAATAATTTCAACTAGGATTTATCAGTCTTTCCAAATGAGAAAATCCTTTTAAGTAACTATTTAAAACCAACCAAAGGACAGGGCTAACCATAGACTTCTTTGGACAAGCTTGTATTAAAGCTAACTTATCAAACAAACAATCCAATAATCCACATAATTACTTTCGGAAGGGATGAAAATAGACAAGAAAACAAAGAGCAGCCTAAGATTAGATAAGATACTTTTAAATCTAAATTGCTTTCAGCATACTCTTAGGGAAACTTTCAGAATTACCTTTGGAAAAACAAACTAGAAGACAGGGCAAACCATAAACTTTTCTAGTCAAACTCTACTAAACATATAATGAAAATATTGTTAGGACCTCATAATGTACCATTTTGACCATATATTTTGTTACCATTCTACTCTTTTTCAGTCCATACTTAAAGCTTACATTATCACTTTCATCCATTTTTCCCAAAGGTATATAATATTCTTCTCTTTACTAAATGTTTAATTTTTTTTTCATATAATTCTACATTACTTTTATATTTAATCATTAATCGAAGGTATATAGTTGCTAAGACATTTTAAAGGCCACAGATAATTTATTTTGAAGATTGTGTTGCTGAAACAGTCAACATGATATGCAAATCCTGTTGCTGAAACAGCCCATGATTTGCAATTTTGAAGGAGAATTTCAAGTATGACGGCAACGAGAAAATACAAGTAAGGGAAGCTGTTACACGGGCCACTCTGAAGCCAGTATCATTGTATCCATCGTAACAGCATTCTGCTATGGAAGAATAGAAAGACCTTGTTTTAGAACAGAAGATCAGATTGGGTTAAAACTATAATTTCTATGATGTAACTGTAATAGATGTCTCCTCTTTAAAAAGAGGATACATCAGCATTAGAGGGATAGTTAGAGACTGCGGGAGGTTCATTTCTCTGAACAGAGAAGGAGCGTGACTCTTTTGTAATATGTTTCTTTTGGACAGATGAATAAAAGTTTGTTTTGAGCACTTCAATCTAATTTCTTTCTCTGGGGAATATTGTGGGAAGGAAAGGACCCACCTTATTCACAAGATTCACCCATTTTCTCCTGTAGTCAGTTAACTATTTATGTTATTCGCACCTTGATTAAACCCTGTTTTCTGAAGTTAATTATGCAGTCTTGAAATCTTGTGCTTATTGTTAGAACTCTGTTTTCATTACTTACTACATTGATTTCATACAATTCATTCTTGAGAAGTTGTGAGTTATTTTATTCATAAATCTTGTTTATGGAATGAGTGTGTGACAGTTTGGTAATCAGGAAACAGGTGTTGAAGATTCCTACTTGGAGGAATAGGGTCCTATTCTCTGCTATAGTTTAATTGATCTTCCTTTCTGCAGAATGATTTCCTTTCATTATCTTTTCTGGGATTATTTTAATGAAAGTCTGCAATAGAAGGATTGTCTTTTCTGTAACTCAAGTAGGCTTTAGTTTTGTTAAAGCAAGGTGTGGTCAGTGTGATCGGTGTAATTAATGTGATTAATACTACAACATTTCTTTGCTTTTGAAATTGAGAATATATAGTGTGTGATTTCCTTTGAAATAAGCAAACTTTCCTGGGTTGAAAATTTATGTAGCACTTGAATTGTTAAACAATTAAAGTGACCAAAATTTTGGCGTCGTTGCCAGGGAAGGAAATTATAGATTTCAAAAGCATTGATGTTGTTCTTCCAGATGTGCAGATTGTATGAGAGGACGCGGAGCCTATAAGAAAACTAACCCTACAGGTGGCAAGGGCAAAGGAAGGGGAGGAAGAAAGACTTTTATTGACGAAATTGTATCAAAAGCTAAATCTTCTCAAAGATTAAGCTCTCGGAAGCCAAAGCCTCAACGCTCCCCTCAATTGAATTATGAAACAGAAGAAGTTGTGAGCCTTGAAAACGTTGAGGAACCATCAGCAAGTGTTGAAGAACCAATAGAAATTATTGAAGAACCAGTAGAAAGTACTGAAGAACCAGCAGAGAACGTTGAGGAATCAGTAGGAAACATTGAAAAACCAGTGGAAAACATTGAGGAGCTAGTAGAAAACTTTGAGGATCGAGCAAGTGCAGTAGGAGATCAAACAATGGAAGGAAGCAGTGAAGGATTCTTTGGTGGAGGACAAGTAGATCCTAAAGAAGAGGGAAAAGATGAGAAATCTCTCTCTACCTTGGGATTTCCTATTAGTGATCTCCCTAGAGGAGCAATTCCCATGAAGAATATCCCACTGTCAGCCTTACCCAACTTCCATGGTTTATCTTCTGAAGATCCTGATGAATTTATTTTTGAATTTGATATATTATGCAGAAGTTATGATTATGTTACTAATGCTCAAAAGTTGAAGCTGTTTCTAGCAACACTAAAAGGAAATCCATTAAGGTGCTTCATGAGTCTTGGAGGCCATGTAATCACAACATGGGAACAAATGAAACAAAAATTTCTGCTTAAATATCAAGACTACTGCCGGACAAGAGAAAAGAGGGAGGAACTATTCAAGATGGTACAAAAGGAGGACGAGAATTTGGAGGACTTTGTGGAAAGACTACAGTACAATCTGCAAAGATCCAATCATCCCGATGTAAGTAAAGATATTCTTAAAACAATATTACTGAAAGGGGTGAGGGATGATTGTTTAGACATGCTAAAAATGCTTGGTAAAGGGGATATATCTAAAGAATCATATGATGAAATTGTTGACCTCTGCAAAAGATGTTCAAGAGGAGCTGCAAGGAACAGGTCAAACAGCAGAGATGCCACATATTCAAGAGTTCAGAAATCAGCCAGTGGAGGAGCAACAAGAGTTGAAATAGGTAATTTACTTGAAGAATTTAAAACTGAAATGTTAAGTTCTTTGCTTCACAGATTGACACCTTGCAGGCTAAAAAGAAACAGGCCGAAGTAGAAGCAGCTTTAGCTGTCTTTTGCCCCAAATGCAGAGATAGACACCCACTAAGGGAATGCCCATTGGACAAGATACCAATTTTCACCCTTTTTGAGAAAGATCATGAAACACAACAATGCCCTTCTCTACTAGGAATAAAGGCAACATTGCAACCAATTGAAGAAGAAGCTGAAGCAGTCTATCTGCTGACACAGAGAAGACAATGGCAATCACGAGGACAAGGTATGAACCCTAATATGCCATTTACATCTTCTAATCATTGGAACAATTATCCTTCTTTTAGTCAGACAAATTACCCTCCCTTCAACCAAATGCAATACCCACCCTTTAATCAAATGAATTACCCACCCATGCAACAAAAAAACCCTCCGTTTGTAGATCCTGCAATGTGGACTCCTTGGCCTCCATAACAACCATATTATTTTAATCAATGGAATTCAAATTGGAGGGGCCAACAACTCCCATTTCCAAATCAATTTCCTCAATTTCAACAACACTTCCTCTACCATCAGGTGCTCCACCAAATAATCAAATGAGACCCCAGCTACATGTACAACCAAATCCTAACCCCAATAATAAAGTTGTGCAAGTTATTGATATTCAGAACCAACCTACATTTCCTGTTTTCCCTGCACAATGTAATTACATTCATTTAAGATCTGGGAAAATAGTTGAACCCATCCTTAATGATGTGACCTCTTCCGATTCTGATAAAGAAGAAACTAAGAAACATGATTCACATAAAGAGGTACAACCACCCTCTAATAAGGGTGTTGAAACAGCAGAACCACCATTCCCTGAGCATTTAGTTTTAACTAGAACGCTTGAGCCACCTACTTTTAATTTTTTAGGGGAATTGCAGAATCTGTATGTTAAAATTCCACTTTTACAGGCACTAAGAGATGTACCAATTTATTCCAGAACCATGAGAGATATTTGTGTTAAGAAACCTAGTAGGAAAGCTAAAGACCCCCTTACAGTTCATGTTATGGGTGATCTATCTGCATTAATGTCAGGAAAAATACCTCCAGTTAAATATGGTGATCTCGGCCATCCTACCGTGACAGTCCAAATTGGTAAAACAATAATCCCTCAAGTTCTGGTAGATTTAGGTGCTGCTATAAACATTATGACTCTTGAAACTTCACAATTGTTACAGCTAAAGAACACAATCAGAGATACACCAACCATTCTAGAGTTAGCTGACGTTCTACAATCAAACTAGAAGGAGTTGTTGAAGACTTAGTTATCTCAGTTGAGTCCTAGAATTACCCAGCTGAATTTGTGGTGTTACAAACTAAAACAAAGTTGGGGGGACATCCTTTAATTTTGGGAAGGCCTTGGCTAGCCACAGCCATTGCCTTTTACAACTGCAGATCTGGTTCAATGACAATTTCCAATGGATATGAAACTAAACAACTTACTCTCTACCCTCATGCTACACCCATGATTAACAATGAGAATTCTATGTGGATGGATTATGATAATAATCCTATTCAACCTATTTTGACTATTGGACAAGCTTTAAACCTTAAAGAGACCACTAAGGATGAAGTAATTAATAATTTAATTTGTGAACCCTCCTCTGTGACCGCTGAAGCACATAATCAACTTGCTGCACTTTTGGAAATAGATACCTAGGAAAAGCTTAAATCTGAAGATCTACCTCCAACATCAACCACCATCTCTTCTAAAATCATAACAGTAGAAATCAAACCTGGCAAAACATTGAACATAAATCCTGATCTAACAGTTGCTGAAACACAGCAGTTAATGAAGTTACTATTCGAAAATAATGAAGCATTCGCATGGGACTATACAGATATGAAGGGGATCTCTCTTGAATTATGTACCCATCGGATCTATATTAAGGAAGGTTGTCGACCAGTCTGTCAACCCCAAAGATAAATGAACCCTAATTTAAGAGAGATTGTTAAAGAGGAACTTCAGAAATTGCTTAACGCAGGATTTATATACCCTATATCTGACAGTGAATGGGTTTCCCCATTGGTAATAGTTCCTAATAAAAAATGGGAAATGGAGAGTGTGTCTAGATTATAGAGCCTTGAATAAATCCACTCAAAAGGATCACTTTCCTTTACCATTCATTGATCAGGTGTTGGATAGTTTGTCAGGGAAGAAATTATTCTCCTTTTTAGATGGATTTAGTGGGTACAATCAAATTAGAATTGCACCCCAAGACCAAGATAAGACCACTTTTACTAGCCCTTGGGGAACTTTTGCCTATAGAGTTCTTCCATTTGGACTATGTAACGCACCAACAAATTTTCAAAGGTCTGTTATAGGAATATTTTCTGATATGCTAAATGACTCCATGGAAATATTTATGGATGACTTTACCCCTTATGGTGTGTCTTTCGAAGATGCATTACAAAATCTTGAGAAGGTACTTAAACATTGTATACAAGCTCACCTCTCCTTAAGCACTGAAAAATTTCATATGATGATGAGTGGAGGAGTAGTGCTTGGACATTTTATCTCATCTCAAGGAATTCAGGTAGATCCATCCAAAATACAAGTCATTCAAAATCTTCCTGTTCCTAAAACACAAACTGATGTGAGAAGTTTTCTAGGACATGCTGGATATTATAGGAGATTTATTAAAAAAATTTCCAAAATAGCTTCTCCTTTATTTGTGTTACTTATAAAAAATGTTGAATTTAAGTGGACTAATCTTTGCCAGGAAGCCTTTGTAGAACTCAAGCATCAGTTATCTATAGCTCCTATTTTGAGAGGACCTGATTGGGCTCTTCCCTTTCATATATCTTCTGATGCTTCAGATATTGCAATTGGAGCTGTCTTGGGACAAGAGGAAAACCATCTTCCTTATGCTATCTACTTTATCAGTAAGAATATGACCCCCACTGAGCTTAATTATACAGTTACCGAAAAGGAATTTTTAGTAGTAATTTATGCCATTAATAAATTTTGACATTATATTACTAGTTACTCTACTTTTGCCCATACTGATCACTCGGCTATTATAAGTATTTAATGAACAAGTCTGTCACAAATGCTTGAGTTACCAGATGGTTATTGTTACTACAAGAGTTTGATATTACAATTATAGATCAACCAGGTAAAGAAAATGTTGTTGCTGATTTCCTTTCACGATTAAAAACTGATAATAATATTCCAATATATAATTCCTTTCCTGATGAGTATTTATTTGTAGTATTTGCTCACTCACCTCGGTATGCAGACATTGCCAATTATTTGGTTGCAGGAAAGTTACCATCACACCTGTCACATCAAGAAAAGAGAAAAATCATTCAACAAAGTGCTTGGTATAGCTGGATAAGCGGGTGTCTTTTCTACACAGGACTTGATCATGAAATCCGGAGATGCATTAGAGAGGATGAGGTGTATGACATACTAAACGCTTGTCATGATGGCCCTTGTGGAGGGAATTTTTCTACTAAAAGAACGACACATAAAATTATTAGGATGGGGTATTATTGGCCCTCACTATTTAAGGATGCAAAGAAATATGTTCAGGCTTGTGATAGCTGTCAAAGAATCGGTCAACCTAATCATAGAGATGAAATGCCATTGAACCCCCATGTAATACTTGAACCATTTGAAAGATGGGCATTAGATTTTATAGGACCCATTAATCCTCCATCTAACCAAAGAGTATATATATTAGTCTGTACATATTATATGACAAAATGGGTGGAGGCCAAAGAACTTCTTAGAGCTAATGAAGAAGTTGTCCTAGCTTTCCTATTTGAAGAAATCTTTGTTAGATTTGGAATCCCTAGAGAACTAGTTACAGATGAGGAACCTCATTTCAATTCTCATGGTTTCAAATCCACCCTTCAAAAATATCATATTCATCATAGAATGACTACACCATACCACCCCCAAGCCAATGGGCAGGTGGAAAGTACAAATAAAGTAATAGAAGCCATTCTAACTAAAAAAGTGAAGGATAACCGGAAGGATTGGTCTCAAAAGCTCCCTAAAGCACTATGAGCTTATAGAACTACCTGGAGAAATACTACAGGATTTTCTCCCTATGAATTGGTTTATGGTAAAAGTGTTGTTTTTCCTATGGAATTTGAAATTAAAACTTTAAGGACTTCTTTAGCTGTTAACCTTGATTTGACTGATATGTAGACAGCTAGGTTGCAACAGCTTATTGAACTGGATGAAAAATGATTAGATTCCATTCATCAGACAACTATGATCCAACAACAAAGAACAAAGTGGCATGATAAAATCATCAAGCACAAATAGTTCCAAAAAGGTAATTGGGCCTTATTGTATGATTCTCGGTTTGAGAACTTTCAAGGGAAGATACTTACAAGATGGCTGGGACCTTATGAAGTAGATGTTGTTTTTCCCAATGGAACAGTACGGCTTTTAACAATTGATGACTCTAAAACACCACTACTAGTAAATGGTCATCGGCTTCATTTGTACTAGTGCCCTATTTCTAAAGAAGATTTTAAGGCTACTTGCATGGCAGATGCACATTATCTTTTTCTAGGGGATTTTGCTACTCCTCACTGCATTTAATTGTTTTCTACACTGTATTTTTAGTATTAGATTAGATTTCTTAAACTAATAATCCCTGTCAAGGGTTGGCATGTTACAATTGATTATTTTGCAGATTCTTGATTAAGGAAGGACTTACCAAGGAAGGACAATTTCAGCACAAGAAGATCCAAGCTTCAATTTGAGAAGCTTTGCTTCCCTCATTTAAATTCATTTCCCCATCTCCCAGTAACATTTCATCATTCATTCCCTTCATTCCTTTTTCCTTTTCATATCATTTTTCCTATTTTTCCCATTTTACCCATTGCTGAAATACCATTTCTCAACAAATATTTCCCCCATTTTCCCATTTCTAAATCATCACTTCTTAGCAACATTCTCCCTATTTTTCCATTGCTGAAGCACCACTTTCAACAGTATGTCATTCATTTTTCCATTGCTGAAACACCATTTCTTTCTCCAAAACATGACTATGCAACTCTTTCAGTCCTTCATTTTCACTTTTCTTACTCTTGCTATGAATACTGCCCATTCACTGCCTCTTTGATATGATCAAGCAGACTCTAATATGATCTCCCTTATGTTTCAAAGAGTTTTAAAGTTCTTCCATGATTATTGAGCTATTATAAACAAGCACTATATTTTTTGAATTGCAAAGAAAAAGTAAATATAAGGTATGTGAATATTATGTAATACAATTAAACGATAGTTTAAAGAGAAGATTTTGTTCATCATGACTGCAATCTCTGCACACTCAAAAACATCATTTCACCATAGATGGGGGCCAATTTTGAAATTATATGCCATCATTTCACAGCATGCCAATTACCGTCACTCTTCATACCCATTACTTCGCACCTTCATCAATACTCCATGTTCTCAGTCACAACGTTTACTCTGTTCGAAGTCCAGTAATTCCGCTCTTTGCCTCTGCATTTTACCCAAGCTAGTAACTATGGGAGGACCGGCTATTAGACATGAGCCTAGCTCAATAGCTCTGCTTCAATTGTTTCCAAATGCCTATCAAACTTTCCAACAGGCAGGTTGGGTGGGATATTTTGAAAGACTTCAAGAGTTCAACCCACAGCAGGTCCTGGAATTTGCACAAAATCTTCAGGAGGAAAATTCTACTGTCCAGGGAGTTTGAATTCCAGTTTTATAGGGTGATATAGCACAAGTCTCAGGTTTTCCAGTCACTGGTGTTTGGTGGTTTAGTCGGAAGCACATCATTTTAAATGCACAACAGGACTTCCTTCTCCCAGGGGAACACGTCAAGATTAAAGGCCGTGGCGTGGGACTTCACTCATTGCCTCCTTCATGGCTGAAGGTTACTGAATTTTTCAAACATTATTTAACTTGCAAAGGTCACTATCAGGTAGTCTATCAGTACGACTTTGTCTTAATGAGCCACTTACGACATGGTAGACTAGTAAACATTCCTTACTATTTGCTTGGATGTATTATAAATATGTCATATTATTGTAGACGGGTAAAATTTCCACTCCTTTCCCTCACCCATCATCGCCTTTGTCAGCTATTGATTCAGAGGGGTTTTTCTCAACAAAACCCTCCTTTAAACAATTTACCTTTACCTCCTGAACAAGCTGCCGAAATTCCCCAAGAAGCTGCTGAAAACCCCCAAGAAATCCCTGAAAGTTCCTACGAGCAGCATTCAGAGAATATCCCAGACCCCCCATCGATTCCATCCACTGAACCAGCTAATCCAGTTAACCTGTCCTCAAGCCCATCTCACTTAGCAGAGTAATCTCATCCTACCATCCACATTCCTAGTGACGACTCTCAGGTTGAAACACCACCATCTTCCCCTATTCATAAAAGAAAAAGGTGAATTACAACTGCCTCTGTATCAAAAAGATAAACAAGGGTTGTATCTAAAGCAATCATCTCCTCCAATAGCCCTTTTCTTAGGGAAAAATTTTCTCATAAAAAGAAAAAGCAAACTATTGCTTTTTCTTCTTTCCTACTTAGGAGATGAATGAAGACGTCTATTGAATCAAAAACCATTCCCATTACCCCTGATCCCGTAGCCATTTTGCTAAAACTCCATTCATCACCACCCTTCCAAACCCCAGAATCATTACTCATCTCATCCTGTGGCACTGAAACATAAGAACCAGATGCCCAGGTTAATATGACATCATTTTCTACAGAACCAGTAGCTGCTCCACAAGAACCAGCTACTCACTCAGCAGCTGAAACACAAGAATCAGCTACTGACGTGCAAAATTTAGACATCCAAGAGGCTAATACAAAGGAACCAACTCTATCTGTCACACAAGAACCAGCTATAGCTGAAAAACACCAATCAACTTCAGAGAAAGCAACTGATACACAGGGCCCAGTCACCATGGCCTCCCTTTTACAAGAAAATGAGTTTTTCAAGTCATAATTAGAAGCTTACAAAAGAGAATTGGTAATGGCAAGGGAATCCTTTGAAAAGGATCTAAACTTTTATACCCTGGCCCATACAGCATCCATGGCAGATAAACATACAGAGAACGATCCATATAAAGAATATATGTGCCATCAATGTACAAAAATCTATCAACAAGATATAAGATAGTTCAAGTTCCAATGCTTGGAGCATCCACATCATCTGCAGTCAAAGAAGAATTCCCTACTGTTACACAAGAACCAGTAGGGCCTTAAAAAAATTTGGAAAAAGAAATCAAGGTACAAGTATATTGCCCTACTATAATTGATTCTGCTACTCAGACTATGCCTCAACCCACCACTTACAATGCCAAAACACAAACTGAACCATGGAAGGAGATGGAAATAATGAACAAGTGGAGGAAACAATATGCTATTGCCCAAGATAAAACTTTACAACAGCATAAATTGGTTTGGCAGAATCATATTTATTCAAATTGGGAGAATTGGGAGCAGACACTTCAACAATTTAGAGTTTACAAGAAACATAATAAAGAATTAAAAGGAAAAATGCTCCTAATGTTTCAACTGGTACAAAAATTATTGGCCACCAGGAAACCATATCTAAACTATTCTTTGTTTCTTTCAGAACGTCTTGTTTATTTTCAATTGAAAGCAATCAAAGACGGAAGACCTCACCAGGTGCTCACAGCTGAACAATTTGTCAAAACATTTGTAGAAGCTTCCATCAGTGATCATCACCTACTATGTGAGTTGTACCTTCACAATGAAGCTATGTCTGAAAACAGACAGATTAATCTCAACCCTCTTGTTGGTGATATTCAGATCAGGGCATTTGCTTCCTTTCTTGCTAATTAAATTACATGGAAAACCACTTTTCTTACAACTAGGCACAATGAAGACAATCGCCTTATCTGGATAAGGCTAGAACCTCAGAACCCTGCCATTTTTGTGGCAGAATATCATCAGTTTTTGCAGAAGCCGGGAATGATTGAACATATACAGCAATTGCAAGCTTCAAGACTCCAAGATTGTCACCAATTCATCAGGGCCAAAGAAACTGCTACTCTAAGAGAAAACAACATGTTGTGGCAACAATCCTCTAAGGAGATACAAGAGTATAATCCTTTTATCCCTACTAACCTTGAAAGTGCATTGTCTAGAGTACCTAACTACATCAGATTTGTTCAGCAATGTGCTGAAAATTGGATAGGGTACCATTTTCACTTTCCTATTTTATGGATGCCAACAAAACAATATCATGCTCATTACAGGTTGGCTAACAAGGATGAAGTAGCAGCATGGCAGAGATTGCAAAATGTGCAAGGATTCAAAGCTTTAATAGATAGCACCTACCATAGCTATTGCCTAAGTAATCTGCATGCTAAAAGCCAGTATCCGGACTCTGACTCATACTAAAGTTGCCTGAGGACATGCAACCCTTTCAGTTGGGGGGGATGTTAGGACCTCATAATGTACCATTTTGACCATATATTTTGTTACGATTCTACTCTTTTTTAGTCCATACTTAAAGCTTACATTATCACTTTCATCCATTTTTCCCAAAGGTATATAATATTCTTCTCTTTACTATATGATTAATTTGTTTTGCATATAATTCTACATTACTTTTATATTTAATCATTAATCGAAGATATATAGTTGCTGAGACAGTTTGAAGATTGTAGATAATCTATTGTGACTGTCTGAAGATAGTGTTGCTGAAACAATCAACATGGTACGCAAATCCCATTGCTGAAACAACCCGTGTTTTGTGATTTTGAAGCAGCATTTCAAGTATGACGGCAACAAGAAAAGACAAGTAAAGGAAGTTGTTACACATGCCACTCTAAATCCAGTACCATCGTAACCATCGTAACAGCATTTTGCTATGGAAGAACAAAAAGGCCCTATTTCAGAACATAAGATCAGCTTGGGTTAAAAATAGAATTTCTATAATGCAAATCAATTGTAATAGATGTCTCCTCTTTAAAAAAAGGAGACATCAGCATTAGAGAGATAGTTAGAGACTACAGGAGGTTCATTTTTTGAACAGAGAAGGAGCATGACTCTTTTGTAATATGTTTCTTTTGACAGATGAATAAAAGTTTGTTTTGAGCACTTCAATTTAATTCCTTCTTCTGGGGAATCTTGTGAGAAGGAAAGGGCCGCCTTCTTCACAAGATTCACCCAATTGTTCCTGTAGTTTGTTAACTATTTATTTTATTCATGCCTTTATTAAACCCTATTTGCTGAAGTTATTTATGCAGTATTGAAATTCTGCTGTTTATTGCTAATACTCTATTTTCATTACTTGCTGCATTGATTTCATACAATTCATTCTTGAGAAGCTATGAGTTATTTTATTTAGCAATATTGTTTATGGAATGAGTGTGTGAAAGCTTGGAAATCAGAAAGCAAGTGCTGAAGATTCCTACTTGGGGAATAGGGTCCTGTTCTCTGTTATAGTATAATTGATCTTCCTTTCTGCAAATTGATTTCCTTTCATTATTTCCTTAATGTAATCCAGGATTCTTTTAATGAAAGTCTGCAATAGAAGGATTATCTTTGCTATAACTCAAGTAGACTTTAGTTTTGTTAAATCAAGATGTGATTAGTGTGATTAGTGTGATTCTTACTACAAAATTTCCTTGCTTTTGAGATTGAGCACATACAGTGTGTGATTGCCTTTGAAATAAACAGACTTCCCTGGGTTGAAAATTTATGTAGCACTTGAATTGTTTAAATCAATAAACAATTGAAGTGACCAACAAATATCATTCAAGAACTTCCTTTCAAGCTTTGCACATCAAGACAAGGACAAACCAACATTCCTTGTTAATTTTTACACTTAACTTAAGTCATTCTTAAACACACAATTTGGAGGAAAACATAAAGATAAAGCTTATTAGTCAGAGAAGGGTACTGTAAACAGTAAATCATAACTCTATGCTTGATGTTCTTTATCAAAGAATAAGTGGACAAAATGACATACATGAAAGGAAAACAATAACGCAGAAAGAAGCACTTCACCAGTGATATAGACCAAGATCCCAAGAATCAGCTTGTATATTGATGTCAATCCAATTACATTCTTCAAGTCCAAAGTTTCAGTACAGCAATCATCTTCTCTTCTCAGCTTAACTTATTTGATCACAAATAGAGCTTCAAGAGCCTCTGAACACTATTTACATGTAGAAATTTTTTATCACAAGTATTATATCAAAGTTCAACAACCAACCCTTTACAATGTGCTCCTCAAGAATATTTTATAGTGAAATGAGGAGGTGGGATGAGAGAAAATATCTACAAGCTCAATTAATACAATTTAGTGCTTCTCGGCCTTTGAGGGGCTCAATGGAGAAGATTTCAGATATTTCCTCTGTATTAAGGGTTTGTATTAAGTGTTCGGTTTTCTTAGTAGATTTTGTTGACTTTAGAACTCTTTCTCATCTTTGTAATAACTCTGCTGACAGTTTAAATTAGTTTCTTTGATTCAAAATAACTGTTTTGCTATTTTTAGGTGAATATCTTCTATTCTGGCAATAACTAGGCCTCTTTTGAATGCTTTGAGGCTGTAGGTGGCTTTTGGTAGCTGAGAGGATTCAATTACCCTCTGATGTGGCAGTGGAGGCTTCTTGGACCGATAGATATTTTTGTTTTTCTTTAAACACTATTAATTTGTTTTAATTTTATGTGTTAGGCTTAATTAGGCCTAATTTCCTGTCTTCTATTCTTAAAACTGTGTTTAATTTAGTGGATTAGGTTTCTAGATAGTCGATTTAGGCCCTAATCCCTCAAAACTACGTAAAACACCTTCAATCCTTCATCTCTACTCTGACTAAATCCTTTAACACTGATACTCTTTGCTTGATTAAACTTTGTTGTGTCTTCTTGATATGCAGGCGTTACAATGGTTTTATAATGGCATCAGTGCTCATGAGGGACTGATAAAACATAACGGGAAAATCGTGTAGAATGATCTCTTTGATGAATAATGGCCTGGGGAATCGTCATCCCCGTCCTTCAATTTTCCTTTAAAACAATCGAAAAACCATTAAAACTTGCACAAACAAAGAAAAATTAAGAAAATCTTGCGGGGTAAGGCTTAATCTGCTTTGGAGGTTTAGGTTAGATCGTGACCATTGGATGAAAGCATCCAACGATGAAGATTGTTTGCGGGGGTCAAATGGGAGGCGGTTCAATAAATGGTGCAGGAGATTAAGTCTGAGCTGCTGATTTGCAAAGATCAATGGTTGAGATTGATCGGGAAAATACAATGTATAGAGGGCCACATTATAGCGAGATGGGAGAAAATGCAAAGGACAAGGGTGAAAACCTTTGGTGAAGTTAATAAAGGATTAAAATTAAATTTGGGGTTTCTGAAAGATTCTAGGTCATCAGATTAGATCGGCCACAGAGATCAACGACAGAGATTTACTTATAAATTCCCTTGGAGAATGGGTGGAGGGCGATGAACTAAAAGGCGAGATTGAACTGGGACCGTTAGATCTCAGAGATCAACAATGGAGATGTATTACGAGAAAATGAAATGGGAATGGGAATGGTGGTTTCAGCTAAAGAAAACGTCGATTTCATGCGATGAAAAGGAGGGAAGGCTGTATTGCCTTTTTGAACGCGATATGTGTTTCTAGCCGACACGTGGCTTTTAAAAACCGCCCACATCGCGTAAATTTAAAACATTAACCATCGGACACGAAATCATGCGATATGGGTCCTTGTCCGTTGGATGAAGGGTGGGGAGATCCAACAGTGGAGTTTGGAGCATGATAAGACAAGATGCGTGGGTGGAAGAAGGTGGGACAGGGTCATGGCGGTTTTAATCTGGACCATCGGATTAGGGAATGGACAGTCAAGATTAATAAATGGGGGTGGTAGGTCCCAAATGAGTTGGGCCTATCGGGTTTAAATATGAATGGCCCAGACTAAATCTTGGGGCTAATGAAATGGAATATGAGGTAGAGGTCGGGCAAAGATCGGGTCATTGTGGGCCGTTGATCTGCATAGATCAATGGTGAATATTCACCGAAAGGACTTTACAAAGCGGGGTTTATGAAAATAAAAAAGCGTGTCAACCTTTGATCTGGACCGTCAGATGAGTGAAATGAATGGCCCAGATCCAATCAAGGGTCGCCAATCAGCGGGGGAGAGAGGAAAGGCACAAATTAATTTCGCGATGCGATTAAACAAGGACCGTTGATCTTAGGATCAGATCAACGGCAGAGATTATTTTGTAAATGCCAAAGGCAGAAAAAGCAGGCTTTGGGAAAGAGCAACGGGGACCGTCGGATCTGAGTATGGTGGAAGAGATTGATGGCTAGGAAACCATCGCAAGGTTTCCAATCGGAGGAGAGCAATAAACTATTCAAATGCAACCAATGAAAAATTCCGATGCGAGATCCCGAAGATCGTTGATTGGTTTAAATCAATAGTTGGTATTCGCCAAACCAATGAACTGTCTGGACTTAATAAAAAGTCAAATTTTCATGAAATATGAAGGAAAAAGGTTTTGGAAAGGCTTTTAGCCTTTTAGCGCCTGGTTGTGGGGCTTTTGGGGTTATATGAAAAGACATAGGAATCAGGGGTTATAAAGAAGAGGGGCCAATCGCAATCGGGATTTTTAAAAGCGAGAGGTAACCAAACACAAAGGAACACCCGATTGTGATTGCACGATTGGGCCTCATCGCTTGGTCTTTAACACCGGTTGCATGGTGGGGAAGTGGTTTAGGAGGTTTTTTAAAAAAAGGGGCCAATCGCATCGGAAATTTTTGAATGCAAAAGGGGAAAAGGAACATAGAATGCCTCGATTGAGATTGCGCGATGGGTGTTTAATAGTGGGTCACAACTCTGGTTTCATGTGAAAAGAAGGATCTGGGGGCTAAGGTCAAAAGGGCTTAAGGCCTTAGCACAAAAAGGCTATTTTTTATGATTTTTCAAGTATTTCAAAGGATTTTGAAAGCCTCCGATAAGGTAAAAAAGGAGTCTTAAACCTTATCAAAGGGGTTTTTATGGAGGGAAGAAGGGAAATGGGTAAAAATAGAGAAATTTTATGAGGAAAAAGGGGATAAAAATGAAGGTAAATAATGAGTGAAGGGAAGGGTAAAATGAAAGGGAAAAATGGGTTTTTAGTAGTCTTTTTCTTCAAGAAAACAATAAATTTTTCAGAGTTTAAGAGAGAAACAACAGTGCAAATTAGTCAAAGGATAAGATATTTTCACAAGACTTCAAGAACTAACAAATTTTCAATAAAATTGTTTCTTGAAGGCTTAAAACATGATTTAGCCACCATTTGATATGACAAATTTTATAGGTGGCTAACAGACTCTTCCTGCGTCCCAATTCTTTCATCATTGTCTTCCTTGGTGCTAGGAAGTTTTATCACTTTCCTGAAGGAAGCATCTTCATCTAAGGTGACATCGTGGCATATATCCACTTCTCTTTGACCAGACACAAACATTCTATATGCCTTCGAAGTTTCACTATAACCCACAAACATTCCCTTCTTTCCAGAAGCATCCAACTTGCTTCTCTTTTCTTTCGGCACATGAATCTAGATAGGACAACCAAAACTCTAAAATGAGAAACATCAATTTTTTAGGAATTTTGGAGTCCAAATAAAAATTCAGGCATCTATCTTGTACAAACACAATAGTGTTCGCAGCTTCTCCCCATACAACCTTCAGAATACCTTGGTCACATAGCATGGCATGGACAGCTTCCACAATGGTCCTATTCTTTATTTTAGCAATGCCATTTTTCTTAGGAGTATACACGGTTGTGGTCTCCCTCTTAATGACAGCTCCTCTACAAAATTCATTGAACTCATTTGACTCATATTCGGTGCAATTATCGGTCCTCAAAATCTTGATCTTCTTTCTTGTTTGATTTTCCACCAAGGCCTTAAGGTACAAAACCATTTGAATGCTTCATCCTTCTTCTTCAAGAAATATATCCAGGTCTTGCGAGAGAATTCATCTACAAAATTATTGTAATAAGAACATCCTCGCAAGTATTTCATAGGAAGTGTTGTCGACAGAAGTTGTCACTCCTAGAGACAGCCTAGAGTTGCCATAGACCAGTGCCTAGGACATCTTATCATAGCAAGGAGCACATAATATAACTTGGGTGTCAATCCAAAAGGCTCTCCTGTTATCTGTTGTAAAACAAGGAAATGAATTTAAATGGGACCAGAATTTACAGAAACTGCCACAGGAAAAGTAATGCTGCAGAGACAAAATGCAAAGCTCTAACACAAAAGCATCAGACATTTAAGAGACAATTTACTGTAAAGAGGGCTGATTCAAGTAATATGCCACAGAAATCAAATATCAAAAGGTGTATGCAGTGAAAGAAATATGAGAAGATATTAGTTAACTTTGGACTGATACCCAGATACACAGCAGAACCATATATGGACTTATCATTCTAAGAATCCATACATGACAATGGCGTTTTAAAAGCACCCTCCCAAAGCAACTAATATAGAAGAAAGATGGATGAAATGAATATGAAATAGTATATCATGCCTGAGCCATATTTAAAGCGCTTGACTGATCCAAGTATGGGTATCAACTAGGATAAATCCTTACCTAAAATCAGTGAGCCACTCGCATTCCAGTACATGATATGAGAAGATGGATAAAATGAATTGTTGTATTAAACACATAAAAGGAAGTTACATACTGTGGGATACGAAAGACCAGAATCCTCTAAAACAGATAGAACTCCTCCTCACTGAGACCCTACGGGCTCTGAGCCTTCATACAAAAGCTTTACAAAATGTATACAAAAATTCCTTTCACTGCACAATTTTCTGATGAAAGTCTGGAACCTTTACAATGTCTTTCTTTCTCCTTTTTATAGAAGAAACAGAAAACTCTAGAAAATGAGGTAGGTGATGCTCATTTAATTAGCTTAATTTAAACAAAATGGCAGAAAACCTTCACGCCCACACTGCTGATTGACCTTGCTGAGTTGTGTGTACTCTGCTGCCGGCAGAAATAAATGCACTGGGTAGAAAATCTCTTCAGGAACACGATATAGAGAGAAATTCACATGAATATTCTATCCTTTCCTAAAGAAAATTCGTCTGAAATAAACCTTGAGGGCATTGCTTTATGTGAAAAGATCTTTCTAGTGATCTGCAGGGCCTTCACTCTGGTACTTTGCCTTCAAAAGGTTATGTAAAAGCCCCAAAGTTCTTAAATGCACTTCTTTAATCCCCTGCTCTTCACTGATATTCTCCATCTGCGCCATTAATTCTTCATCTACTCAATCTGTGCATTTGAATGACCCTTGAGGGTTTAATAGATTTAAATCCTTGCTTTCTTTAATGGTGGTCATATCATAGCATCTCCCGGATCTTTTTTCCTAAATTTTGCTCCTGAAACATGGTCCTGTCATGTGTTCTCGGCTTCTGTAATGGAGGCGGTGAATCATGATAATTCTCTGCTGTGGCAAACCTGCAAAACCACAAACTCGTTAAAGAAAACCAGACACAGGGATGATGAACATGGTGGGGTTGATGGAAATGGTGGTGCAGACTTGGCGGAATGATGAAATGATGCGGGGTGGCAGAGAGATGCAGAGAAACAATGGAGGACGGGCTGGTGATAGCTTTCCATGTAAAACGTTGAAATATGATTTATGAATGAAACATGTGAATGGCGGAGGAAAAACACAATAGACGTGTGGGATGATGACGTGGTGGGAGACTCGGTCAACAGGTGGTCACGCAAATGATCTGGACCACACGATTTCAGAGCGATATCAACGGTTAGGAATGCATTTTACAGCGACGGAATGGTGGACCTAGAACACTGTAGACCTACATTAACACCTGTGCAATTACATCGAGCGGCCGTCGTTGGATTGAGCTCTTTAGATCAGATGGCCAGCGTTAATATCGCTGCACGAATTTGACTGAAGGATAACGCGCGATGGGTAGTGGTATTGCCGTCGTACACCAGGACGCGTGGTGAGTGCCCAATGGAATCGCTCCGATTTGAAGAAAAATTCTTGCCTTTGAAAGGTGGTGCGATGAAAACAACTCCGGTTTCTGAGTGGGTGCAGGCGCGGGCGCGGGGACCACCAAAGCAAAAGAGATTCTGGGCCATTGATTTTTTTTTCGATCCAATGGTCCGGAGCGGGCGCGATAGATATATACGTTAGGCGCCCTTGGGACTTAACACTTGGTCACGAGCTTCAATCATATAGACGATAAGATATGAGGGGCTAGGACTAAAAGGGACTAGGCCTCCTATGACTTCGAATACGTGTCTGTGGTGCTTACTAATGCGTTTCAGAGGGCGGGAAAGGCACGGTAAGAAAAAATGAATTTCTTAAGCCGTGATAAGAAATTTGAAAGGTTCGGGAGGGGCTGATGGCCAAAAAAATTAATGAGGGCTGACATGGATAACATCGGCTCCAACTGGGGATGGCGCGTTCATCCCTGAACATGTCGAGAACTCCGCAGACCTTCAGATACTCTTTTAGACGGCTCTACCATTCAGTCCCTCTGCATTCTACCTCATAACATGTTAGCACACGCCTTATTTAAGCAAAAACAAAAAAGGAAGCTAATGTACAATATAATACATCAGGCGTTCCCAACCTGAATAAAAACTGGAAGTATGGCTTAAGAAATTGGCCATTTACAGGGGTGTCAAGTAGATCGCCCTGTAAGTTTTCCAACATAAAAGTATTATTGCCTCTCTATTCTGCTATTTTGAAAGTACCAAACCACAGGGGATCAAATTTCCCATGCTTTCCTTTTTCAGCCCTCCGGATATCCCATCTGAGTACCAGATCACCAACCTATAGCTTCCTATATTTTGCATGCTGATCGAATATATGTTTCATTTTCTCCTGATATTCTGTTAATCTCTGATTCACTTGGTCCATTGTTTCCTCTAATTCTACCAATTGATTGATTCTCCTGACCATATCATCCAGTTCTTCCTGACTTTCTTGCATGAAACGTGCCACTGGTAGGGTCAGCTGCACAGGAAACACTGCTGCTCGTCCATATACCAACTTATAGGGAGATTTCCCAGTTGCTCTCTTGCTGGTGATTCTATTCGCCCATAGAGAAAACTTCAATTGGGAATCCCAATTCTTCTAATTTTCATTTATAGTTTTCTTCAAGACCCTTACTAGAGTTTTGTTAGAAGACTCTGCCAAACCATTTCCCTGTGGATAATAGGCTGTAGAATGCTTCAATGTGATATTATACTGCTGGAAGAATTTTACAAATTTTGCAGACTTGAAGGCCTGTGCATTATCAGTCACTATTCTAGCAGGACAGCCAAACCTAGATATAATATTTTCCTCCATGAATTTGATTATCATAGTATCTGTAGCATTCCTTGCAGGTATGGCTTCCACCCATTTTGCAAAATAATCTGTGGCTGTTAATATCCATTTATGTTGTCCACTTGAGGGTGGGTGAATTTCACCTATAAAATCTATTCCCCATTGTTGAAATGGTTGATCTACATGAACTGGAATCAAGGGCAGAGCTGCTAATTTTTGTCTTTCAGAAAATTTTTGACACTTATCACATGCTCTGACCCAAGTAAACACATCTCCAAATAATTTAGGCCAGTAAGAACCAGCCCTCAGAATTTTATGAGCTGTAGCCCTCCAGCTGTAATGGCCTCCACAGATTCCCTCATGAAATTCCACCATTATACTCTCTATTTCATCCTCCGTTAGGCACAAGAGTAGGATTCTAGAGGGATCTCTCCAATATAGCTGCCCATTAGCAACTATGTATTTTTGTGATTTCAATCTTAAACCTCTGTATTTTTATTTATCACAGCTGGGTGGGCAGCTTAATGTTAAAAGATATTCTACTATTTCTTTGTACCATGGACTTGTGAGATATTTAATGTGTGCTCTTTGGGTGGCTATCTCCAGTCCTTGTTGCTCTTTTTCTTCCTCAGGTTCTCCATTTGCTATCATTGACAGATTTATGCCCAGGGCCTGATAATTGGATTCAGATAAAAATTTAGCTAGTCCCAGCCCTTTGACCAACTTAGTTGGATGGATGTCCAGATCATACTCCTGTATTTTTGCTATCCACCTTCCTCTTTTACCTTCACTGTCACCCTGAACGAGGATATCTTTTATAGCAGCAGTGGGCACAAAAGTAGTGATGTGAGACTGCAAAATGTACATATGAAATGCCTTGAGGGATTTTACTAAGGCATATGCTTGTTTTTCTAATATATTATATTTCAATTTTGCATCGTGGAGCACCTGACTGTAGAAATCAATAGGCTGCTCATGTCCATCCTCATTTTTCTGCAATAACACTCCTGCTATTGTATGAGGTGAGGCAAATGAAAATATTATGAATGGCTTAGTATAATCATGCCCAGCTAAAACAGGAGCTTCAGCGAATGCATGTTTTATTCTAGTGAATGCTTCTCTGGATTCCTAAGACCATTTTACATCATTATTCTTTTTCAACATATCAGTGATATGCATAACTATCTCAGCGTAGTTAGGAATAAATCTTCTCAGAAAGTTGATGCGGCCAAGAAATACCTGTATTTCTTTCTTATTCCTGGGGAGAGGAATACCATTTATAACTTCTAGTCTTTTAGGATCGATCTTGACCCCCTCTTTAGTTACAATATGTCCTAAAAATTTTCCCTCTTCTAATGCAAATAAGGACTTTTGAGGATTAAGGGAAAGGCCATACCTTCTGCATTTCACAAAAATTCTTCATAAATGTTCCATGTGTTCAGCATCATTTCTTGAAAACACTGTAATATCATCAAGGTATACTACCAAAAATTTATCCTGCTCACCAAAAAAAGCAATATCCATAGCCCTCTGAAAAGTGGCCCCTGCATTAATCAAGCTGAAAGGCATCCTGGCGTACATGAATGTACCCCATGGTGTGGTGAATGAAGTTTTCTTCTGGTCTTCTGGGAATATAGCCACCTGGTTATAACCAGAGAAACCATCCATCATTGACATCCTGGAAGCTCCAACCACTTTCTGCAGGATATGATCCATCTTGGGCAGCAGATAATTGTCCTTTAAGGATGCTCTATTTAAATTTATGAAATCCACACACAGCCTTATTTCTCCATTCTTCTTTCGGACAGGGGCCAGATTTACTACCCATTCAGAATACCTCAATGGCACAATTATTTTGGCCTTTAATAGCTTCTTAATTTCTTTCTCAATTGAGGGAAGCAACAGAGGGTTTATATGTCTGAACTTCTGCTTATAAGGTTTTGCATCTTCCCTCAGAGGAATTTTATGCTGCATTATACTAATATCAAAAGTTTTAAGGTCCCGATAGGACCATGCAAACACATCCTTGAATGACTGAAATAATTTCAGGTATTTCTTCTTGTATTCTTCTAGGACCTTCTTGGATAACTTTACAATTTTGGGATCAACATTAGTACCCAGATTCAGATCTTCCACTTGATCTTCTTCTACCATTTTACTAGGCTGCAACGGGACATCATTTTTTTCAAACAACCTTTCTAGGGGAACCAGCTCTCTAGGAATGACATTTCCTTTCAGCTGCAGCACTTTACTACCTGCCATTTTCTCTTCCCATTTGTTTTCTAAAGCATTTTCAGCCTTCTCTTCTTCATAATCATCAATCTCCATATTGGAGAATTATCCCAATGTTTCCAAGAATTTCTTCATCTGTTCATCATCCTCAAATACCTGCTAATGCTTAATATTGTCTGGGATTGATGTTCTGTAACGCACCTCAACTTCATATCTTAAAAGAGGGTTCTGGGGAGGGCGGAATGTACTAGCAGCCACGGCAAGTGAATCTGTCATTATATTCTGCTCTCTAGGCATGAACTGGATATTGAATTCCAAGAAGAAGTTCTCCACCATGTCCCATACTTCATTTCTATAAGCTCTCAGCCGTGGATGTTTAGTTTGACATTGATTTCTGACCTGTCTGACCACCAGCTCAGAGTCTCCCAGGACCTTTAAACACTGTATGCCCATGCTCCTCGCTGTTTGTAATCCCAATAACATTGCTTCATATTCAGCTACATTATTAGTAGCTTTGTATTCCAATTTAAAAGACAGTGGCACCCATTTTCCTGTAGGAGAGATTAATAATACTCCAGCCCCATTACCTTCTCTTGAATTTTCTCCATCAAAATGTAGAGTCCATATTCCTGCTTCATGGTCTTCTAAAGGCTGCTCAGTCTTGATTTGACAGAAGGAAGGTTCATGAGCATAATTTTGATCTTCTTCTAACATCAAACATGAGAAATCTCCTTCCTTGTTGTAGACTGTTGAATTCTCTAAGCTGTCAGCCTTAGTCACCATCTTGATGAGTCTGATTTCTCTGTATAACCTCCTCTCCTGGCCACCAAAAATAGGGATAGTGGCATAGGTTAAATCCAATTTGAGTGACCCACCAATTTTCATTCCCCAGGACCTTGACAACAGCATGCCAAAGCAAGCTGGGATGTCTGCCACCACAATGTCCATTACTACACTGTTTGCTGGAATCTGGGCCAGATTGACCACTAAATCCTTAATCATCCCCAAGCATTTAACTCTTTTGGAATCAAATGAATAAAGGTCTTTATATGGACATGTGATTTTTAGTCCTAGTTGTTCCATGACTGACAGAGGCATAAGATTATGGGAAGCTCCAGAATCTAACATACAATTGTGTAACAGCAGGCCATGAATCACTAGAGACACATAGAAAGGAGGAGTAGAGGGGTCTATCCCCTCGACATGTGGGCCAAAAACTACCATGGGTCTTTCTTCTTGAATATTAAGACTATCTGGAAGTATTGGTGCTTTAGGAGGGAACAATAAAGAAGTGACTTGAGATTGATATGCAGGTTGTTTCAACAGTTCAGTCAAAGGGACTGGGATTTTGACTTTCTCAAGTTATTTTTGCAAATTGAAAGCAGGAGGGGACTTTTCTATTACAACTTCTTTTGACTCTTTATTTTCAGCTGAGGGTCTAACTTCTTTTGATACAGACTCAACATTAGGAGGAGTGACTACTTTTGAAGAAGAAGGAATTTGATCATTAGACTGCATAGGTTTGTTTAGAGGACTCTTACCTTTGTCTGTAACTTTTTGCATCGTTGACTCCTTTTGAGCAGATGCTTCCTTATGAAGGGGCTATTATTCTTGTTCTTGAGTACGAGTCCTCTTCCTGGAAGATCTGAGATCATATTTTCTGTTAAAATGTGCTTGCATGAAATCATTAAACTGTTTGCAATAATGATCAATTTCTGCATCTTCTGTGTCCCTAATTTCTTCTTCTTCTTCTTGCAATGGAAATTCTATTTCATCATTGTTTGAGAAGGCAAGATTTGCATCTTGCAGTTCATAAGCAGCATCTTCAGTGGAGTCATCTATTGGGCCTTCCAGGTATAATGGGTGTGGTACCTGATCTTGTTGCTCTTTTGCTTCCCTTGGCAATATTTTCAGGGGTGGTTTTCTATACTGAGGATTGTAACCTCTGTTTGGAGCATTCTGGAAGTTCTTGGAGGCTGAATTCTTGGTCTCCAGTTCAAGATTGACCAGTTTATTGGAAAGATTCTTGATCATTTTGCTCATTTCTTCAATTCTATCTAGATCCTTATCCTGATTAGAAGTAGATACTTCCTCTTTGCCTCTTCTTCTGGTATCTTGTTCAGTTTTCCCTTTTAATTTTCCAGTGGAAGAAAAATTTGCCTCCAACTCAAGAGCATCTGACTGAGCATCATCTAGGGTGGCAGGCTTTCTTTCCCTAAGAGAGAAACCAAAATCTGAGTCAAAGGCTACTATGAAAAAAACTTTGGCAGCATTCTGATGAGGCTTCATATCTGCGGGGAGGTTTAGATATAACTTATTAAATCTTTTGATAAATTCTGACACCCCTTCATTCTGTTTCTTCTTGAGTGTATTGAACTCAGTAATACACTGTCCATGATCTTTCTTTTCTCCCCATTTCTTGAGAAAGGTATTTTCCATATCATCCCAAGTGGTTACAGAACGGTTTCCTAATGTTTTGAACCATTTTCTAGCTTCACCGTCCAGAGATTGCACAAATAGTCTTAAGAATACATCCAGATGTTCTACATAAAAGTTCTCTGCAAAAGAGCAGAAGGTCTCAAGGTGTTTTTGGGCATCAATTTCATTTTCCCCAGTGAATCTGGGCAAGATCTTCAAATAATCCTGTGGCATATCATTTAGCACTTGAGGTAAGGCCAAGGGAGCATATTTGTTCAACAAAAAGGCTGGGACGTTAGCCATTAGAGGAGGTGGGGGTTGTGTAACAATCTGGTGTACAAATGGAGGGAGAGGAGGAGGAGGAAGTGGAGTATGGATAAAAATGGGAATATATTGTACATAAGCCTGAGGCATAGATCGAAACAATTCACGATTAACAGGGGCTACTTCTGTAACTTCTTTAACTTCCTTAGCCTCAGGGGTAGGATGAAAGTTCTCTTTAGCTCTAGCATTTCCCCGGGGTGGGCTATCTGAGTAATATTCAGGATTTTCCTCAGTGGAGTCGGGATTTTCTACTTGGATTTCTTGAGAAGAAGAGGATGGATAATCTTCTACGGAAAACTCAGGGATTTCAGCACGGACTGATTTATTTTCTTTCCAACTTCTTTTATGTATAATATTCTCTGGGTCAAACACTGAAGGTATCTTTGACTGTGATGTATATGACCTCAAATGTGGCTTACGAGGAGCCAGTACTACCAATAGATTTATCAAATAAACAAAAGTGGAGTCGCCAAGGTGAGAGATATACAACTCTTCAACTCTTTGTGCTCACCTGATTAGAGAGTGAATATGATTTGTCGAGGCCCAGGGATAATGATTTTCTTAACTTCGTTCCCCGGCAACGGCACCAGAAAGATGTTGTCGACAGAAGTTGTCACTCCTAGAGACAACCTAGAGTTGCCATAGACCAGTGCCTAGGACATCTTATCATAGCAGGGAGCACATAATATAGCTTGGGTGTCAATCCAAAAGGCTCTCCTGTTATCTCTTGTAAAATAAGGAAATGAATTTAAATGGGACCAGAACTTACAGAAACTGCCACAGGGAAAGTAATGCTACAGAGACAAGAAGAAAAGCTCTAACACAAAAGCATCAGATAGTTAGAGATAATTTACTGTAAAGAGGACCGATTCAAGTAATATGCCACATAAATCAAATATCAGAAGGTGTATGCAGTGAAAGAAATATGAGAAGATATTAGTTAACCTCGAACTGATACCTAGATACACAACAGAACCATATATGGGCTTATCATTCTAAGAATCCATACATGACAATGGCGTTTTAAAAGCACCCTCCCAAAGAAACTAATATAGCAGAAATATGGATGAAATGAATATGAAACAGTATATCATGCCTGAGCCATATTTAAAGCACTTGACTGATCCAAGTATGGGTATCAACTAGGATAAATCCTTACCTAAAATCAGTGAGCCACTCGCATTCCAGTACATGATACGAGAAGATGGATAAAATGAAATGTTGTATTAAACACATAAAAGGAAGTTACATACTGTGGGATACCAAAGACCAGAATCCTCTAAAATATATAGAACTCCTCCTCACTAAGACCCTACGGGCTCTGAGCCTTCATACAAAAGCTTTACAAAATGTATACAAAAATGCCTTTCACTGCACACTTTTTTGATGAAAGTCTGGAACCTTTAAAATGTCTTTCTTCCTCCTTTTTATAGAAGAAACAGAAAACTCTAGAAAATGAGGTAGGTGATGCTCATTTAATTGGCTTAATTTAAACAAAATGGCGGAAAACCTTCGCGCCCACACTACTGATTGACCCTGCTGAGCTATGTGTACTCTGCTGCCGGTAGAAATAAATTCACTGGGTAGAAAATCTCTTCAGGAACACGGTATAGAGAGAAATTCACATGAATATTCTGTCCTTTCCTAAAGAAAATTCGGCTGAAATAAAACTTGAGGGCATTGTTTTCTGTGAAAATATCTTTCTAGTGATCTGCAGGGCCTTCGATCTGGTACTTTGCCTTCAAAAGGTTATGTAAAAGCCCTAAAGTTCTTAAATGCACTTCTTTAATCCCCTGCTCTTCACTGATATTCTCCATCTGCACCATTAATTCTTCATCTGCTCAACCTGTGCATTTGAATGACCCTGGAGGGTTTAATAGATTTAAATCCTTTCTTTCTTTAATGGTGGTCATATCATAGCAGCTCCCGGATCTTTTTTCCTAAATTTTGCTCCTGAAACATGGTCCTGTCATGTGTTCTCGGCTTCTGTAATGGAGGCAGAGAATCGTGATAATTCTCTGCCGCGACAAACCTGCAAAACCACAAAATCATTAAAGAAAACCAGAAACAGGGATGATGAACGTGGTGGGGTTGATGGAAATGGTGCTGCAGACTTGGGAGAATGATGAAATAATGCGGGGTGGCAGAGAGATGCAGAGAAACACTGGAGGACGGGTTGGTGATAGATTTCCATGTAAAACATTGAAATATGATTTATGAATGAAACATGTGAATGGCGGAGGAAGAACACGATAGACGCGTGGGATGATGACGTGGTGGGAGACTTGGTCAACAGGTGGTCACGCAAATGATCTGGACCACACGATTTCAAAGCGATATCAACGGTTAGGAATGCATTGTACAGTGATGGAATCGTGGACCCAGAACAGTATAGACCTACATTAACACCCATGCAATTACATCGAGCAGTCGCCGTTGGAATGAGCTCTTCAGATCAGACGGCTAGCATTAATATCATTGCATGACTTTGACTAAAGGATAACGCATGATGGGTAGTGGTATTGCCGTCGTACACCAGGACGCGTGGTGAGCGCCCAATGGAATCACTCCGATTTGGATAAAACCGCTTGCCTTTGAAAGGTGGTGCGATGAAAACAACTCCGGTTTCTGAGTGGGGGCGGGCGCAGGGACCACCAAAGCAAAGGAGATTCTGGGCCATTGATTTGTGTTTCGATCCAACAGTCCGGAGTGGGCGTGATAGATATATACCTTAGGCGCCCTTGGGACTTAACACTCGGTTACAAGCTTCAGTCATATAGACGATAAGATATGAGGGGCTAGGACTGAAAGGGACTAGGCCTCCTATGACTTCGAATACGTGTATGTGGTGCTTACTAATGCATTTCAGAGGGCGGGAAAGGCATGGTAAGTAGAAATGAATTTCTTAAGCCGCGATAGGAAATTTGAAAGGTTCGGGAGGGGCTGATGGCTAAAAATTTTAATGGGGGCTGACATGGATAACAGGAAGCATACCAGATAAACCAAAATGTATCAATTCCAAGATATCAGATGTCTTTGTGAAATTTGAGAGGAAAGTTTCCCTTGTATGCTTTCCTTTGGCACAATCCTAACATACACCTTCATGATCATTCTTGAATTCGGGCATCCCAGACACCACCTTCCTTGCTTCGGGAAGGGCTTTGTAATAAAGGTATCCAAACCTCCAGTGCCATAGCTTAGTTTGACGAGTTGTATCACATGACATAGCCCCTAATGGACTTCCTCGAACCTGGTAGAGTGTATCAACTCTAAAATCAATAGTGAGAGCTTCCTTGAAGTTATTCTTCCAGTCTCGGGGAATTCCTCCAAGAGTAATGAGGACGAGCTCTCAATCAACTACTTCTTCTCCTATGGCAAGGAGATCATTCCTGATTTCTATGAGCCTCATAAAATATGTTGAAGGTTCATGAATCTTCCCCTACACATAGTCCATGAAATCTTGATCTTCTAATGGAAAATCCAAGGAAATCTTCCATGCATGATAATCATACTTGTCAGTGAACTTATCATCAAACCATTGGTCCTTGACAAGACTTCTTCTTCAGTGATTGTTTTTCACACTATCTTGGGCTTTGTCTTCACCTCAGCTCTGATACCATGTAAATTTTAGATAGATATAATGTTATATGCTTAATGAAAATTTACATCAATATTCTAGGGCCCGATACAATATAGCAATCACATAAACATGAAAGTAACATGTTGATAGCACATACCAATAGATCAAAAGAATACAAGCCAATAAAATAGATAAGATTTACATATCTTCTTGTCCAGCAAAGATGTAGAATAGTGTGCATTACAACAGTCAACAAGATGCTTCAACCAGCAAAGTATTTCTCAGGTAAGCCAACCCTCCAGGTGTCACACACATAACCCTCAAAGACGGCTCATCAAAAGTCAACATAATTCAAAAAAAGAATCCCACATCCAAATTTATGGCATCAAGATTTTCAGCATCATCCATATTTACAGCATCCATTTCTGGCATCATCCAGATTTACAACATCTAGATTTACGGCATCAATTTCTGACATCATCCAGATTTACAACATCTAGATTTACGACATCCATTTCTGGCATCATCTAGATTTACGACATCCAGATTTACGGCATCCATTTCCAACGTCATCCAGATTTACGGCATCCATTTTCAGCATCATCCAGATTTACGACATCCATTTCTAGCATCATCCAGATTTACGGCATCCAAATTTACGACATCCATTTCTGGCATCATCCAGATTTACGGCATCCATTTCCAGCATCATCCAAATTTACGATATGGGAGAGAGAGAAGCATCTTCTAGGGGGAATGAACCAATCATATCATGAGGAATGCATGTTATGAGATTATGATCATATAACCTCCAAGTATCTCTAATTTATATCCATCAATGAGGGTGTGTCACACATTTGTTGGGTTCTCAAGCCTACATAACAAATCTGGCTGACCTTGCACACAAGTGGAATAAATTCAAAATAAATGTTCTCCTCATCCGATCAATATGATCTTTAGATCAATCTCACACCTCTTCGAAAGAGAATTTAATAAAAATATTGGCATCATCATCTGAGCAGTACAACATGGAGTTTGGACCTAGTTGCCCAAAATTGACACATCAACAAAGACAAACTGCGCTATAACCAAAAAAATATGTATGAATTGAGCATGACTCCATATTCTGGGCATAGTTGGGACTAATAATTTGATCGATATATGAATTCTATTGTTTTAAGGCATCCTTAATTGAAAGCATCACAAAGTCTTGTTGGCTATATAACTTTGTTGACTATTATTGGAATAGTTTTTTCAATCACAACCACCATTTATTTATGTCATCAATTTTTATAGCAAGTCAATCATATGATTATTCTCAAATAAGAAAAACATTCTAGTCCAATACCTTAGTTTCCTTTTCTTCATCCAACTGCTATTTCTTCTATTACTCACTCTCATTTACTTGTATAGCAAACCATGTTTGTTGGCTTGGAATTCAAACCAGCGTTCACATAAGCATCCAATAAATGTGTTGAAGTCTACCACTGGCATTTCAAACCCCTATTATAGAAACTATCTTACCTGAGATGACCTGTACTCCCCAAGTCGTTTATATAGTAACCAAATGCTCAATGACAGAAAAGTATAGAACTACTTAGTGGAGGTGACCGGTCTCTCATTTCCATAAAATTCTTCTACCTCAGGGTTTTAGGCTTGGGCCAAGGGCCACATTTGCATAAAATATAAGATCTTTTATCTCATCCAATATTTCATGTTTATCACCAATGTGTCATCCAATTGAACTCAAAGTGGCTAGTTTTATTGTTGCAATTCAATTGTCCCACTCCACTTTGAGCAGATGGTATATGATCTCAGCACCTATGACTTGGAAGGTTCATAGAAAAACCTATGATGGTACTCCGTTAACATCTATGGAAGCAAATGCTAGATTTTCAAAAACTATAAGAGCTTTTATCTCATCCAATATATCATGTTTATCACCAATGTAGCATCCCACTAAACTCAAAGCTGCTAGTTTCATTGTTGCAATTCAATTGTCCCACTCCACTTTGAGCAGATGGTGTCCGATCTCACCACCTATGACTTGGAAGGTGCTTGTTCATTTCTCATATAGTCAGTGCTTAGTTTTCTCTAAGCACTATTAAAGAGTTGGTCATTTCTGCACTAGTCCCAACATTTCTGCTAGACGATGGGCAACCCTAGTTGGTGATCCGATGAAAGGTTTTGAGGCCTATTTGGCATAAGACTGTTGCTATTCTAGAATATAAAATGCAAGCCATTTTCATTAGTTAGTGTATCCCCTTCTCCAATGTGATACTCATCAACTTAAGAAACAGTTAAGTGTAGATTTGAGAAGAAACAACGAGCAAGTAGCATATTATTCCTCGTGTTCACCTTCATCTGATTTGTTTGTACAAGGAGGGATCTATTCTAGAGAAGCATTTTATGGCCTAAAATATGTTGGGCCTCATTGTCTTGGGTGAAACTCCTTGCCACGGTCAAGAGGTATGTTTTAAAGGGGATTCCACTTCCCACACAATCCTAGGTTGCTTCATTTCCTAACAAATGTAATTGTTTTATTTTTTATTTTGTGGTTGATGCATTTATTGGGGGAGGTAGTTATAGTAACCTAAATTTATTTATTGCACACTTAACCATTGTTTCCTATTCTTGGAGAGATAGTTGGGTTATTGGAGAAAGGGCCTTAGATGCCTTTTCTATTTTGAGCTTGTAATTGGTTTGCATTTAGGATGAGTGATGAATCACCTAAATCGAAGGAGTGCTCCCCTAGTTGGCACCTTAGCACATTATTTAAGGTCACTCCATTTTCTAGAGCTTGTTATAACTTACAATGGCCAAGTTGACCATCTTGTACACATTTTTAGGGTGAATTCTTAAGGGGTGAATTGGCTACTTCCTTGGAGAGTATGCGCTAGCTCACCCTGAACTATTGGGGGTATGTTAACTCAATAATAGTGATATGTGTAAGAGTATGGAGAGATAGTTGAGTCATTGAAGAAAGAGCCTTAGCTGCCTTTGCTATTTGGACCTTGTAATTCGAAATTGGTTTGCATTTATGATGAGTGATGAATCACCTAGATCGAAGGAGTGCTCCCCTAGTTGGCACCTTACCACATTATTTAAGGTCACTCCATTTGCTAGAGCTTGTTGTAACTTACAATGGACAAGTTTAACATCCTGCAAACAATTTTACGGTGTATTCTTAAGGGATGAATTGGCTCCTTCCTTGGCTACTTCTGGTCTCAATGTCTTGTATGTCTCTATTACGTTATGCATTTTATCATTTGTTGCAGTAAGTAACCTACATCAATATGTTATCTCTTTGATTGTAATTTATTTGTCTTTCTACTCTATTCTCATTCATTGTTATATTGATATTTGTATAGTAAAGAATTTACTCCTAATGGTGCAGTGAATTTTTTTCAAAGGATTCATCACCATACAATGTAATAGAGATGGGAAGCCGAGACTATAGCATCACTATGTAGACCATAGCTAGTCCACGCCCTAATTTTATTTTTTATAAGTTTTAGATCCATTAGCTGAACATGATAATTGGTTTAATGCCCCAAGCCAACTCTAAAGTTAATGCTATGAGATTCAGTATATAAAACACTTCTCCCTAATCCATATAACTAAGGGTCATCATCAAAATATGCCCATGCACCATCCTTACCCACTTCTTCAAAAATCTGCCTAGGAGGCTTAGAACTGTGATCTGAGGACAACTCTTTTATAGAATTGAGACCAAATCAAATATGAAAAGAACATTGAATAGGAAAAATTTAGGGTGAATTGGATATGTCCATGTAGAGTATGCGCTAGCTCACCTTAATCTATTAGGGGTATGTTAACTTACTAATAGTGATATGTGTGAGAGTATGGAGAGATAGGTGAGTCATTGGAGAAAGAACCTTAACTTCCTTTGCTATTTTGAGCTTGTAATTGGTTTGAATTTATGATGAGTGATGAATCACCTATATCGAAGGAGTGATCCACTAGTTGGCACCTTACCACATTATTTAAGGTCACTCCATTTGCTAGAGCTTGTTGTAGCTTACAATGGACAAGTTTACCATTCTGCACACACTTTTAGGGTGTAAGGGATGAATTGGCTACTTCCTTGGTTAATTCTGGTCTCAATATATTGTATGTATCTATTACATTATGCATTTTATCCTTTGCTACAGTAAGTAGCCTGCAACAATCTGTTATCTCTTTTATTGTAATTTATTTGTCTTTCTACTCTGCTCTCATTCATTGTTTTATTGATATTTGTATAGTAAAGAATTTACTCCTAATGGTGCAGTGAAGTTGTTTTCAAAGGATTAATCACCATACAATGTAATAGTAATGGGAAGCTAGAATTGTACCATCACTGTGTGGATCACAACCAGTCCACGCCATATTTTTATTTTTGATAAGTTTTAGAGCCATTAGCTGAACATGGCTGTTGTTGTGGATTAGTCGCACGGGTGTATGAAATCACACAAGATTAGAGAGTGTGTTCTACTCTCATAACTATAGGTAACAGGCAGAAAATGGGGGGAGCTCAAAAGCATAAAACTTAATGGAAACAGTATGCTGAAGTATGCTCTGATTAAACTAAAACTAAAAACACAAATATATAGAAGCTATATAGAGAGTTCCAAATGATAATAATGCAAACGATGGCTCAATGGCCTCTTCTTATTAAACGTTCAAAATGGAGAAGAAATTTTACCCACTTGCCAAATGGCACCTAGGCAATGGCTCTAGGTCCCGATGCAAGGATGTTTCCTTCCAAGCTCTGCCTCTGATGCAGTCTCACTCTCTCTCTCTGTTGTGGTGGACTAATATGTTGGGTGGCCAACTATCGAGTCCTCTTTAGCTCCAGCTCTGGGTCACACACAATGTTGGTGTTGCTTGGGGCAAATTTTGCCAGCATAACCTTGTGATCCCCATTTGTTCATCTCTTGGTGGGTTTATATAGGTGAGCTTCAAATCCTCCTTCCCTCCCTTGGTACATGATGGATGGTGACCCAAGGGAGAGGTGTGATTCCATTGTGTGCTCAAATATTATTTTATGTGCTCACATAGTGTCTAAGGAGGCGCTGGTGGCTGTCCTTAGGCGGCTTTCACATAAGGAGTAACTATTCTTTGCTTGTTGTGGTCCCGGAAAGTGACTTTTTTCCATTTCTAGTAATGCGCGCTTATCATACAAAAAGGCACACAGAAGGTGCTCTTCTCGAAGGATAAAGTACGCATTTGAGCATTTATGACTAGTTCAAATATGATTTTCTCAAAACATTAGAGATTTTAAATACTTCTTGATTCCATAATGTATTTCTGTCCTGTAAATCCTGGGGCTCGACATTAATTGATGTCGTCTTTTTCTATACGATTTTCCAGTGTTAACAATGGTAATTGGTTTTATGCCCCAATCCATCTCTAAAGTTAATTCTATAAGATTCATGATATAAAACACTTCTCCCTAATCCATGGAAATAGGGGTCATCATCAAAGTATGCCCATGCACCATCCAGACCCACTTCTATAACAATCTACCTAGGAGGCTTTGGTACTGTCATATGAGGAAAAATATTTTAGATAATTGAGACCAAATCAAATAGGAAAAGCACATTGAATAGGAAGAATTTTCCTATCTTCAAATAAGTTTACATTCCTATCTTGCTAAATACCCAAGCTAGGATTCAAGGAAGTTCTTTGTAATCCTTCACTGAAGAGTTATGGCACCAACCTCTTACACCATTTTCAACTATGCCACCAATTCAGACTTTTTTCAACCTAGTCAAATGTTTAATCTCCCTTTAAAATTTCATAGTGTAGTTACAGTCCATGACAAGATGTTTATTGGTATTTTCACATACCTTGCATAAACTTCACCTATCAATTCTTTCTCTCTTCCTTCTCAGAAGATTATACCAAGTCAAGTTTTTTTTTTAGTGCAAACCACATAAAATTCAAGACTTTGAGGGATATTTAAATATCCAAACTCTCCTCCTCCACAAAATATGATTCCTCTTCTCACCATATGAACTAATAGCAATAAATATAACTTTTGGGATATAAACCCCAGAGGGGTTCTTTGACCATATGAGATTGTCTATATTCTTAGTCAATCTGACATGGCTAGACTTGATTCTTGCCATAAAAACACTCTAGGAATGAGAATCGTCACATCTAAAATCTAATCAAAGCCACCTATGACCTCCAAATAGAAGTAATATTAGGAATTGGAATATGAGAAATATTAAAGTGTCATGTCCCTCAACAAAAGACTCATATGGAGTCATGGATAAACATGGGCAATTAATCCATAGGGGGAAACCTTGTTTCGTTCATATTGGAAGTTGGATGGTGGTTTACAAGTTATTTCATAATACAATGTGGTTGATACACTTGTTGCATTGCCCTTCATATTTTATCCAATAGTTATCAGCTATCCCCATCTTCTAAAATTCCAATCTACTAACCCCGAGATCAATGCTTTTGGATAGGGATAAAGTTAATAAAGCTTTCTCATGACAAGAGGCATCAAAGGAGAAAAAGTGGCATATGATAGGTTGGAAACAAATAGTTATGCCTAAATTGGAATGAGAAGCAAGGATAAGAAGACCGGTAAACAAAACTCCCTGTGTTTTTCTCTAGCAAACATATTAACCTTATATAATAGTTATCAGCTATGTCCATCTTCCAAAATTCCAATCTGCTGACATCGAGATCAATGCTCTTGGAGAGGGATAAAGTTATAAAAATTTCTCATGGCAAGAGGCATTAAAGAAGAAAAAGTGGCACCTGATAGGTTGGAAATAAATAATTATGCCTAAATTGGAATGAGAAGTAGGGGTAAGAAGACTGGTAAACAAATCTCCATGTTTAAGAGAATATTGGTGCTTTATCTCTAACAAAAAAAGGTTTGTGTCAAAATTATAAGGAAAAAAAATACATGGGGAATAGGGAACCTGTCCACCTTGTGGGATTCATGACATGATGATGTCCCTAAACTATCAATCATAAGGAATAATATGATTAAAAAAAATTAATAGGTAGTTGTATTTTCCAAGATGTCCAACATGGAGAAAAGGCAAACTTTCGGGAGTATGCATGGGTTGGACACTAGCCTCTCGGAAGCATCCAAGCTCTAAATAGAATCAGAAAGGTTATGATCAATTTGGGGTGAACCAAAACAAAGGATTATTGGATCAAATGGAAATATCCTTTAACATGGACAACAAATGTCTCGACTCTCAACTGATGAGGAAAAGGAAATCAAGGAGGCTTTATTATTTAGATTCACTAAATTCCAAAGCGAATAAGATGTCTTGTGTTGAATTCCCACATCAAGAGGATCCTACTCACTTAAAGAAGGATATGGCATGGTTCTATTCAATAAAAAAACATTGTAGCAAGAAAGCCCCTAGCCATCTAGCTTCATGCCTTATTTAGCAAGCCAATCATGTCAAAAAAGAAGAAGCCTTGCAACCTAAGTCACCTAATAAGGGGATACGGGGATAAAAGGATTCGAGAATCGAATTCGGGATATGGTGACCCCCGAAACAAGACACCTCTGGGATACGATACGTTATATATTATTGTATTAAAAATATATATATTTTAGAAATATATATATATATATATATATATATATATATATATATATATATATATATATATTAATATATTAAAAATTAGATATTTTTTACACAAATTCATACAAATTCATTGATTCAAACATAGATTTAAGATCTTAGATACTCGTACATGATACATTGATACATCATACAATTTTCAAATTTACTCAGAAAGACAAGAAGTGCTACATCATAAGGTACTGTAGTTTTCTTATTAAGTCATCAGAATCAAAATGTGTTACATAAGTACACTGCCAATGGAAACTAGAAATAGAAAATACAAAAAAACTATAGTCTACAAGACTACAAGCTTGAAGCCTCAATGAGTCATCAATCCTCATCATCATAATCATCATCACTGTCCTCATCCCGATCATCATGCTCACCACTGCTCTCCTCTGGCTCTGATGCATCCTCCTCCTCTGTCATCTCTACATCTTCTAGTGTGGATGATGACACCTCTACTCTATCATCAAATATGACAGGCTCTTTCACTGGCGCATTGAGATCCAAGTTGGCCAATGGAAACTCAACATTTTTGTCCAGACCCATATCATCAAGAAAGACATCCCACATCTTTGTCTTTCCTTTCAACCAATCCTCCCTCTTCCTGTAGATGAGATGAAGGTTGGTGTGCACATATGCCCTAGACTGCTTAAGCCTAATCTTCTTCACACCATACAAATTCCCATATGTGCTCCAATTCCTCTCACAATAAGAGGATGAAGTCAGTTGAGAGAGAAGCCTCATGGCTAACTGCTATAGAGGAGGGCTTGTTGCCCCGTGAGTTTCCCACCAAGAATAGGGCTTCTTAGCCCCCTGTCTTGAATCACATCATAGCCTACAAATCACCCAGTGCCAGTGGAAAACTCTGCAAAGGCATCCTCCACCTCATCAAGGGATGACCTCTCCTAAAAAATCCTCCTCAATGCATCTTTCCTCCCCTATGATATTTCACCCTCCTTCTGAGGAGGGAATTTGTGGGAAGGTCCACCATTCAGCCACTCATGGTTGTAGTATTTTGGGTTTAAGTTGTGAGCCAAACAATGTAAAGGTGTAAAATTCTTGTCCCATATGCTAACAAGAATATCTTGTATGCTAGTGAAGAAGGCCTCTGGTGATGTCTCATACTCTGGGCACTGACTGTGTAAAAAAATGGTCCTCACAAACTCAATCATGGAATCCCATCCCTCATAAACCTCTCCTAGGATGGGTTGGTCTGTATCTACAAATTGGAGCAAGGAAATGATAGGCTTCATGATCTGAATAACTAGATCTACCTTCTCCCACCATAGATCATCTAACACTATGTCCTTCACTTTCTTTGAGGCTGCTTGATCTGTCTTTCTCCAAAAATACCAGAAATCTGAAATAACCATGGCTCCAAGAGCGGTCTTGACCTCCCTCAACCTCTTCAACATGATGAATTTTTGTGAAACCAGCTCCAAAAATAGAAGAAAAGAGATATCAAAGCCTTAGAAATAAGCCACTTCGAGGGGGAAACCTCCAATACATTACATGAATGAAAAATTCTTGGATGATACAAATTACAAAACCTCCTTTCTATATATAGGAGTCCATGGGGTCACAATGTAATCCTAGTGGGGCCACAATGTAATCCTAGCCGACCTAACAATAACAATTTAAGGGCACAATAATAACAATATGGGGGTTATAGGGGTACAATAATAACAATAAGGGGGTTACACTAACAACAATAAGGGACTATACTATTAATATAGGGACCTAACATGCCCCTCTCCTTCAAAAAAGTGTTGTCCTTAATGCTTGAGTAGCTCTGGGTGCTTCTGCATAAAATTCTCATCCTCCCATGTAGAATCTCCAGTGGGTAAGTTCTTCCACTTGATGAGATACTCTGAAATTGATTGATTCCGTAACTGTCAAGTTCTTGTTTCTGTGACTACTTCAGGTTGCAATATGATTTTTCCTTCCTCATCAATTTATGGCAATATTGTTTGAACTAGAATATTTTCACCTATAACCTTTGTTAAGCATGAAACATGGAAAACTAGATGCACTCGTGAAGAATTAGGAAGCTCCAATTTGTATGCCATAGTACCAATCTTTTGCAACACCTTGTAAGGACCATAGTACTTTGGCGATAATTTATTATCCTTATTAGCTTGCTTGAGGGACATTTGTTTGTATGGTTGTAGTTGTAAAAATACCCAATCTCCTACATCAAAACTTCTCTCACTGCGATGTTGATCTGTCTGTTGTTTCATTCGATTTTATGCCAAATTCAGGTTATCCTTTAAGAGTTGGAGAAATTCTTGTTGATGCTCGATGTGATCTTCCACTACTTGAACCTGTTAGTTCCCAAATCCACCTTAGGCTGAAATAAGGCAGAAGAAGGACAACACCAAACCATGCTCAGACTCGTAGCTAGCCCTACGAGGACAGGAGAGGGCTCTCTCCGGGTCGATCTCAATGAAAATATTCAAAGGGGGTTGAGATGAATAAAAAAACAACTGATCTTAGGCTAGATAAACAAATAGGAGGATTTGATTTTTATTTTTAGGGGTTTTTGTTGGAAAAAGGGAAAAACAATTTTGGGCTTGGGGATGAGGCCAAATTCTTGCAGAGTTCAAGTTGGGGTAGGGTAGGCAATGAATTTGATGTCTTAGATAGAATGAATGGATTGAAAATACCGCTGAGGAGCTGAAGAGGGAAAGAGATTGCAAGGTTCCTCTTCAAACAGACGAAAACATATAAAACTAAACAAAAGTCTAAGGCGGAGCACCAGCAAATCAATGAATTCTACCTCAATTACTCATTCGTTTAATTCGGAAGCATAGAGAAAGGAAATGGAAGACATATAACATTAATGAAACATACAATAACATGAGCAGAACATCATCAAAACTCATAATCCACAAGGATCCCAACAAGTGCTGCAAAACTCTGGTCTTTCCTTTGCCAAAAACTGAAAATGGATATACAATGGAGTGTCAAACTATTCCCAAGAGTCCAACCCTGAAAATGCCTTAGAAATTACAATGTATAGACCATCCTAACCCCTTCCCATGCCTCTAGGGGTCGATCTCATCCTTCTAGGAGCTGTTTCAACGAATTCTAAACATGGTACTAAAATCTAGGCAGCCAAACAACTTGCCTTTATATGCTAGGAAACTAATCCATTCATTTAATTTTCACTTTTTAGTGAATCAATCCTCTAGAACAAGTAAAAATATGCCCAAAATCACATCATATTCATCAAATTACATCAATATAGATCAAGAATTACATCAAAAAGTGAAACTAGTCAAAACTGGGCGAATTTCTGAGCTGAAGAGTCAAAATGAGGCCAAATTTCTCTATGCGCCGCGCCCAAAAACTCAATGCGCTGCGCCACTTTGAGCCTGTTTTTGGAGAACTTCCTGAAGTCCAAATTGAACTTATGATAGCTCGTTGGAAAGCCCTGGATGTCTGCTATCCAACCCAAGTGGAATATTTCAATTTGGATGTCATTTGCCCCTCCAAAATTGCAATCTCCCAAGACTGGTTCCTGCTGGTGCAAAAAGTGGCAGAAAGGTCATTTTTGGAGTGTTTTTGACCTTTAAGACCACCCAAAACTTCATGAAATTTCTCAGCCATTCCTGAGCATGCATAATTTACCATAAAAAACCCAAAAATATCAATTTTTCCTCTAGAATATGTCCCAATCATAAGCGCGCGTCGGGTGGTGCGAAGCGTCGGGCGGAAAAACCTGTTTTGCAACCAAAATTTTCAAAAATGACAAAATATTCTCCAAATTTGCTGAAATTTGGAGTGAAGGTCTCCCATCATGTCTCATGCTCAGCCAAGGAAGCTTTGGCCAAGATTCGAAGTGGATCCAGCCTTTTCCGACATTTCAGTGCTCTCCTCAGCCTTGCCTTCAGGATCTTCATCCTCGCTTTGCAAACATGTGTGCGGGCCCAATAGTGATTCTTCATATGTCTGAGCATGTCTTTGTCCCTATTGGCCTTCACCAACAACTTCTCAAGATGTCTGTTGACTTTCTCAAGCCAAATCTTCCGCTCAAAAGGTGTCATGTCACCTGGTCTCTTTCGGGCCAATTCACGGTCTTCACGGATTCTCTACAACTCTATGAGTGTCTGCTGATCCTCCAGTTGTTTATTGCACTGCTCCAAATAATTTATAACCCATTGAGCTCTCTGCAATTTCTCATTCAGTGTGTTGATCTCAGCTTTTTGTTCCTGGATGGTCTCTTTCATCTTTGAGCTAGGAGAGCTCAAATCAACATCGATGAGTATAAAATCAGTGTCTTGGCCTCCTGAAGGGCCCTCATCGTGCATAGGCCTCTTGCCTCGGTCCTGTACCTGTGTTGATGTAGAAGGCGAGACCCCTTCCACACCAAGTGGAGATAGTACTTGCGCTGTTGATGAAGATAACGAGACCCCTTCCACCCCTGGTGGAGATAGTACTTGTCGTGCTGTTGCAAACAAGGCTCTGTGGCCTCTCTGATATGTCACACACACTGGAGCACTGATAGGCTCACTCTCAGGAACCTCAAACTGATGTGAAGGCTCTGCCTCATCATGAATAATCTCAGGAGGAGGCTGGGGAGTTGCAAAGAAGTCACGGGAAATGAACTCATCCCATGCGATGCCCTGCAATCCAAGCTGATGTACTACAATGATTTTGATGAGCGCATAATGATAGATGCTGTTATGCTGCTGCTCTGGAGTCTTCCTCTGCACTAGGGTAGTCATCTGCTCTATGTTTCAGCACATGAAGTATGGAATATTCATCAATCTGACTCTCGTGAAATGCATCAAAAGTCTGATATGGTATGCATAAAGACGTGAGAATCTACCCTCGCAGCTGAAGTATCTAATGATGAGTTTCATTAATGGCGCATAGGACTCCTTTAGAAACCGGAACGGAAACACCCTGCTGAGCTGCCTCATATAACCAGGCCTGATGTAAGGTTCATAATATGCTTTATCCAGCTATTGTCTCTTATTCCACTCCTCACCTATGTTTGGTATCCCGGTTGCCTCAGAAATGGTCTCTGGTGTCAACGTGAAGTTCACTCCAGCAAGGTTTACATGACCATCATGCAATTGTAGGACAAATAAGCGAACCAACTCTGGATGGTGCTGAATCTAAGATATCATCTCACAATACCGAAAACACGACTGTTGTTGAAAGCTTGTCATTGCAAGCGGGCAGGCCTGCAATTGAGCCAAGGAAGTGGGCTCCTCTCTAACATGCCTGCCACTTTTATGAGACCTCCTTGGTACATTTAGCTCTGCGGTTGAATCACTGTCCTACTCATATCCCTACTCATATGATGAATTTGTCGCTGACATGGTGCTGAAAACAATGTATTTGACAAGTATATGTTTGGTTTGTTTGAAAATGAGCAATTGGTGTCTTTGTTTCAATGCCAAATGTGCCACATATATAATAAGGTGTTGTGGAGAAATATCATAGTGGGAAAAAAGGACTGTCAGATGAGATTTAACTGTGAGGACAGTCACTGTTTGGGGGACTTAGGGATTTGGGGATTTATAAGTAATAGGAATGAGTGATAGCGATGGGGGTAGTTTTTAGGAATAGGAGTCAATGAAATGGAAAAATATAAGTGAAATCAAGGATATAGAGGCAGTCCTTGAATGTTGTAGAAATTAGGATTTCACCAATGATAGGAAGGGAGGGAAATTATGGTAAATGATAGGGTTTGAGGATTCAAAAACATGGGAACAAAGGGTATAGGGAATATGGGACAGTGGAAATAGGAGAAGGGATCATGACAACAATATGATCACGGTATGATAACAGTGATAACAGTGATGAGAGCACAAATGAAAATGGGGTGGTAATTTTAAGCACCAAACACCTCTTTTCAAACCCTATGGAACATATTTTAATATGAATATAGGGTTTATTATTTTACCAACCAAACTCCAATGTCTTCACCTCTAAACACACCACACATGAATAAAATCACTGAACAGGCTTTGTCAACTTACTTGGAGAAAAATTGAGTTGAAAAAAATTGAGTTTTTTTATGGAGCGGAAGTGATTTTGGCCTTGGGGGCTCTGTGTGCTGTGCCCCAACCCAACGCGCCACACAGGCTGGATGCGCCGCGCCAGTGTAATTTTACACTAGGAAAAATTGTTCTATGCACCGCGCACCTTCAGTGCGCCGCGCTCCTACCCAATGCGCTGTGCCATAAATAGTGCATTTTTTATGAGGCTTTTGGAGGCCTTACTAGTGTCAAAATTGAGTGAATGATAGCTCGTTGGAAATATATTTGAGTCTACTTTCCAACCCAAGTGGAATTTTTCAATTTGGAGTTCATTTACCCTGTCAAAAATCAAATCTCCCAAGACTGGTCAAAATGAGCAGAATGAGGCTGCCTCAAGGAAGAGTGCTGTTGCAGTCAACTTGTGAAGGTCTTATTCAACTCCAAATTGTGCTCATGATAGCTCATTGAAAAGATATTTGTGTCTAGTTATCATTTGACTCATCAAGCAAGTCATTTGGCCAACCAAGCTAGGATAAATCTTGATTTTCCCAAGGTCACTTCAAAGGTGCATCAATTCTCCTGAGGCAACTGTATTTTTGACATTTCTCCAAAACCATGACACCTGTGTAAAAAGTGAGGGACTTTTTTATTCCTTGGAATTTTTTGGACAAAAACCTCTCTCAATTTTCCAAAATTCATCTTTTATTGCTCTGAAACATCATTTGAGTGAAACCTATCCTGATGTGAAACAAGGGATTTGTCGAAATGAAGCGAAATGAAGGGGATAAGTGGCTTCTAAATTCTTGGGGAAATTTTGGGAAGTAGGGAGGGATGTTAGGAAGCAGGGGAAAGTGGAATCTCAGAAATTGAGTGAGGGGAAGGGGTCCAAAAGTGCAAAACACAGGCCTAGCCTAGAAAATTGCCAAGTTGGCAAGAAACTAGGGTTTTGTGCAAAAATGAGGAATTTGGGGGATCTCAGTGATGGGAAGTGTTTAATCAGGTACATTAAGGATAGGGGAAGGTGTATGAACACCAGGATACAATTTTTGATGATGATTTGACCATCCAAGAGCAATTACCTCCAAAACCCTAAGAGAGGGAAATGAACCTTACCTAGGCACAACTGAAGCATGAACAAGGTGTAAAATGACCCTTTGGAATCTGGCATGACGATGAAAACCCTCTGAATGATGGTACACTCAGCTGAATGGTGACATGGACCAACATTTGGACAACTCTGAAAGGAGTGAAAGCGAACCCTAGACCTAGTACTTAGTGAGCAAATTTTGCTTGAAGGCTCACTGAAATGACAAAATTTGAACCTAACACCTCAAAATCACTTTGTAAGAGCATGTTTGATCACTGGAGGAAGGCTGCAAAGACTGACACTAACAAAACCTTCGAATTTTCTCTTAAAGATGATGTGATGGATGGTGGATGATATCCATAAAGTGCCATAAATGGGGTCATTTTTGCTACAGTACGGAAGGAAGTGTTATACCACCATTCAGCGAGAGGTAACCACTTGACCCATTGTGTTTGTTTATCAGATACAAAACAACGAAGATATCCTTCCAAACATTTATTTACTATCTCGGTTTGACCATCGGATTGAGGATGATAAGATGAGCTATGAGCTAATTGAGTACCCAAACAAGAAAATAACTCCGTCCAAAAATTTCCAGTAAAAATGGGATCTCTGTCGCTCACAATAACCCTTGGGTTTCCATGTAGCTTTTGAATTGTGTCCATATATGTAGTAGCAACTGTACTTGCTTTAAATGGATGAGATAATGCACAAAAGTTTGCATACTTGGTAAGTCTATCAACTACCACCATGATGACACTCTTTCCTTCGGACTTAGGTAAACCTGTGATAAAATCCATTGAAATCTCCTCCCAACATTGACTTGGAATGGATAAAGGTTATAGAAGTCCCGGGGTCTTAATTGTTTCCACTTTATTCTGCTGGCAAACCAAACATTCCGCCACAAACTTTTGAATATCAGATTTAAGGCCATCCCAAAAAAATTCTTTCTTCACCCTGTGGTAAGTTTTTAAAAATCCTGAGTGTCCTCCTAAAGGAGAAGTGTACAATTCCAGAAGAATCTTTTGTTTTAGTTGGGAATTCTTACAAAGATATAAGCGATCTTTGTACCATAAGGAATCATTTTTCCAACTAAATGTATCGGATGTACTAGGATCTTGCTGCAACTTTTGAATGAGTGTCCATACATCTTTGTCCTTCTTCCATTCATCTCTTGCTTCAGTTATCCAATCTGGTTGGATAATAGAAATGGCACAAAGCAATGCTTCCACCTCTTCCTTCTTTCTTGAGAGTGCATCTGCAACAACATTAAGCTTTCCTTTTTTGTAGATTATTTCAAAGTCATAACCCAACATCTTTGTGACCCATTTTTTATGCTCTTCTGAAGATAGTCTTTGTTCCAAAAAGTGTTTAAGACTATCATGATCAGTTTTTACCTTGAAGTGTCTTCCCATTAGGTAAGTTCTCCATTTCTTTAGTGCATGCAGTATTGCTAACATTTCCTTCTCATAAATAGGTTACTGTAAATACTTTCCTTTGATTGGACGACTTTCAAAAGCAATGGGTCTTCCTTCCTGCATTAAAACTGCACCAATTCCATTTCCTGAGGCATCACATTCCACAATAAAGGTTTTTGTGAAGTCTGGCGTAGCTAAGACCGATGCTAGGCACATTTCCTCTTTAAGATGTTCAAAGGCCTTAGTTGCTTCAGGAGTCCATGAAAATGCATCTTTCTTCAATAATGTTGTTAGAGGTGCTGCTATTATCCCATAATTCTTAACAAACTTGCGATAATACCCTGTTAACCCGAGAAATCCTCACAACAGCTTTATGGTTGTTGGGATTTTCCATTCCTTAATGTCTTTCATTTTGTTAGGGTCTACCTTAACACCCTCGTGAGATACAATATGACCCAAATATTCCACCTCTTGTACTCCAAAGAAACATTTGGATGTTTTTGCATATAATTGTTTCTCCTGCAATAGTTTGAGCACCCTGTCAACATGTTGAACATGATCCTTCGAAGACCTGTTGTAGATTAGTATATCATCAAAAAATAGTAGCACAAATTTTCTAAGGATGGGTTTGAAAATGGAATTCATCAACCCTTGAAATGTAGAAGGTGCATTGGTAAGGCCAAAAGGCGTGACCAAAAATTCATAATGACCCTCATGAGTTCAAAATGTTGTTTTCAGAATATCTTCAGTCTTCATTCTAATTTGATGATATCATGAATGAAGATCCAACTTGGTAAAATAAATTGCTCCATGTAATTCATCCAATAATTCATCAATCACATGAATGGGAAATTTATCTTTAATGGTGAGCTTATTGAGCTCCCTATAATCCGAACACATGCACCATGATCCATTCTTCTTGTGTATCAATACTACAGGAGCAGAGAAAGAACTTTGACTACGTTGAATTATACCCACCTCTAACATTTTTGCAATCATACGTTCAATTTCGCTCTTTTGGACATAAGGATATCTATAAGGCCTGATGTTTGGAGGAACACTTCCTAGAATCAAAGGAATAGCATGATCATGATCGCGAATAGCTGGGAGTGCTTTGGGAGTTTCAAACACCTTGGAATGATTGTCCAAGACATTTTGGAGATCTGCAAAAATAGATGATTTTGATGTTGGAACTTCTAGTGAGCATAATTGTGCAATTATGCCTCGTTGTTATTTCTTTAGAGGATTTGTCATGACATTAGAGCTTATTATCTTTCCTGGTTTCCCTGTAATACCCCATAATTCGACTTCCTTTCCTTCGGAAAAAAATTTCAATAAAAGTTCTTGAAAATTAAAAGCTACCATCCCCAAATATTGTAACCATTGTACTCCACCACTGCCCATAGGAATGGAAAGAATTGGACTATTCAATACATATTCCCCTATGTTTAGCTTGATATTATGGCATTTTCCAGAGAAATTTTTAGTTCCTCCATTTGCAATCATCACTTGAAATTCTGGTGTTGGGTATAGGAAACAATTCAATTCCTTGGCTACCTTACAATGAATAAAATTATGGGTGCTACCTGAATCAATCAACACTATTACCTTTTTCTTCTTGATATCATTATATCTTGAGATTTCGAGGAGTGGTAATTCCTACCAATGCATTACACAATATGGTCGGACTCATTTCTTCCTCTTCCAGGGCAGGTTCCTGGTGTATATCCTCTTCTTTTTAAGATTCTTGTTCATTTTCTTCTTCCTCTTCCCAATCTATGTAAAATAATTTCTTCTCAGCACACTTATGACCTTAGTGTATTTTCTATCACAACTGTAGCATAGCCCTTCTACTCCTTTTTCTTCTAATTGTTGTGGTGTCAACCTTCTAGGTTGTGGAAATCTAGGAGTAGCAACACTTCCATCTTTATAGAAGTGAGTGGTAGGCTTCCTTGTCGCGATAATTTTACATTCAATTTTTCTTGCCAACCTAAATGCCTTCTCCAATGAATCGGGTTCCAAAACACGAACTTCATGTTGGATGTTATCCTTTAAAGTACCTATGAAGAGATTAATCCTGTGTTCCTATGGAATATCAGCTACCCTTATATTCAATTTTTGGAAGTCCTCAATGTGCTCTCCCACTGAACACTTTTGTTTGAGTTTTATCAATTGGCTAAAGAAAGTGTTTCTCTTTGTATCCTCATAATGTACTATCATTTCCTCTGTAAAAATTGACCAAGTGACAATTTTTTTATGGGAGCAAAGCCATCGATACCATACAAATTTATTTTTTTCTAAATGTAAAGTTTCAATGCGTACCTTTTGTGTGTTTTTCACATTATTGAGATCAAAATATTTCTCCATCTCTAGTATCCATGTTACAGGATCCTTTCCATCAAAATTCCTCATATCCATTTTTGGAATATGGTGGTTCTTCCCTCCAACATTAGAGTTTACGAAATCACGATTAACATTTATTTTGTTCTCATCATGAGTTTCCTCTACTATCTTTTCACCATTAGGAAACATTTATTGTATCAACTTTGTCAAACCTTCCATGTCTGCTTTTAGATCGTTCTTCATGTTTTCCATCTTAGCTTCCATGTCATCCATCTTAGATTCCATGCCAGCTTCCATGCCATCCATCTTAGCTTCCATGCCATTCTTCAAACTGTCCGTCTTAGATTCCATGCCTTTCTTCAAACCATCCATCTTAGTTTCCATGCCTTTCTTCAAAACTTCCATGTAATTTTTTGTTGCTCTTTGCGAGAGTGAAATTTGTTGCACTTTCTCTTGTAATTTTGATATTTCATGTTTCCATTCTTCATCTTCATGAGTCATAGTAGAACCTTATAAAGGCTTAATGGGTGTTGAATTCTTTTTAGGGTCCATTTGAGAATCCAATACTGATATCTATTCTACAATATGCCCTTGGAATCAATTCAACTTGATTCTTCAAACAAGACTTACGCAATTCGGAAAACAAAATACACACCTTTTACTTGCTTTTGAGGAGCTCGATATTTAAATTGACTTATCTCTATACTTACAGATCCTAAATATCTGAAATTTTTCCCTTTAGTATTCCTCTAACACTTCTTTCAAATGCCATAGGTCTGACTTGATTTGGATTCTTCAAGACAAAGTTATGTCCAATCTCCCACAATGACCTAATTATGGACTAGTTCAGTAGAGAAAAAATGTACGAATTTCCATGTGTCACTGTTTTCTCCTTTTTCTCTAACATTTATATATAGGAAAATAAATTCTGTGTACTTCCGGTCACTTTTTATAGAATTCCAATCCGATGCTCAGAGAGAGAGTTATGAATATTTTCCCACGATCACCTCTTTGAGATGAAATTAGGGAGCCTGAAAAAGACCTAACTTCCACAGATCATATCCCAGAAAATATTGCGAACAAAGCTCTAAAATTTTGCTATGATATTCCTTAGGATTTTTTCTTCACACTTAAAAAATTTTAGCTTCTGAAATTTCGTAGAAAAAACGTTATAGTGAAAATTCCGCGATGACCTTTTTAAGTGAAATTTAGGATCCTGCAAAAGGCCCTAAATTCCACAGATCATATCTCCAAAAATATTGTGAACCAAGATTTGAAATATTTCAATGATGTTCCTCAGGATTTCTGCTTCGCACTCTAAAAATTTCAGCTTCTGAACCTTTGTATAAAAAACGTTATAGCGAAAATGGCATGATGACCTGTTTGGAGCAGCAAAACCCTAGAATCCAAAGCTCTGATACCAAATGTTGTGAAACCAGCTCCAAAAATAGAAGAAAATAGATATCAACGCCTTAGAAATGAGCCACTTTGAGGGGGAAACCTCCAATACATTACATGAATGAACAATTCTTGGATGATACAAATTACAAAACCTCCTTTCTATATATAGGAGTCCATGGGGCCACAATGTAATCCTAGCCGACCTAAAAATAATAATTTAAAGGCACAATAATAACAATATGGGGGTTATAGAGGTACAATAATAATAATAAGGGGGTTACACTAACAACAATAAGGGACTATACTAGTAATATAGGGACCTAACATGAATGAAGAGGCAAACTGTGTATTTGCAATCTTCAACAATAATAGATTGTTGTACTACTTGTAGATAGTGAGGGAATTTGTATGGTTTTGTACAAAGTTGTAGATATGTTGTGCATCCTCAATAATGGCTCCAACCCAAAGCACATCAGAAGCAATAGATTTCAGTGCCAAGTGTTGGTTTTGAAAGAAGTGACTTTTTAAT